>JWIW01000047.1:342520-660971 GCA_000966855.1 Fusarium sp. JS1030 | reverse complement strand
AGATGGTGGCTAGAGAATACCCACCTTTTTTAGAGCCGCCAACCAATCCAGCCTTCTTTAGCGACCGGCAATACAAAATTTGGACTAATCAGATTCCGAGAAACTTATTTATCCCTGTCTGCACCAAACCCTCATTATTCGGGAAAACTTAAGACTTAATGTAAAGACAGCCTTCGGCTGAATGAACGCTTTGAACGGGTTGGATCAGGGTCGCGCCGGAGCTATCGTTCAGGCAGTAGATAACTAAGATACCCGAAATGATCAATAGCGGAGCGCACGGTTTTGATAGGTGAATAAATTCTCAAGGGAAATCTGGTAGAATAACATGTACGAATAGGTGATCCTGATCTTGGTGAATGCGGTATGCATGGGAAAGCCACATAATACAGCGGCTTGCATAACATATCACAGCATGCAAAAGACTGATTTATCATTCGGTTTCTTTTTTCTATTTGTGCCTTTACATAAGCTTAAAACGACATTTTACTCCACTTATCGTCAGCGTTCATGTTAATGAGATTACCGCTATCAAAGAGTTTCCTTGGCGACTCCAGCTCGCTGAAATCAACCTCCTTCGACTTCCGCTTGCGTGACGCCTGGACCTGGTAGGCTTCACCGGTAAATGATGACGAACGGGGATTCCCGGACGTAATTTCCGTTTCCGTTTGGGGGACGAATTCCTCCAAATCATTTCTAGCTTTATCTTTATGTCCAACGGCCCATGAAGGTAAGAAACCCATCTCTTTGTCGTCCAGCGAGAGGAACAAGTGGTGGGTGATTTGGACTGGTGGTGGTCCTATCTCCCCATGGCGTAAGAAGTTGGAGATAGGTTGTAGGACGTTTCGAACATTGTTTTCAAGCTTGTCTAATGACACCAACGGCGATCTGATCTGAGGCACGTGCTTGATGAAGCGACGCCGGGGGTACTCGTCGAAAAGGGGCTTCCATTTCTGATTGTAAATTTGTGAGGGATCATCTTTGTCGACGAATCGCTGAAAGTTGCATCTCAAATGTTCGATGCGTTGCTCGAATGTGCCGTCTTCATCGTCTTCTTCAGGCTCGCATCGATAAAATTCCGCTCTGGTCGCTTTCTTGTCGATGAGAGGTTTCCCCAGCTTGGCTCCGAGCTCCTTATATGGAAAAGAGCATAGCAAATGCTGAATATCGTTCAACTTACTGATGATCGTTTCTGTGCTCTTGAAGTCGCTAGGCAGCACGTAGGTAGCCCGATCCTCATCAATCTCCCGATAAAGCCCGTTTTTACAGATTTCGTAGTCGTGACTCTTCGAGGGAAAGACTTGATCAATCAGGTCCCTTCTGAGACATTGAAGCGTATAACTAAGATGTAGAGACCATGGCCCCGTGTCCCGAGCGAGCTGCTCAATAATCTTGAAGCGGTCCCATTCTTCCATGTTCCAGCCATCAAATGTGGCTGGGCCTAGGAGCTTTGCTACGGTAGCCGAAACTCGTTTCACGAGTTCAGTCGCAGATAGTTGCACAAAGTGGTTGAGCTTGCCTGGTAGTTCTCCTACTCGCCTGCCAAAAATCGTTGTTTGAGCTGGCCTTGTGTCGGGCTGGGTGCTTGTCAATTTGAGGGCAGACTCGTTAACCAAGATGCGGAATGAAGCTCGGGCGACCAGAGGCAGCTCTAAGTCAAAGGCAATACGTATGGCTTCTTCTGGCAATACCTCGATGAATCGAGCATTTGCGCTGTTCATGATCCATTCGTTGACTGGTTTTCTCACGACGCCAGTACAGTCAAACCACTTGCTAAGTTTTTCAAGAGTCCAGACGCGAGGTGCAGAGTCTAACGGGGTAGGTTTTCCTTCGATCCACTGAAGGAGACGGATGAGGCCGTTTCTGTGGCGGATGGAGCAATAGCCCGGGATGCGCCGATAGTCGGGTGTGTCATACAGCTCATTGTCTTCCTTTGCTTTCATACGAAAGAGCTCTTCGGGAGAAGCTGGAAGCCGACGTGCTGGCCTTTGAGATTTTTCTTCTTCTGGCTGGTTCCAGAGTTTACCGCAGACGCAAACATCGTCGTGACCAGTGACAAGCGAAGCGTTGACTCGATGGAGCATGGAAGAGCTCCACCAGTGAATGATGCCTGGAGTCAAGAATAGCTCATCCATCAAGGAGAGAAGTTCATCACCCTCTGAGGGAGGTGTAAGGTCGATAACGTAATTCACGCCATCGGGAAGCTCCTCAGCGAGTTTGCGCTGCCTCAGAACTCTGGCTTGAAACGGGGGACTCAGCAGCTCTGCAAACCTGAGAGAGCCAGTCTTCAGTAAGTTCTCAGAGTGGACACGGAAGACTTGGGACCGATACATGATGCCGTTGCAGTCTGTCGGAGTCTTTGCGTCCTGTGTGACGACGGGATAATCGATGAAGACTATGGTATCCCCCTTGTTCAGTTCAAAGGCAGTTGCATGGAGACGAGTGAGCTCAGCGTCACGAGCCTTCTCTATCTCCGCCCATAGTGAAGTAGCTCTAGATTCATTTTCCTCTTCAAAGGAACTTATAGATGTGTCAACGTCCATGTCAAACTGACTCACAGCCATCGTGGTCTCCTTGTCTAGATCCATGACTGGGTTTCTGATGATGAGATCCAGCTGCATGAGACACTCAACATCAGTCTTGAGATCTTCTGCAACTTCGTGGAGATTATCGATTCCAAAGTCGGATAATGTGTCGCTTGAAGAATCATCCGTCCCATTGGTGAATAGGTCATCTTGGACAATGCTTCTTGCTTGAGCACACAGCCCATCCACGTTAGGGCTGGAGATGTTTGTGAAAGGAATTAGTCCTGTCACCTATCAGTTATCAACAGTTCAAAGAGGCTAATAAAAAGATGGACGGACTTTCAACGAGTGTGTGTGAAATGTGCACGAGGGACTTTGTGGTGACTTGTCTGAGGTTCCTGGACTGTCTTAACTTGTCGTCCAAGTTTCCGCTGGCAATACCATAACCATCGGAGACCACAGCACGAAGCAGCTACGGCTTCGATCGAGATTGATGAAAATCTCGCGAGAGAAATTCGGCTGCTTGGAGAGATTAACCAATACCTCGCGAAATAGGCCGAGAAGTAATCCGGTAAGCTGTGCGATGGGGCTTTTCTCGGCTGCTTCATCGGCACTCTCATCCAATCCAGGTCTGTGCTGTTGAGCCCCAGTTTCAAAACCCATCATGAGTGCCCTGGAAGCTGTTGGCAAGTTGCTAGGTCGGTCCGTCACGTTATTTCACGACCTGGATGAGGAAGTGAGGATGCCTGGTCGGAGTTAGCCAGGGTTAACAAATCAGCCTTGACATACGAACAACGCTGCATCAGCTGATCGGCGGGCGACCAATACCGTCACACCACATGGGTCACGGCGTGAGTATCTGCCTAAACCTCAGACATCGAAAGCCTCTTCATAGTTTATCGACTCGCAACGACATGGAACCGGTTGGACTGGCATTGGCTGTTGTGCCATTAATTGGAAGCTCTATTGCCGTCTTCAAAGAGGCGCGGTCGAAACTCAAAATCTTTTGCCATTACTCGGCAGAGGTGAGACGAGTGAGGAAGCGCTTCGGCATCCAGCGAGATATCTTTGTCAATGAAATTGAGATACTTCTCAGCGCTGCCTTGAACGACAAACTTTTGGCAAAAAGGTTAGTGGAGGACACTAACTATTCGAAATGGAAGAGTTGCCGTCTCGAAGAGGAACTAAAAGACTACATTGGACGGAGTTGGGAGTCGTTTTGTGGCGTGATTGAAGACATAGAGGAGACCTCGATTCAATTCAATGATGCCCTGAAGTGTTTTCGCGCCCTGGAATATCAGAAACAAGAGGTATTACACCGAGAGGAAAACTCCCTCCATCATCAAACAGTTCCTTGATAGCGCTAACAAAAAATCAATAGGATGAAAGCCTTACGGATGCCGTCAAGCGACTTCGGGGGAGAATCAGACTTCCTTTCAAAAAACAAGACTTTGATGACTGGACCGATCAACTTACCAAGTCCAATGCTGTGCTTCATCGACTTTGCAGCCAATCCCACTACGCTGGACCTGAGCCGTCGTGCATTGCCGAGACAAGCTTTACGAATTACAAGGGATCAAAACTTCATGTTTCGTCTTTCGGATCTGTCCAAAAGGCTTCGAGAGCTCTCTATGAGGCCTTGTCGGGTGCTTGGTCGAGGATGGCAGAGAAACAGCCCCGTCATTCTGTACAGTTGTTCCTTGACGCGGAAGGCTCGGAAGAAGTCAATATGAACTTGGCGATTCGTTGTTACGGTCATCAACTCATGCAGAGGTAAAACAGCCTTTGAGATTGATTCTTGAGAGGCTATGGCTGACCAGAACAACAGCGTCGCAGTTGCAAAGGCCGACCTGATACAACTCCAAGTTCGATCGCGCAGTCTCGACTCACTGACCCAGGCAGAGACGACTCCACCACCAATGCTAGCCAGTTCCTTGCCTGGAGATAGCGGCTTTTCTGAGAATGATTATGATAAGAGGTTTCAAGGTCTCCAGCTAGCCAATAGCGTTACGCTGGTCGCAGATAATCTCGCTCAGTCTAAAGACATTTGCAGGGAATTTCTACATCGAAAGAACAATTCGATTACCCAATATCCTGGGCATTTATTGCACTGTCTCGGCCACATTGACTATTCGCGTCAAGAGAAGTTCAGGCATTACTTCTACCAATCTAATATGGCGTCTACTCCTGACCAGGCGAAGCGAATGGATGACATTCTCTCGGAACCTATTGATAACAACATGAGCATTATCCATCAACTCCAGCTGGCACTACAGGCAGCCTTGGCTGTGCTCAAATTCAACTCAACCCCATGGCTCAGCGACTACTGGAGTGCCCGAGACCTATACGTCTTTCAGGGTAGTCAAGTTCACGACTTATCAGAATCTCTTCAGACGCTTCATCTGGAAGTAGATATTGCGGATGATCATAACTCGGAAACAGCACTTGGTGATATTTCAGAATCACAATTGCTGGATGAGGCAAAATGGGACTACGGCATCAGGAACATAGCACTGTATAGCCTCGGTGCTATCCTTCTGGCCATTGGGAGATGGGAGCGTGTCGATTTAAACGATGTCGGAAACGTGCGACGTCTGGCTGCTGGCGCTTGCAAGCTGGGGCCGAAATACCAGCGTCTAACGGAGAAGGTCCTGGACTGCGACTTTGGGCTGGGGAAGGATCTGCATCAACCCGAACTTCAGGGAGCTGTATATGAGAAGGTGGTTTTGGAGCTAGAGTCGATGATTGAAGGAATCGGCTTGGCCGGCCGAAATGAAAGAATACTCGGGGCTGAGGCTAAGGGTAAAGGAATTGCCGTATCGTAATATCTTAGAAAATATCTCATTTTACAGTTGCGGTAGGATACGGATGCACGTCTTAAGGTATACTGGTATCGGGAGGATATTTAAATACAAAATAGGAGACTGCAAGCGAGGCTGTTTCTCTAGCCGAAACCGTGGTAACCTGATTCACGAATTAACCTTTGAAGAAGATTACGTGTATATCACAAATCTCGGGCGATCGCCCTGTAAGGTAGGTGATGTTTCGATATCCTGAAAAGGCACCGAATTGATGCAGGGGCTTTTCCGTCTCTACTTATCCGACTTCCGGCCCAGTGCCCATTAATCCAGCAATAGCATCATTGTGTCACATTTAGGCCTCGGCTGCGCTACCGAATGCGTAGAAATGCACGTCATGCCTTCATGCTTTTTATAGAAGGCGTGTGGATCTCGCCGGATCGTCGACGAACTATGCAAGTCTTTGCCTCGGATCTTCAAAGGAACTGCTGAAGTAGTTAATTTACATATCGTTTATGCCAGATGGTGACAAGGATACTACATCAAACTGGGTCATTCTCAGTCTCAGTTTCTCACGGGGAATCTTCATTCCGAAGACGAAATAGGAAGCTAGATGTAACTTCGTCACTGCACGGCTCGTGTCTCGAGATATAAAAGTCGACAAAGCTTCCTCATGGCATTTTGCGGACAATCACAAACACTAGAAAATCAACACTATTTCAACAACAGATCCTGTATCGCAACCTCTCTGCATCATGAAGTTCTTCGCCATTCTTGTCCTAGGTTTCGCTGCCATCGCCGCCGCCGCCCCTTCTCCTCAACTCAGCTGCGAACGAGATGGTTATTACTGCGAATCCTGCGTCAATGGCAAGCAGCAGTGCGTAGCCTGCACTGATGGTACTGGTCTCGGAGTTGTCCAAGACTGTTAAAGGTACACCAATGACCCTCGTACGCGTACCCAATAGAATTATGACGGAGACTCATGCTAAACAAAGTAGCACAGACGGAATCAGATGTGAGAGGGACTAGGATAAGGACAACTGGTTTACAGTGGTCAAGCCAAATTTCTATACGTCAAGACCTCTTGGATTATCGATGTTATATCCTTCAAAGACACAGACACAAGATGTAACAGGAGTGCAAGTCGATAGGATAAAACGGTGATGAAGTTCACCTAAATAGGATGACCTCCTCATAGGGCTTTTACCATATGATTGAATCTTTGGTTGCACGGGCTATGAAGTAAGCTTCGATCTAATCCTCAATCCAAACATGGCTATACATACAGTGCCAGCAGTAGCAAGTATCAGGCATTTCCAGTTTCCGAGTCCCCTGATGCCTCCAGGTGCGATAAATTAGTGACCAGCTCCGTCATAAGGATTGACTTCAGTCTCCTTAAACTTCCTAGCGCTGGTCCTCTTCTCAAACAAGACATCAAGTTCCTCATATGTGCGATCCTTGGTCTCTGGTAGCCGGAAGTACGACCAGACAGCAACAATAGCCGAGGTTCCCGCCCAGAAGAAACCTGCCTTGCCCTTCCAATTCCACTCAATCGGGTTCAGCATATAAGGATTAAGGACGTTGGCCACAATCTGGCACATGGCGTACGTGTTCCTCGCAATGACGACAGTCTGGGGTCGCAGGCGCACAGCAGATGTCTCGGAGATGATAGCGTAGCAGATGGGGCCAACCGTCATAGAGTAAATGAGCTTCCAGACCAGCACAAACGAGACCTGAGCCCACTGTGCGCCTTGAGTCGTTGATGCGGCTGAGCAAATTCCCACGATGACGAGACAGCAGCTGGTCATTGTGATACCGGTGGTATATAGTGCGCGACGACCGAAGTAGGAGAGCCAGATCCAAGAGATACACGTGCCGAGGAATGCCATCGCCGTGCTACCAATGGCTATCGTGAAGGCATTGTTGGTGCTGATGCCTGCCTGGAGGAAGAAATAGGTAGGCGTGTAAGCGAAAACGGCGCCCGAAAGCTGTTGACCGGCAAACACGACCATGCAAATCTCTGTTCGTCGCAGATTCACGCCCCGGAAACAGTCAAGGTAGCTCGAATCGGACTGAATACTGGATTCGAGCTGGATCGTATGGCGCATCTGGGCTACCGTGGCTTTGCACTCCTCGCTGGAGCGCGTAGAAAGTCTCAGTAGCGATTTCTCTGCGTCCTCATAACGACCCTGCTTCGCCAACCACCAGGGAGATTCGGGGGCAAAGGTTATGGCAAGCATAATGGGGACAGGCCACATCCACTGGATGGCGATGGGGACGCGCCATGACCACTCTGAGGTGTAAGAAAGCATTCCTCTGAGAACGCCAGCAGACAGGAACTGGCCCATGGCCCAGCAGAGGTTAACGTAGACAGTTAGGTAACCTCGCAAGGCTAGGGGAGCCACTTCGGAGGCATAGGCTGGTCCACTGGTTGCGTAGACACCCCAGGTGAGACCGCAAAGCATCTGCCCGACGAGGAGCATCTCGATGCGGACGGCGAAGAACGAGATGAAGATGAATCCGGTCATCAAGGCGAGGGAAATTTGCAGAACCCTCTTGTAGCCGTATTTAGCTGATGCCCAGCCATTGATGAAGCCTCCGATGACCACGCAAGAGTTGGTTCCGTTCTGAAGGCCGGCTTGCCAAGCACCTGTGAGCTGCCATGTATCTTTTTCGGGGTACTGGAAGTGATATGAGTAATCAGTTTGATGATTCATGGTGCATAAGATAATCACTTACGTATGATCCAAACTTATGCTGAAAGGTCGGGTAGCCGAAAAAGTTGGACATCAGACTAGAGACAAACGTTAGCTTGACAGGGATCGGCCGAGATATTGGGGGGACAAACCTCTGGTCATAACCCTCCATGACAATAGTCAGAGAAATGACAGCAGACCATAGCACTGCTTTCCAGTTCTCTCGCAGCGCCTGCTTCAATGTCGTCTGGTGCTCAGCAATCGCCGCAGCCTGAGCGTCCTCCAACGAGTGCAGGTGCCCTTTGAGGTTGTCATCATCATGCTCAACATGCTGATCCATAGGACCGTCCTTCTTAGACGCGGGCTCCATATTCTTATCGCAGAGTGTGGAGTGGTGGGTGAGGAATGATTGGAGTTGATGCAACGTTTATCATGGTGTGGTCTACTTATAACAGACAGTCGGTATCCTCGGTTTCATCTTCTTGGCATGTTAGCTCTCACCGATGGCCATCCCCAACTTGGTTGAATCTGGCTAGCCTCGCATCGGCCGACTCTTGGTTGGAGATTGTATTTATCCGGGCTGGAAGCCCATAACCTGGTTACCGTTGGGGGAGGGCGGGGTGTAGGGCGTGACGGCGTCTTGGAAGAGGCGGAGACTCCGCCATCCTGGCCATGAGGTACCCGCCGACGACTTCATGAGCTGGTTACGTACGGAGTAGTCGGAACTCGCGTGTTACTCCGTATGGGACTTGGCATTTAAGGCTAATAATTGTTCTCTTGGTAAGGAGAACGGCAACCAGACAGCTGGATAACGATCCTCGCAATCCAATACTGCAGCATCGACAATATTGTGTTTCATCTGACGCAAAGGTTGAGCTGCAGTCACTGTGACAGCCGATCATCTCAGCGCGGAGAAGCTCTGAGTGCCGACCCGATCCATGTCTCCTCACCCTTCGCAGCCGGGATTCTGGGGTATGTTGCACTAACAAATTAGGCTCTGACAATCCCCGACTACCGAGAAGTTAATCTCGTCTCGCCCGGAGCCACTTTGCAGAACCGAGTCAGCCCAGTCTCATCCCAGCGCCGGCTTCTCGTCATTATGACCCTTGATACCTGCTCGTTCTCGCGTTCAACGGTCAGAGCTACTGTTCCCCCGCACAACCCCTCTTCTGTCTTACAACGTGGTCAGACGACAACTGCATGCGAGGTGGGGGGTCAACCAGGGATCCTCCCCCTATGGATCGCTTGGATGCTGGCAGTGCAGATCGTCCAGGTTATTTTGCCTAATATTCAGGCAATATCGCCATTGGCCCTCACCAAGACCTCCATTCTTCTTTTGGTGGTATTAAAGCTTCGCCTCAAGGTTCCGTCCCGAACAGACCACCATCCCATTCTGGCCGGTCGAGAACGGCAATAATTCCTAGGAAAAAGATCAAACCCTTGCCATTACACATTACCATGTCGTCCAAAGAGGGTAACCAGGAGTACGGCACCAGGCCGGACCCTGCCTTTACCAATGAAGACAACCGCAGACTTGGCTTTCGTTTTGATGCTGAGATACTCTTTATCGAGCCATGGGGACCCGATGCTCTGAGAATCCGAGCAACATGTCTAGCGACTCTTCCCGAGAGGGACTGGGCCCTGAGTGAGAAGCCACCGGCTTTGACTCCGGAAATCGTCATCCACAACAGCTCGGCCTCAATCACCAACGGCAAGATCAAGGCCGACATCAGCCGACGAGGCAAGATTGTCATCTCAAACACAAAGACTGGAAAGGTCCTCCTTGAGGAATTTGCCCGGCATCGTCTCGATATCCTCGACCCGAAATGCAGCTCCCTCAGAATCCAGGCCCGCGAGTGGAAGCCTCGTCTAGGATCTGCCGACTACCACTTGACGATGCGCTTCGAGTCTCAGGACCCTAACGAGCGTATCTATGGCATGGGACAGTATCAGCAACCATTTTTGAACCTCAAGGGTGCGGATCTAGAGCTTGCGCATCGCAACTCGCAGGCTAGTGTGCCTTTCGCCCTCTCGAGTCTCGGCTATGGATTCTTGTGGAACAACCCTGGCGTCGGTCGAGCAGTCTTCAGTAACCTCACAACTACCTTCGAGGCTTACTCTACGGACATGCTGGACTACTGGGTTGTTGCAAGTGAGTCTCCAGCCGAGATCATCCAGACCTACACCAGTGTCACTGGTCGCGTTCCCATGATGCCAGAATACGGATTGGGCTTCTGGCAATGCAAGCTCCGTTACCAGACACAAGAGGAGCTGCTCGAGGTAGCTCGAGAGTACAAGCGACGAGAACTACCCATTGATCTCATCGTCTGCGACTACTTCCATTGGCCGAGTCAAGGAGACTGGAAATTTGACCCCACGTTTTGGCCTGATCCCGGTGCGTGCCTCGTCAAGCGTAACGACGCGTTGGTATACTAATGACGGAACAGATGCAATGGTTGCGGAGCTCAAGGCCATGAACATTGAGCTCATGGTGTCTATCTGGCCCACAGTTGAGAAGGAATCAGAAAACTACGACGAGATGCTTCGCAAGGGCCTACTGATCCGCCAAGACAGAGGAATCCGAGCAGCAATGGAGGGCCGCGGGTACGCGATTCACTACGACACTACAAACCCCGAAGCCAGAAAGTTTGTCTGGGACACTGTAAAGCGCAACTACTTCAATAAGGGCATCAAGGTATTCTGGCTCGACGAGGCTGAGCCCGAGTATACGGTTTACGACTTTGACATCTATCGCTACGCTGCGGGGCCGAATCTCTCTATTGGCAACATCTACCCTCACGACTACGCAAAAGGCTTCTACGAGGGTCAAAAAGAGGCCGGCCAAGAGAATATCGTGAACCTCCTAAGATGCGCTTGGGCCGGTAGCCAAAAGTTCGGTGCTCTCGTGTGGTCTGGAGACATTGCTTCGAGCTGGGGCAGTCTTCGGAACCAGCTTGCTGCTGGCCTAAATATGGGTGTTGCTGGTTTGGCTTGGTTCACGACTGATATCGGCGGCTTTCACGGAGGCGACCCCGATGAGCCGGCCTTCCGAGAGCTTTTTGTCAGATGGTTCCAATGGGGAACCTTTTGCCCCGTTATGAGACTCCACGGAGATCGAGAGCCGAAGCAGCCCAGGCTCGGTACCACAGGCGGTAGCTTCTGTCTTTCTGGTGGCCCCAACGAGGTTTGGTCATATGGTGAGGAGGTGTACGGCATCTGCAAAAAGTACCTCAACATCCGAGAGGAAATGAGGGAGTACACAAGGAGCCTTATGAAGGCTGCCCATGAGACGGGTGATCCTATTATGCGTCCCTGCTTCTATGACTTCCCTGCCGACGAGAAGGCCTGGAGGGTGGAGGATCAATACATGTACGGACCCAAGTATCTGGTTGCCCCGATTCTTCAGCCGGGGCAGAAGACCCGCGAGGTTTACCTCCCTGGGGAGGGTGTTCAGTGGAAGGCTGTGGATGGATCAGTTCACGAAGGAGGACAGAGCGTGACTGTTGACTGTCCGCTTGACACCATGCCAGTATTTACAAAACAATAGTAGATAATTCACGATACGGGTAACGGGAAAATAGACCGAGGGTGGCTCATGAAGAATGGAACTGGATAAACAATTGTTAGAATTAACCCGTAACCGCTAAACAATATGGCCCAATGACTCTTCAAATACTTCTAAAAGAGATGCAATTCCTTCGTAACACATTCGTCATTCCACTTCCATCCACATAGCGCTCAACCGTTCAATCTGCATCCAATCACCCCCACTGTTCGCATCCGCCATCCCACTATGCATGTTGTTCATCATCTGCGCCGCTGTAGCCCCATGTTCCGTCTCATAGTAACCGAGCGAGCTGTTTCCGTGCAAGTATCCGTCCGTGGTGCCCGATATCGCTGCCATTGAGTTCATACCCTGATACATGAGGCTCAGCTGACCCTGATGCATAGCGTTCTGCATCTTCATCATCTTCATTTGCTGGATCATCTTGATCTGAGGAACTGTGGCGAGATATACCTCCATACGCCTAGTCCCAAATGCCTTGAACTCTGCTAGCGCGGCTTCAGACTCGGGAGATCCAGGTGGTCCTGCGGCGCAGACTTCGAGCCACATCTTGCGCATCCTGGGTGACCATATCTGACAGACCAGAGCCCGCTCATCGTACACTTCCTTTACCGGAATGTGGTCAGCGAGGGGCGTGTCAACCACAAAGCCCAGGTAGCAGCTCTTGCAGAATAAAGCTTCTGGGTATCCCCACCACTTCGCCTTCTCCAAGTGGCCGATTCCAGGGCACACAGGAACTCCGGCCCATTTCTTGACATAGTCCGAGTAAATGCTGAAGACGCCCTTGTCGAGTGTTTCGTTAAACTTATTGACGAAAGAAACAAAGCGTGGGCTCTTTGGATGGAAGTTGCATACGATAGTGGCGGTACTATCGCGTTCTGCCTGTTCAAAGAAATGGGAGACACCGAACGGTTTCACGATGCCGCTGTAGCATGCTTCGCAAATGTCCAGCTCAGGGCATCCGCCAGCCACAGTCCACCACTTGCCACGAATGATGCCATTCTCAGTACAAGGCACGAGATTGATGATGGAATTCGCCGCGTTCCACCAGACATCAAAGTTGCGCTGGTGAATGGCAGCATCCAGGGCACTCGTCATCGAGATGGCCTTGTCAGAAAGATCACAAGTCACCCTCTTTCCAATCCGAGCCATGAAAGCATCAAAGCCAGTTCCTTGTTCCTCGAGTTCAAACTCGTTGGCAAACCGTGTCAGGGCCAACTTGTCCAGGTAGCACGTCTCGCATATGCACATGTTCTCAATCGTACGGCGAGGTCGATACCAGTTGGTGCCATTATATTCGACCACCTCGCCCTCGCAGGCCCGTAAGGAGAGGCGCTTCTTTGCACCGTCGACGAATCCCTGCCAATCGTTCGTCTTTCCCATCTTAGCCATCGCGGCTGAAATGTATGGCATACCTAAATCGCACGTCCACTTGTCGTCGGGTCCTTGCTGCCGGTAAGGCGAGAAGCGAGACTCGAAGGAGGTCCCTGCTATACGGTCCTCGTAGCAAGTCTCGCAGGCGATGAAGCCGTCAATCTCATTTTGTGCCATGCCATACCACTTGATGCCGTCTGCGCCAGTGATGACGGCCCGTCCTTTGCAAGCTGGCAGGGTTGTGTCCTTCTTCATGTAGGCACGGAGAGCACTGAGATCGTTACTTCTCACAGCTTGAGGCCAAAGGACTTCCTTCGCACGAGGATACCAAAAGCCACAGATCGAGGCAGAGCCATCGGGCTGCGTTACTCGCTCGAAGCTGCCGGCAAGGTGCGTGCGTGCGATGTGGTCTGCGTGACATCTGGTACAAATCAAGTACTCAGGAATATCTGGTAAGCGGTACCAGTCGAGCGAATGCTCTACAATTCTGTTCTCAGGGCAGAATGCGAGGGTATCCCAGGGTTTCCCTGCAGCTTGATATGGGGGAGGCCCCCGTGGTGAGTCGTCAGCAACCGGGGCTGGACCACTTGGTGCAGCCACGTCGCGGTACCCCCCCTGCATATTGAGGCCGCTCATTTGAGATGACAGAGCTGCGAGAGGATCTTGAGGAAGAGCGGGCTGATAGTTGGCATAGCTATTGTACGTGCCTTCGGGTTGAGTCGTGCTTGGTGAAGCATATGTCGGTTGTGGTGGCACTTGTGGGTTATAAGACTGGAATCCCATGGCCATTGCAGCTGTTGAGGCTGTTCCAGGAGCTCCAGGTGCGCCTGGGTGACCCCCTTGAGGAGCATGAGGCGGAGGCGGCGGGTAATAGTAGTGCTGGGTCGCTGTTGGGGGAGTCTGGTAGGTGGGTTGATTGGACTGGGCTTGTAGGGCTGGGTCATGAACAGGAGGGGTGTAGGCCTGGTATGGGTTCGCCGCGGTGGTTGTTGGAGCCGGGGCTGAGGTTCCAGTCGCTGAGTACGCACTCGCCGGATCAGCTGCAGGCGGGTAGTGATAGTGCTGAGTAGAGGCTGAAGGGACTTGTTGGTCAGGTGCACTGCTCTGTGTTTGTGGTGGATTGTGAACCGACGGGTTGTACGCTTGGTGGCTGGTTTCTGGAGGAATTGTTGACACCGGAGCTGAGGAACCAACTGTTAAGGACGCACCTAGGTGACCCGGCGCAGGTGGGTAATGATAGTGTTGAGCAGGAGCCGGCGGCGGATGTTGGTCGGGCGTATGGCTCTGAATTTGTGAGGTCGGGTCATGAACAGATGGGTTGTACGCGTGGTGGCTGTTTCCCGTGGTAGTTGTTGGCGCCGGAGCTGTAGCAGAGACGCTAGTGATCGATGCCGAGCTTGATGGGTCTACCGGAGGTGCATGATAATAGTGCTGACCAGCAGCCGAGGTGGGCTGTTGGCCCGGTGTGTTGCTCTGTATATGTGTTGCTGGCTCAGTCGCAGATGAGCTGTATGTCTGGAAGTTTGGTCCAGCCGAGGCCGTTGGTGCTGGAACAGATGGATGATCGGTCGAAGTTGAACTTGGCTTGTCTCCTACTGGCGGTGGTGGAGGGGGGTAATGGTAGTGTTCATTCACGGTTGAGGCCGCATTATGAACAGACGGTGTGCCCTGGGGCTGTCCCATCGACTCGTGGGGTTGATGATGGTATTGGGATGCCGTTGCTGGAGACTGAGTAGCTAGAGGCTGGACAGGTGCATGTGTTGGGTAAACTTGCTGGGGCGATGTCGTGGGGGGTTGTTGCTCTTGTCCGGGGTTGGTTTGAGGAACGTATGAAGGATGGGACGGTTCCTGTCCAGCGGTTGCTTGTCCATAGGTCGCAGGCTGAACTGATGCCGCAGGGCTAGCGCCGACTTGCTGAGGAGCCGTCGTGGACTGCTGAGGCTGAGCAGTTGCCTGGGGAGCATAAGGGTCATAAAAGCCTTGGGGTTGCTCAAGAATGGGGCCGCTTTGTCCAGGGACAGTGGGTTGAGGCGATAGCACAGGAGCGGGGGCAACCTGCTGAGTCACAGTTGTGGGACTCGATTGGTGCCCTTGAGGGCTTGTCAGAGGGTCAAAAGGACCATGAGGATGTTGCGGTGCGGCACTGCTCTGCCCACTGTATACTGTAGGATTGGGTGTTGGTAGAGAAGCCGGGGCCACTGGATGGGGCGATGTGATTCCAGTTTCCTGGTAGTTCTGGGGAACTGGCTGTTCGTGCTGTCCATTATACAAGGGCTGTTGGACATGGCCGGCATATCCGCTCTGGGGCACAGCAGGAGGCGATGGTAGAGATCCGAGAGAGTGTACTGACTCTGGCGGACCCGCGTGGCCACCATGTTGCTGCTGCTGGGGTGCTGGCGGCGGCGGTTGGTACGAAAGAGGAACTGGCGACTGAACGGTAGGACCAGAGTACTGGGTTGGCGGCGTGTTGTAAGACGGCTGATGCGCCTGTGGAGGATGGCCGCCATATGTCGGGTCATATCCCGGGTTCGCTTGCCCAAGGCCCGTGTTGGGTGGGTGTGGCTGTGCTGGTGATTGGAGATTCACATCCTGTCCAGCAACAAGACTAAGCTTGTGTTCATGGTGGTGCTGGTATGAGGGAGCAGGCGGAAGTGAATGAAGCGCGGTTGTGATGCCCTGAGTTGGCGAGGTTGGAAGCGGGGGCTGATAGGCGGGTTGCTGAGCAGGCGCCGTAGGATGATAGTAAGTGAATGAGGGCCGTGATGTAGGCGGGCTATAGATCTGGGGATCCGGAGGTGCGCTCATGGACTGGCTTGGGTTGTGCCATGACTGCTGGTGAGAGAGTGGAGTGGGCGCGGTTGTGTGAGGCGGGCCTGGTTGATGCAACGGCTGCTGGGGGAAGGTGGAAGCATGAGGAATAGACTGGCTTGGGTTGTTCCATGACTGTTGCGGAGAGAGCGGATTGGGCGCTCCTGCTTGAGGTTGTTGCGGGGGACGGGTCGAAGCCGGGGGAACCGGGGGAGCAGACCCAGCACCAGGGGCCGATCCGGGATACTTGGTCTTGATGTTGCTGGCCAAGTCGCCAAGCAGACCCTTACCTACCTTGTAGAACGATTTAGCAGTAGATTGTAGAGCCGCCTGAGTTGACTGCGGACCCGGAGCACCAAACGAGGGCGTAGTGCCAGGAGGCTGCTGCCCCGACGGCACTGGAGGAGCTCCATACCCATGAGCGGGCGTCTGATAGTGCTGTCCGGGGCCAGGCGCCTGCTGTGGAGGGATATACGGTGGTGGTTGAGGCATTTGAGCCTGCTGGTAGCCAGCAGGGGGCGGGTATTGGTTGTAGGGCGAGCCACTCGCCATGGTGTCGGTACCGTTCGTAGCGCGCCAAGCAGCCTGTCTTGACAATATCGTCGATACAGGAAATGTGTCCGAAATTCAGAGAGAGCGCTGCCTTCTGGAGGAGTTGACTGATAAATATGCCGCCCTGGATGGCGGAGGGTCTAGACCGGTCCACGCATTTCAGCTGGACCACTAGTTCCACACGCGCGAGGCATAATGCCTACCATGTCCAACCTGAGAACGCCTCAAGCGATACGAGGGGTCTTGATTCCGCTGTAGCTTACTGGTTGGGCGGAAGCCTCCCTCCACATGCTTACCCCGGGATTGGGCGTGGAATGCCGAGAGCTTGCCCGACTTCCCAGACAGCGAGCATTTCAGGCGCTTGTTCTGAAACATCAAGTCATTGGCTAGACACTATTTCTTTCCAGGCTTCGATCTGTTTATTGCGAAACGTCAATATCTGTGTGCTGTTGTGCCAGCCTTCGTGTTTCCTACAGTGAGTGCAGTGCTCTGTGCCCAAGGCACTTGACGAGATTATCACATGTACCTTCATAGGTCCCCCTGCGCATGTCACAAAACACGGGACTAATCTCAGCATACCTATGGCGCTATCAAATGACTACTATTAGGCTAAAAATTAGAAGATACTATCATAAAAGATACCAAAGTCTTAGCTACTATGTAATATTAATATTTCATAAAATAAGGCTGTGTTTCGCTTTACTATGGCATAAGGATTTAGTATTCCCTTGTTTTCTAACAATGAGTCCCATCTAACATCCATCAGAATTTACTCTTCAATATGAAAGAACACTCTTTCCGCGATTCACACCTGCGCTCTTTCGAAACTTCATGGATCTGATTGTGACTTTACCATGATGATGTCAAGGAGACTGCAAACAAGGCTGGTTGACAGTTTGGAGCGCGACCAGGGACTGGTTAGCGGATGATCAAACCAAATATTCAAACAAAAGATGAACTCGCGGTGTCATCACGGTTGAATTCATGGAGCACGATGAATCAGCGACAAAATCGCTCTCTCTTATGCCCCGGCATCGGACTCCAGAGATACTGCTTGACATAACCTCACAATCCGTGCTGGAGAGTGTTGTTCCTCTCAGCCACTCTTGCTCTTGTCGATCTTGCTCGCCATCAGATGCACCTTCCTCGTCCTTTGCTCTGGCGCGCAATGCCTCCTCCATCGCATCTTGAATCTCCCTCTGTTTGTTTCGCAAAGCAACATTTGCATGTCAACATTCCATCAGCCTTCGTCACAACCAGGTTTTCATCACTTTACGTCACCCACTACGCGATGGACGCCCCGGACGATCTCCTCCGCTGTATTTTCGCTGGCTTCGTGCCGTCATACTACGATTCCACTTTGGACCACCCATTCCGATTCAAACCAGTGTGCCCCGTGTCAAGCTTCAGTCTATCCCCGTCCGCCTTGGTCCACCGCACACGCGCTCGGTCGTCGTTCTACCACCTCTCGTACAACGATGTTCGAACATGTCAGAAGGAGAGGATGTCGTTTACCTCGGTTGTCTTCTTATCGACCATGATACGCGAAGATCATGAAGGGCGCCATCACTTGGTGTGGGCGCTATCCTTCAGCCCCAACCAGGACCATAATACAGGCAGATACATCGCTCTCGATCCCGAGGTTAATGTCGATCAAGCTCTCCACCAGGCGAGACTCCAGGCCTTTGAAGAGGCACTGTCATTCATCAAGGATTTCCTCGCTACGCAATCCAACATTCTGAGGGTTTACGTCGTCGTGTCTGATTACCCTTCGATACTCCGCTCAGATCTCCCTGCCGATGACCCCTACAAGCGCCTTCAGGACCAAGTGAAGGAGATCCGACTGCCTGAAAGGTTTATTCACGAGCCCTACTACCAATCTTGGTCGGTTATCAAGTTCTGGCAAATCAAAAAGTGGGAGCTACCTGCAGGGCCACGCAATTATCTTCTGGACGCACCAGAGCACGGTTATGAACCAGTATGGAGGTGGCGGGCTCGCGACGCAGGCAATTTGTGAAGTTGACTTGTTGCAACAAGTTGGGGCGGCTATTGGGCAAGGATTCCATCAAGGCGGATTTGAACGGTCACCTGCCGTTGTACAACGCAGCAGAGCATTCCACAGCATAATTCAGTCGAAAAATTGATTGATTCATTTTGAATTGAACCGAGGTATCATCCTTAATTCCATAAAATCGCAAACCGCTGAAAGGGTATAGTGATCCATTGTAAAGCACCGTATCAACTCAGCAAGTTGGGTAGAGCCTGGGTCATCATAACCTTATCCTAATACTTAAGATTAGTTGGTTAGACTGTTAAGATCCTTAGCTGCGAGTGAGCCTATAGCATGCCACAAGACATGGATGACTAGACTCATAGGCTTTAGGCTTTACCTAGCTTGCTGAGTTGATACGGCATTATCCTGCTCGCTCCACAAGCCAGTTCCACTCATAACGGACGCTCTGAACCGAGGCGCCTAAACAATTAACTGTCGAAATCAAATAATCCTAGATCATCAAATTGGACCTCCGATAAAGAGTCCATCAAAGCACGAATTCGTATGGCGGAAGCATTTGATCATCAAGCTCATGTTCCGAATCGATTTGTGTCTAGTTTGATCCGATATCAGCACCGTAACTTCAAGTATATGCTTTCTACTTACATAATTAGGTGTCACGTCAATCGGGGGCGTGTAGCAGCCCTCGACGGCGATTTGAACGGGTATCGTAAATGCGAGAGTTGACCCATGCGATCCGGCGCCGATTATCAGACGAAGTGTATATGTGCGGCACACGAGGCAGGAATAGAAGGTCGGAAGAAAGGCCTTCTTGTCGGGACCTGGAAGATTAAAGGGTACAACCAGCTTGGCTCTGTACTTGATTGATGTCGTCGCGATGGCGCTGTCGCTGCCCGTGCTGTGATTTGATCCCTTGCGAGCCCTCTCCGGGGGTTGTTGGCTCACTGATGCCGAGCTTCTGCGTGAAATTTCCGCCGATGAGCACGGAGATTCTTGCTCCCAGTGCAACTCTCCAGATTCGCCTAGGGTCACTTGTTCGTCCATAAAGTATGTCAAGATGGGGTTTGGCGAGACCCGGGGATGCTTGTGCTGGTCCGGGAGAAAGCCTATGTGGCCAACGGAATAATTGGTCAATGCCTGTATATAGCCCGATTTGGCATAGATCTGTGGTGGTTTGATCTTTTTTGATGTGGGGGAGAACTCGAGGTCAACTGTCAAGGTGCACTCTGATGCTTCCAGCTTGTCGGCGGAGAGGACGATGGGATCGGGCTGGTTTGTTGAAGCTTTGAGGTAGCCATTCCTGGATGAAAGCATGTCCTTTCGAATCATCTTTTCCTGCGATAATTGGTACATGGGATTTCCGGGGATGATGTGCAGAGGTGGTTGCTCGGGAAAGTAGGGCATCACTTTGATGATGTGCTTCTTTTCGATCGATGTCGTCTGTTGATCCACCTTCATAACAGCCCTCGCTCTCACAGAGTATTCAACTCCAACTGAGTGAATCGCCAGGTCGTCATGTTCCCAGCCCCCCACCGTAGGTGGCAACTGCAAATGTCGATCTCGGATCACCGTGCTTCGGTGTTTGCAGGATGCGCTAGGCAGCTGGAAAGGAATGATGAAGGAAAACGGCACATTGTACGAGTTTCCGGCTTCAAGTATTCCAGTGTGAGGCAGAGCGTCTTCGGGAAATGGCATCCTGAGCTCCAGAAAGGTGTGATTTGACCGGGGAATCTCGCGCTGGAGGAGCTGGACTTGCGCCGAGGCGCAGCCGACTAGAACAATATCAACGGTGTCAAAGGTGAAGTCCGATTGGGGACTGAACGTCACACATCCTGCCACCGCTGAGCCAGACGTGTATGCCTTTGCTTCAAAGTGCCTATCGATGCTTATCTCGACAGGACATTCTCGCTTGGCGCGAGACTGGGCTCGGGACTTGGCGCTTGTAGGTAGAGGCATTGCTGGGGTCGTTGGCTGCGAATTGACGCCACTAAGAGATGTCGCTGGCCGCACCACAGGACAGAAACTCTGCACTTCAGCGATACCGGCCCTTTTTAATGAAGATGAAAAAGAAACATCTCCTCTCACGTTGGCTGATCATACTTCCGTCAGTCTCGGCGACACATGACCCTCCTCAAGCTGCCAAGATGGGTTTTACCTTCATTGGTTGTCTTCGCCGAAGCCACTTCCTGCGCCGT
The DNA here is from genome assembly GCA_000966855.1 of Fusarium sp. JS1030. Lineage (NCBI taxonomy): Eukaryota > Fungi > Ascomycota > Sordariomycetes > Hypocreales > Nectriaceae > Fusarium > Fusarium sp. JS1030. The sequence goes on along the minus strand of JWIW01000047.1, from coordinate 640,447 downwards.
CCTTGGCCGCATCTCATTGGTCGCAAAAACCGACCACGGATCTTAGGGCAGCGTCACCCATCAGATACGCCCTTACGGGGACATACAATAGAGAGTATGTAACAAAAACCTAAGTTTGTAGGTCGATTAATAATGGGATTTAGGTATTTTTTACATACCAAAAGGCGTCGATTGTCAAGGGTCCTCCTATGCCGGAGCGAGTGGCCGTAGGGCGATTACGACTCTAACGACTAACCTTGGGGGGTGGTAAACATTCGACCCTAATCCCCCTTCCTGGTCGTCTCGAGCTGCGCCACGGCTTTATCGAAAAAAGAAAGATAAGGTATCCTGGTACACACCCTCTTCTTCGAACACGGGGACCGGCCGATTTCCCCGGGCATACGGAGTATTCGCCAAGAGACTGCTTCTACCTTCATGTGTTGTACCATGCTCGTCGCGGAAACTTGCGTGAGCGACCGCCCCGTGGGGGTTCTCCATCTCCAGAATCTTCAAGCTCGGGGTCAATCAGGCCAGAAAAACTCGGGCTCGGCCGCCCACAGCGGAGCACCAATTATTTCGGAACTTGTTGCTGGAGGTATAACTTCCGAGCCCGGGCCGGGGTGATCCACTCGGTAAGGTGCATCTAATCACGCCCTGCGACTCCGGAGCGGCACCGGCATTGACGGCAGATGATCCAGACTCCACTGTTGACACTCGGAAATAGGAAGCCCCATCCCTGCGCGCTTGACAGGTATATATCGCCGACATCCCAGACGTACACTAGCTTTGTGGCCATCCACTGCTCCTACAGTCATCTAGATCATGCAATGTTTCTGCTGTTAGAATAGCATGGAGAAATGTCCATATGACGAAGTGTGCAAGTTCGGTCCGCCAACTTCAACAACCACCGGGTGGGGCAGGGTTGTCGCGGGACGTGTTGGGCGGCCTGGCACTCCAGGCGAGCCTAGCACAACCATACACTTCAAAAAGATGCTCACTATCAAAAAAGATCACTCGTTCAAGGGTAGGGAAATAATCCATTCATGTGCAATCATCAAACACCAATTCTCAAGCTTGTATCTTGTGGTTCTTGTCCCATCGCGACCCAGCCAACTCCACCAGAAGCAGTCCCCACTTACTCGTAATGCCCAAGTCGCGTCGCTTTCAACTTGGCTGGAGACATTCATTGATCGCAAGAATGGGTTTCCTCATGCGTAACAGTAGCCTAACCTCAGAAAGCACATAGGCGTTGGAACCTTGGTCTTTTTGCCACCAGGTTTGCACTCGAGTGCTTGATGAGCTTGAAAAAGAGTTTGAGTCCTGACCCTCCCGAAACAGCAAACGTCTTTCGATTAGGGGATTTCCTGATTGCGCATTGGGGGGACCAACAGGCCACCCGCTGAGTTAGAACAAAGTAATTTCTCATTAAACTATGTCACTGGATGAACTCCGCCTCATTCTCCAATATTGAAAGCGCATTGAGGAGATTCTGATCGTGGCTGAAATATTTCGGTTCAACCGGGATGCTCTAGGGTAGGTGCACCGCCTCAAGTGGTGTAATTCAGCCACGGAGTTTGTCCCATCAACCTTTCTACTGCGCTTGTGGCACATGAAAACGTGGAGCGCCTTCTATGGCCTTCCATGGTCCCTTTTTTCTCGTGCATCAAAGACTTGATTTGATGCATCAGCATGCGGCTACCTGCGCTCCGCCCCTTGTGGCCGTTTGCTTCATATGACGTCACGTGATCTCGCATAGATGACTCAGCTATCAGGCAGGCCCCAATGCTCCTCTTTTCTTTTTGGGCAGCCTTTGTCCCGCACTTCAGTCCAAGGTCTCAGCAGCGACGTTCAACATCATTTGGTCGTCGTTTTCTTTGGATTGAGATTTTTTCTGCGCGCGCTGCCGGTGCACGTATTCGCCTCATCATATTGTTGAGAGTGGTTGCCCATCAATCGGCGATGCGGGGCCGGTCGCCAGAAGCCATCTGCTGCGACCATGCTTCCTGATGAGACAATCGACAGAGCGGCTGACCAGCTTGCCGAGTACCGCAAGAATGATGTCCTCACCGACATCCTGGACCAGTATGCCGATCTTATTGAGAAATACAAGCGACTGAAGAGTGACTACGAGGAGGAGCGCGAGGGAAGGGAACGATACAAGCAGCTCGCCCGGGGCCAGGAGCGCAACCCATTTGCTCTGGTCGTCGTCGATGGGGACGGATACGTCTTTGACGACCAATATGTCGGCACAGGGGAGGAGGGCGGCAGCAGAGCCGCTAAACACCTCATCGATGCTGTCAAGACCAGTCTGCGTCGCAAGGGACTCGAAAGCTGCGAGGTCATGGTTCGCGTCTATGCCAACCTCGTCGGCTTATCCAAGTCGCTCTGCAAGAACGGTCTCTGCGGTGCCGAGAAACGTTCTCTTTCATCCTTTACGGCAGGTTTCAACCGATCATATGGCCTTGCCGACTTTATCGACGCCGGCGAATTAAAGGAGAATGCCGACTTCAAGCTGAAAGCAATCCTGAGAATGTACGCCGACAACGCCCAGTGCAAGCACATCTACTTTGCCGCCTGTCACGACGTGGGCTACGTTTCCGACCTTACTCCCTATAGGGGTAATCGCGATAGATTTACCCTGATCCGAACCCCGAGCTTGCTCTTCCATAGAGAGTTCGACAAGCTCGGCATGGCCGTTGAAGAATTACCCGGCGTATTTCGCCAGACTCCGCTCACATACACCTACTCCGCCCAAGCTCAAGCTAAGAACAGCTCGGCATCCTCTAGCGCCAGCAAGTTCGGCTCCATCACAAACCACTCGACCAATAGAGGGTCAGCCAGCATTGACGGCAATACAGTTTGCACGTTTTACACCAACGGGAAATGCAGATATGGTAGCGGCTGCAGATACGCCCATATCGATACCAAAACATCATCAACCCATACCAGCCAGAGTAGCACGCCCTCACCACCTTCTATCAGTAACGGCTCAAGGCTGGATAGAAATATCAACAGCGATTGGCGCCGTGGCTCCAGCTCATCCATCACAAGGCCCAATATCGACAACATCGACTCATTGCCAAAGAAAGACGAAATTGAGGAGGGATACGTGGCAGTAAACGCCGCCGACGAGCGGCTCGATGCCTACCTGCCCACGCCCACGCCCGAGTCCGTCAAGCGACTCAAAGCCATATCTGCCGACAAGAGACTGTGCAACAATAAACAGCTTTTTGACGCTTGTGAGAACGACAACTGCGAGTACGACCATTTCCCTATCTCCGAGGACCTCAAGCCGGCCCTCTTCTGCCTCTCGCGTTCAGTCCCGTGCTCTAAACGGGGCGGATGCAGGAAGGCTACCTGCCCATACGGGCATGTCTGTCAAAAGCCGGATTGCCGCCACCGCGGCGGGAAAGCATATTGTCGCTTCCCGATCAAGGTGTGCTTGGCAGATTACACGGCAATCACGTATGTACCAGGCAACGACTCTCCTATGTTGTCCCCTTCTATGGACTCGGAGGATGCGCGGAATGCCGAGAACGGAGGAACAAACCTGTGGTATTAGGTCTAAACACCCAGAAGGAGCGCAGATACCTCGCAGGGAGAGGTATAACGGAAAAGTCTGTCGTCATCTGGCCTCTAAGGTCGGTTTAAACCTTGTCTTGCTTTAGTCTTGCTCTCGCACTTCTCGACTGAGACTACCCAGAAGCGGGAACCTAACATATATAGTTGTCATTAATCAACTGAATGGAGGTTATTACATCACGATTAGTTCTGCCCATTGGCATTGATGAGCGAGTTTGGCAGAGTTTGATGTCTGGGTCGAGAGACTCTGACAGAGCCTCTCGGTATCTCACAGACTGGTCAGTTGTGAGCCAAGCCTTAACTCTAAAGCACCCTGGGCATTCATGGGCGGTTTAGTCGATGCCCAAGTCTGGCCTTGTCAAACATTCAGTGAGGACAGCCCGACAAGGCTGAAGTGGCGTGAGATGAGACTGCACTGCCCTCTCATCTCATCTCGCCAAGGAGCTTTCTCTCCAATACAAATTCCAATTTTGCCACGTCGTCTGATCAATATGCAATACAATCTGCAGCTATCGGTCATCGAATGTTGTAACTGGACGCCTCATTCGGCGAAAATGCACATTCGGGCCTCAAAAATCACAATCACACTTCCCCGCACCCAAAGCCACGCTGGGCGCGGGATGAGAGGGGTTCGAAGGTTGTAGTCCGGCGTTCAACCTGGAGTGTTGTAGCTGATGGAGACATTGGTTTGCAATTGATAGATCATTGCAGAGATATGCTGCTACTGACCAAGTTATACACAGAATGTACTCAAGAAGGCTCTCAATTGACGGCATACTTTGACCAACGATGCTGTTCGTTACATGAAGGCAACGAGCGATTGAGACATTTGGGGCAAATCTTATCGCCAATGTCTCACCTTTCTAGTCGAGAAGATGTTTTTGGTCGAATCGGGATAAGTAGCCTTCTATACGACTTTATCTAAGACACTGTGTGTGATTTCGAGCTGGACTGGGCATTATCGTGGTGATTGTGCCATGCATGATACCTTGTCATCATTGGTTCATTTCACCTGATATCGACCGAGTGATGTCTTCATTATTGCTAAATAACACTCATACCCAGTTGATTATTGACCTCTGAACAGTTCCAGGCCTGCCTTTTCAGAAATGCAGAGATAGGCAGAAATTTCGCTCAATGTTCTTCATCAAATGACACTGGGGCTTCGGATGACCCCATGGCGTGGTTCTCAGGCAATTTCAGCCAATATTTAGTATCAGCCGGCGTTTCCCATATCCTCCGGCTCTTGACTCATCTTCTGTCGCCTCCTCGCAGATAGTTGCCGTTTATTGAGCTTAGTCATACTAACGCCTAGTTAGAGGCACGGCCTTGCGGAGAATAATTCAGAAGTTCACCGCTCGCCCGGTGTCTTTTAAAACCGTACGACAAGCTTCATTCCCTCCCAAAAGCCACATTGAGTTCTTTAAAATACTAATGAGTCGTGGATGGTAATAGAAGCCCAATCAATTGGCTGAGACATCTTTCGCAATTCAAGATGGATACATCAACCGCCTGTTTCAAGTGCCAGAGCATGCTGGGGTCACTTGATGGCATCCGGGCTCTGGTAAGTGACAGTGGCTATGAGCATCACGACTGGATTGAGATACAAGAGTCTAGTCTTACAGGGTGCAATCTTTGTAAGGCAGTCGTAAAGCGAGTTCAAGATGAACATACTGAGCTTGTGGCCTCGGATAGCACCGACAAGATGAGGATGTTGGTACGCCTGGTTCTTGAATCTTTGGACGAACATGTTGGCAACATTGGGTCCAATCATCCTCTTGGAGGGAGAAAGATTCGCAAGATATCGTTTCATTTTGCAGACACAAATGTTGAGACCTCATTCGATGTTGAGGCATCCTTTGGTGCGTTGTCCAGGCAGTGTCCACGAGATTTAAATTGTCTAACCCCCCAGAAGAAGATCCAGCATCCAAGTTCGTGGCCAAAACAACCGAGCCAAAAGAGTTCAACGACCAAGTCTCGCTAAACTTGCGCATGGCTTTGATCGATTGTTTGACCGACCATATCATCGACGACTGTCCCCCAAAAAGAACAGGCCAGCTGCCGCGTCGGGTTCTTGATCTCGGCCCCGTTGGCGAAGAGGTCGCCGATGACGGACCTATCCAGCTCAAGGAGAGCTACGAAGGCGAAAAGGCCATTTACGCGACACTTAGCTACTGTTGGGGAGACCCAAAACATCAATACATTACAACCAAAGCCAACCTAGATACCCACCTGTCGCAATTACCACCAGCACATGAACTACCAAGGACTATAGCGGACGCTATCAAGATAACCAGACACTTGGGCTTACAGTACCTCTGGATAGACGCGCTCTGCATTATTCAAGATGACGAGACAGACAAAATTGAGCAGATCGAGGCGATGAGTGATATCTACCGCAACTCAATCGTGACGATCGCTGCCTCATGTGCTACTGGAGTCTCGGAAGGATTCCTAGGCAACGCAAAACCTCTAAAAGCTAATGCAACACTTCCTCTGATACTCAACACTGAGAAAGAACCAATATTCGGGGCCGTCTACCTCAGGGGCGACTGGATATCTATTTCGGTTAGCGACGAACCTCTTTACTCTCGAGCCTGGACATTTCAAGAAGCAATCCTCTCGCCAAGGATTCTGGACTTTAATACATACAACTCTGTACAGATATGCTCAGACCTTGATTATCCGTCTTTGTACTCTGGCGGTAAAGATGTCGGCCATGAATGGCCCGGCCGGGAGATCTTCAAGGACATTCATCGGCTGGAAGCGACCAAAACTTTCCAAGCCCTGTATTGGATGCATCCACGATATATATTTCGCCGTGGCCAATTCGATCTCGACACATTTGGAATGTGGGCAGACGTCTTATACGAGTTTACCGCTCGTCGTCTCACGGTGCCGAGTGATCGTCTGCCAGCTCTCGCTGGCATTGCGAAACGACTGTCTCCCTTTGCTGGAACATATGCTGTGGGTCTTTGGAAGGAGTCAATGGTCCAGCATCTTGGGTGGGAACACAGGAGCATGCAAAACTGGCCCTGGGGTGCCTTTGAAGCTGCTCCAAGCCATGTTGACGAAAGAGATGGCTCAGATCCTAGGCCATCTCCTAGCTGGTCTTGGGTTAGTGTGCCTTACGGCGTGTCTATTGCACCGCTTCTGCAAGCCGAGGCACGACTTGTCGACTGTCGTGTTAAGCTTGTTAATGATCAATCTCCATATGGTAGAGTCGACAGCGCCGTCATTGTCCTGGAAGCCAAAGTCATCGGATTTACCGACTTGGATCTCACGCCCCAATTCCCGTACGATGGAACACAGGAAGCCTTCGACAAAGGCGACACGGTGAGACTTGACTTTGGCGAGCCGGTACCTCGTCGATTTGACAGCATTAAGCTGTTGTATATTGGGTCTCGATCACACTACGACGAGTCAAAGAGCCCATCTCAGCTGCAATCTGCAGACGCGAGGAGCTTTCTCGTTCTAAAGAACACTGGGGATACGGAGAGATACAGGAGAATCGGGGTTTTTCATGTCAGGGAGGAGAATGAGATGGTCCGATCTGGTGCCCTGGGTTCGCAACTGGCTTCGATTCCAACAAGTCACGTTCATCTGGAATGAGACGAGCATCATTAATATGGGTGTGTTAAGATCAATACAGTAACTTGTTTGGGTTTCCAGACAAACATCCAACCATTAAGCTGAAGAGTTAGGGTCTACTTTAGGCGCATCAGTGAATTGAGCACTCATATGACACCGAAACTCTCTGCAAGCTCGCTAGGCAAAAGTAACTAGGCTCGAGTCTAGGACCATCTTATGCGGTTTGAGCCTCAGGAGACGGTGACTTCTCTGGTGGAGGTGCCTTGAGCGGCTTTTGACCATAGACCAGGTGCCTGTAAACATGAAGTTAGCATTTCACACAAAAAACATCGGTCGTAAAACTTACATATCACCGCTGCCCAAGTGCTTCGGGTTTCGTAGAATGGCGCGCATCTTGGCTACAAGGACTTGAACCTCCTCAAGGCTCCAGCCGAGAATCTGCCCGATAGGGTACAGGGCAAAACCATCCAAGCTTAGATCCATATATAAACCAACAAATTGCCCCTCCCGTTTGAGTCTCTTGTCCTTTGGCCATCCACCAAGCGGAATCGTGTGCACCTTGTGCACGATATTCTCAAAGCCTGCTTCGCGGGCAGATTCTTGGATAATGCCGTCGGTGACTCTAAAGGTGCGTCCAATCTTATCTCCAGCATCGAAAAAGAGTTGGGCCCATTGCTTGAACGTCCTGACCCTATTGTCAGTAAACGCATTCAAAGAATCACGGGGGAAACTTACTCGTTTTCAGCTACCGAGTTGGGGTTCTCGCACTTGAGGTGGATATTGGGCTCGATCTGCTGGAACCAGCCGCCGGGCTTCAGAGCCGCAAAAATTTGCTTGTATAGCTTTCCCCAATCGTCAAAGGCGCCATGCATGTAGCGCACATGAATAAAGTCAAATGAGGCGGGTTCAAAGGTCCAGTCGAGCTGCGCATCGTCGATCTGGAACTTGAGGTTAGGGGGAACCCAGGAAGGCTGGGTTGGTGAGATGTCGACGCCAATGACCTCGGCAGAGGGGAACTTGTCGGCCATGTCGCTGCTGGGGGTTAGCAGAGATGCGAGGTAGTTCAATGATGACTGACATGGCCCAGATTCCGGTGCCGGTTCCAACATCTAGGATACGCTGCATGGCGGTTAGGATGGGGTGGCATCAACAGTCTTACTGTCTCACCTGAGGGTTGCTACCGATTGGAGCGGCGTACAGCTCGTCGTCGAGCATCATGGTAAGCCATTCGTGTCTGAACGGACAACTGTTAGCAAGTAGTTATTCATTGATTGCTCCAGTGAGACTTGCGCCACGTCAAAGGCCTCAATATGCTTCTCATCATTGGGTGCCCTAGAAAGATTGAGTATCGTCACGTGAAGGATCAAGACAACCACCCTCACCAGTAATCAGTCGTGTTGGAGTTCTGATAGGTCCGGCCCTGGATCTTTCGGTACTCATAAAGACTCGACGAGACAGACGCCGTGGATGAGCGGGTGCTGAATCATTGCAGTCAGTAAGCGTGTGCGCAGGATTACATTGCGAGGCATCCGAACCTCTCCACGTCAGCGGCGGAATCGTCGTCGTTGTCGTCTGCGCCCGCGACCTCGGGGTCCTGCCCACAGTCAGCACCAGAGCCAGCACCTCCACTGATCTACAGAGCGATTGCGTACAATGGCGATGCCCTGGCGGGTCTGCTCCTCGGTACACATCCTGGTAGAGTGATTCCGTTCTCTCGGTATTTGGGTTGCAAAAGCGGGAAAAGGCACGCGCGCGGCCCCCGCCGAGATGTCCGGCCGCACCAACTTTATAAGCCCAGAACAAAGAAAAAAGCCCAGGCCAAAAGGGGGCGCGCGCGGGGAACCTGCCGTCCAGCCCGGACAGGGATTTAGAACAGCGCAATCCAACACACAGCCAGCTGCTTCCGGTTGGTTGGTCGCGGTCTTGGTATTGGGCTTGCTGATGTGATTTGTCGTTGCCCTGTCACTCGTTGTGGGGCTGAAGGCGTTGACACATGATGTCTCGGTTAAACCCTCACCTTCACAGGTAAGACGTTGAGGTTAATGCAGCGTGGGGGTTGTGAAGGGCCTTGGAAGGGATCAACTGCGATAACAGAGATGAATGCAGAGGAATGTGAATGTCTCGGACGGGAATGCCGAGACAGTATTGATGTCTTGATATGTACGTCATAAATCGTCATGTAGAACCCGTTGTATGAGATCTTGGGCAACGTGGCATTGTGATCGATAAATCGAGCGAGAAATTCAACATGCGTTCCTTGAAGGGGCCTTTTCGCTACCAAGATTCGGTTACAGAGTCCTATGCCAAAGCTTGCCTGGGATGGCACTTTGTATGAACACGGTGTTTATACTGTGCTCACTGGTTTTCATATCCCAAGCGCCGAGAATATCACTTGCTTTCCTACAACTCAGTTGTGATGCGGTTTTATTGGCTCCCGCTATCTCTGTCTGTTACCTTGCCACATCGATATAACCCTAGATATAGGCACCTCTCTAAGACACTCTAACCCTTGAGGTGACTAGTACAACCTGTGAGCTCTACCCACAAGTGTTAGAGGTTGAGTAGATGGAGAAAGGTGATACTCACGCAACAACATCATCCGTCTTGATTCAATACCATTCTTAAGGGCAGCTTGTTAGTGTTGGCCAACATATTTAATCCCGTTTAAGTCTGTATTGCATCATCTTAAAAATGGCTTAGTCATCCGGCTGTGAAGGTACGACGGAATTTGCGCTCCTCTCGAATTCTGCATTGCATCATGTTACAAAGTTGGCCCGAAATGACCACTCGTTTCCAGTGGCACCTAGACCATATCTAGACCATATTCTTGGTCATCTGAACCAGCAACGACAGGGTTCCAGGAAATTCGCCTTGGTGGTTCTAAACCAGCCTCTCGTGGCCAACGACACCTTCAACTAGCTGTGGAAGAATGGTATGTAAAAGATTGTTCAGGCAGTTCTCCGTTTAACTAACTAGGCTTAGCACAACCTGAGGCTGGCTGCGGATGGCGGAGCTAACCGTCTCTATGATTCCTATCACTCCACCCAGTCCCCCTCACTTGACCAGACTGTAAGAACAACTTTAAACCGCGAAAAACGAGAGCTGACTGGATTAGACCCGTCTAGATGCTATCATCGGTGATCTTGACTCGATACGTCCATCTGTCAAGGAATATTTCACAAGTCTAGAACCCCCTACCGGAATATTTTCCGTCCCAGATCAAAACTCGTGGGACTTTGAGAAAGTACTATCATGACTGCGCTCGGAGCATCCCAATGCTATTGATGTTATAATAATAGTAGGTGATCTCGGGGGTCGTATTGATCACGGTTTGCGTCAGATTCACAATCTGCACCTCGCAACTCCAGACCCTGGTTATGATAGAGGCACTGCTTTCTTGATTTCCAGTAAAAGTCTCAGCTTAATTCTTAAGCCTGATCAGCGTACAATTCATTTGGAGGCCAGTTCAACTGTTGCGGGACCACACGTCGGAATTCTGCCTGCGGGAAAACTGTCAACTATCACAACAAGGGGATTAGAACACGACGCCCGTGAGCTGCCTCTAGGGTTTTGAGATCGTGTTATTAATAGTCGCATCCCGCCAGGGACTTTGGAGCTTGGTATCATCACCAGTGACACTGTGTTGTTTACAGTAGACATAATAGAGGCTGCATGAACAGACGATAATGAACACTGGAGGAGGTTCTGGCATAATAAAGGTCAACTTTCAGGAACAGATTCCATCATAAACTGAGGCAATCGTTCTAAAAAGGGCGAATTATATTAGCACAGATTCTCCGAAGCGAAAGTGCCTGTTGGCATCTGTTGCAGTGGTTGATCTCAAGGGAGGGAGTGTTAAGATAAGGCAGGCGACCAACTCCATGATGATACACACGATGCAAGGAAATCCGAAATTCCCAATGCTCACAACCATAACCAATCGCTATTATCAATTTAATTGCGGGTAGTAACTGCGTTTACCATCAATAACCAGTTCGCGCCGTCCATATACTCTTTGTACATCAAGGCTTCTCGTCAACATTCAGCGACTCTTGCGGGGAGTGAGTGACGTGTCGCTGTCTCAAATTGCCGGCATCATCGTGTTCCGCGTCCCATTTCTCGACCTCTGTCAGAGGAACCCTGACCAAGCGATGCGTGTTGGCGCCGTTCTCATCAACTTCGACAACCTCGGGGCGAATCGCGTAGCCCCTCCATTTGGGAAGAACGTAGACCCAGATGACGTAGTAGACATAGCAAAGAATGAGACTAAAAGTCCAACAATTAGTGAAAAGGTTGGCATAATGGGAAGGTTCCTGACGTACATTGCAATACCGACCACGCAATAAGTCGCGTACCAGAAGCTGACCTCGCCGGCATAAGGGCCGCCCTTCGGGGGCCACCAAGGCATGGCGATGATGAACACCTGAATAAGGATGAAGAAGATCAAGAAGGCGTCCCAGACCTTGAAGTCACGACGGCCTCTGCCCACGCGCTTGTTATGGCGCCTAACGAGGTACAGTCCAATACCCAAAGCCAGGTGGAAGAGACCATCGGGATAGGTCTTCAAACTGACAACTATCATACAAGTTAGAACTTGTCGCAAATTCTGGATTGCTCGCCGCGAAATTGCAGATTGTAGGAACAAAAGTGAGAGAGATAGGTATGTGAGCCTTACCAAACTGGAATGCGTCACCAGCCGGAGGTGCCGCAATCATGAGAAACGTCATGCCCCATTTGAGGAGATAAGGTCCTAGTGGTGTTCCAAAGGGCTTGGTTGATACCCAGAATGTGGTGAATGGGAGCACGCCTTGTCTGAAGCACGGGACACGGTCAGCCCCTCAATATTCTTCCCAAAGTGCATTATCACTTACCGGCCGATCTCTCGAATCATTCGCGATTGTCCAATCAGAACTGCAAGCAGATTGCCAAAGGCACTGAGCAGGACAAGCACGTTCAAAGCAGTTTCGGCACCTCCAGTTCCAAAGACTGTGGTGAAGAAGACTGCGGCAGCAATCTCATCAGACTCTGCGAATATCTCCTTGGGCACTGTGAGATTGGCTTATCAGCAATTGTCCCTTATTGACCCAGAAAAATGACCTACCAGCTGCAAAGTACGCGATATTGCACAGCATATACAGAATCGCCACGACCAGAACAGAAATGAAGCCGTTCTTCTTGATTGTTGGAATCGGGTTCTTAATCTCGTTGACGACGTTGAAAGCGTTGGCGTAGCCACTGTACGAGAATACAATATTGACCAAGGCGGTCGAGAGGTCATTTCCGTTGTTGGTCGTGCCGGCAAAGGAATCGCGAAAGTTGGCCTTGGGGTCGGGGACACGGGAGACATTTCCGCCCAGAACGACGAGTCCGGTGATGGAGATGCTGCAAAGAACGCGTCAGTGTTTGTCTTGCAAACAGGTAAAATCGAACTAACAAGATGAGGGTGATGATCTTGAGGAATCCAAGAACGTTGGTCGCCCAGAGGGAGTATTTGTTGTGAGCAATGACGCCTATTGAATTAGCATGGATGGGAGACTGGTCGGGTCATGATGATGCATACAAATCACAGCAAGGGTATAACCAGCGATGGCAACACCCTTCATCTGCCAATCCGACGGCGTTTTGTCTGCAATTCTCCAGATGTAACGCGAAAGTACTAGACAAGTTTATTAGCACGTCAAGCTCAACTCTTCTCTGGCATTACCGACTCACCGATCGCGTTACTGCTGCTGAAGGACAAGACGACGGACTGCACCGCAAAGGCGATCGGGAAGAAGTGCTTCGGTCGTGGGTAGGCTTGCTCGAGATAGACGACCTCGGATCCGGATCGGTTGGGGAAATAACTGGCGAACTCGAGGTAAACGCCGAAGGCTGCGACGGCCATGACGAAGCCAATGAACCAGTAAATCAGGGCCAGGCCAATAGACCCCGTCTTGTTCAAGATCGTTCCAGCTGCCCAAGTTAGTATCACCTCAATTTTCCCCGGTCGCTCCACTCACGAGTCGAAAAGACTCCGGTTCCGACCATCTGATTGACGTTGAGAAAGATAATGGTGATCCATCCGACATGATAGCCTAATGGTGAATTCGACTCGACGGGCGCTCCGATAGCCTCTTGATACGAGGGCTTGGAACCGTTGCCTCCTTGGACTCGAGTAAAGGCCAAATCTCCATCGCGCAGAAGCGCAGGATCGGAGCTGTCGGACGTGTAATTGACATCGCTTTCTGGAGCCGCAACCACGGCTGGCTCAGCCTTTGGCCCCCGAAGGAAGCCCAAGGAGAGGCCCATGATGGCAGACGATGGCGAAAGCGACAGAATTTCCTTGGAAAGATCCAAAGATAAGACAAGTGGCGATCGTCGCAGAGGGGGTTGGACAAGCAGATACGGGACTACCTTGAGAAGGGCCGTTTTAATAGCTATGCTTTTCTCTCGTATGCACTCCCCCCCATCCCCCGTTGGCGCTAGGCGCCGATCCGCCAAGGACCAGGTTTCAACTCAAGACACTGCGGTACAACTCCAAGATTGGCTCGTGATTGCGTGACGGTAGGGACCTTCCGGTCTGAGCGACGTTTGACGAAGCACGCAATGGCTAGACGCCATGACGCCAAAGCTAGTGTTACATCACCAAGGATTCGGCCTCTACCCAGAAAAGAAGGTCAGCTCTGGAAAAGGAGCATCAGCGCGATAAAAACGGTGGCCTGTAGCTTGATCAAGAAGAGTAGAATTTAAAGTTGGTTTCTTGAATGAGGCTTGCATTGAGCCTCAAGCGTGGGGGAGGACATGGTGGCCTCCCTCCGTCCTCAGCCTGTGACCCATTCCGCGTTTAGCCATTAGTTAGCAAGGTACTTCGCTGTCTCCATGGGGCGCGTCGGGCCTTAATTAAGCATATTCTTTATTTATTGGGCCACGCCGTGTCAAAGTCTGCGGATATATCGGGCCGTCTTATGGGTGATGATGGTCTTGGAGTCTTGGCTTGACACACCATCCTCGCCTTCAATTCCCAGTTTGATGGGAAGCTCGGATTCAAGTGACGCGAGTAAGCATGACGGTCATCTGTTTTGACATGCCCTCTTTCTGGGACTAGTGAGCCTGGGAGCATATATATGTTTCTCGCAGTGATGTTTTTCTTGGGCGGGACTGCAGCCAAGTGAACGGCATCGGCGTCGGATCGATGGGAGAATTGAGTACCCCTCGCTGGCTGGCCCAAGTTCATCTCGCGGTTAAACAAGTCTTTGTCTACTCTGAGCATCTGGTATCTCGTTTTCCTACCAATAAGAAGAACAGTCAAGAGGTTGCCAAGGCTTACGGCGGAATCTATGTCACGCTTATTCGACTACGAGTTCTGTCACTGGTCGGAGAATTTGCACCGTAGCGAAGGATTGAATCCACCCACCACGAAGGAGAGCAAGGGCACAGATCTATCAGCGTGATGCCATCGAGGCGATGAATCGAGTGCTTCGAGGGTGGGTCACAATTCACCTCGGCTGAGGTTCTCGAATTTAGCTTGAACTTACACTGATGCTTCCAAAACTATTACAAGAACATCTGATGCTCACTGTTCATCTCGTCTGGTCCCTTTGCATTTATTGGATCATCTACAATCCGTTTGTCTCGCAAGCTTTCCCATCGAGCCATCCGCAATAACAAGAAGCAAGGTATCTTAGCACATCATAGCGTCATAACTGCTGCGAACACGCAGTTGCCTAACTTTTGACTGCTGGGCGGCGTGGCCACTCTTGATAGTGCGTCAACTTGTCCGAAAGGAACGGAATCATAACCACTTTGACCTTCGTGCTCGATGGCGGTACAGCCCTCTGAAGGGCGCCCTTCGCCACAAACTCCCACTCCTCATGGTCCTTGCCCTGGCAGTTGTTGATGCCGCAGACATAAACAGAGCCCGTATCGTCCGACACCGGAGCGTAGAGCCGACCAAACGCCCTTTGATCATTCCGCTTCCAATCGACCATCCAGCTCTGGTGCTCGCGGATATTCTTGACGCAGATGGTGCTGTTGGGCTTGTTGCTTGTGCAGACGTGAGACTCGGCGTTGGTAGTCATCCAGAGGACCTTATATGTAATGGTTGCGGTGTTTATCAACGCTGGGATATGTTGAAGCGCATAAGGGTTGCAGCTAAAACTCACACTCCACGCGGTAGTGTGGTTGACGGTATGGAGCTCGTTAGGGTCCGTCGAGCAGGGATTAGTTTTGCTTGTGCTAGCAGGGCAGCGCCTTCCTTCCTAGGGGTAGTGTTAGCGGTTGACTTGCATCTTCACCGTTGAGTATACACCGTCGAGTCTCGATGCTAGGGCGAGAGGTAGGGGGTTGTGTACCGTTAAAGTCTTGATTCTAAACCATGCCTCCGGTGAACCATCCTTATCACCGTAAAGTTTAAGGGATTCTCCGGCTCGTGCGGCTGATCTCTTGGCGAGACTCTTTTTATCTTCTCTCGTAGAACCCATCTCCTCTTCGTCTTGGGAAGGGAGATTGGAGACACGAGAACTGTCTTCAGTAGGCTTGAGGCACTCCCTGACTCTGTATTCCTCCAGTCGTGGCGGGGATCCCCTAGGCTTCCTAGCATGAGACTTGATGGGGAGTGCACACTCAGTCATAACTTGAGAGGTAGTGTAGAGTTGAGTGCAACTAATACCGTGCGGACCTCGAGGATACAGGTCAAGGTCGTGCCGAGATTTTCCCACTAGCAGTGTCCCTTCCCCATAGTCATCAACATCAAACTCAAGATCGAGGCCCATCTCCCCAATCGACAGTTTGTTGCTACATGCCACGCCGTGGAGGACCCTTGTATCGTCCACGGAAGAAGCTCTGTTGTTCCAGACAGCGGTAACCGTAGAGTTTGTCAGCTTGTCCTTGTAGAAGATGGCCCAGACCTTGGGACCAGGGAAGAAATCATCAGGAGTATTGGCGATAGCGGGCTGGACCACCCCCAGGGCGGCTAGCACGATGTGAGACGTGAGCCTCATGAATGCGGAAAGGGTTAAAAGGCTGTGGGATGCTATGGAGGAGATAGCGAGGAGATATTAGCGGTACTTTGGGCGGCAAAGATTTGGGGGAGAAGGTACCCTTTTTACCTTCTTTTGAGGAGAAGAAAAGTGGCCTCTTTAGACATCAGAGTTATCTGGCACTGAAGAATTTTATTAGGTTGAGGATTACATAGTATTGGGTTTACTGAGGTAGTGCTGAAGGATAAAAACTATATTCTTTGGTCTTAGGACTCTCTACCTGTGGCAAGAGAAGTAATTCTACTAATTAAGTGCTTTGGGGATACGGGTGTAGGCACTTGAGTCGTGCCTTGGTTTAGTGTGATGGGTGAGCTAGAGGATTGGCGGGATAACCACCGTCTTTTATATTCTAGTTTCCCATGAAAACACCGAATGCTTGTCGACTCAAATGACGCCAACAACCTCCCAACAGACTTTGGCCCCAACTAATAGACTCAAACTCACGACACGAGACTTACAGCACGCGGCATAATGCCCCAAGGTGGAAGCTCGACGATGGTTGGAACAGACAACGGCAAGAAACCTCGTATTACGTTGCAGGTGTTTGCATTTTGGTTCTGAACCATCAGCCGCTATTATTTCTCACTTAAACTCTTGCTGCTCAGAGGCAGAGCTCTTTGCTTGATAAGTCCTTGCTCTTAGATCATAGTTGAGGCGTTACAATTTAGCTAACAGATCCCGCTCTATGAAATACATACCCACAGAACAAGACCTGGGTACAAGCTTAGGCCTTCTCTCCCTTCTTCTCATCAACCAATCCAACCTCGCAAATATATGACTTGAACTTGCGCGCGGGAACCCGGTTCTCGAACATTTCCTGTACCTCGGCGTAATTGCGGCCCTTGAGTTCGGGCAGGCAAAAGTAGAGGTAGACGCACATGGGCACCGACAGGCCGAAGAAGACAAACGAAATCTTGCCGCCGAGGTTGGCCTGGTCCGTGTTGATGAGGTAGGGCATCACCTGGGTCACCAGGCACGAGAAAGCGGTCGAGACCATGATGTTGATGCTGTAGGTCTTTTGTCGGAGTTGAACGCTGTAGTTGCCGAGTTAGCAATGCATTCTGATCAGATTGTCATGAAACTTACCTGGCGGTTTCTCCACCAACACTGTAAGCCACAGCACCCAAGGTTGCCTACACGGGTCAGTTTAATCTTCCATTAGCTCAGGGTTTAACTCACCTGGTACAGGAAGCCCCAGATAACCATAAACGCCACAGTTGCGGACAATGCGGGGGCAGTGCCAATGGTGCTGATGCCGCCGATGACGAGCAGGAGGGCGGTCATGATGAAGCAGCCTCCCACGATCATGGGTCGTCTTCCGAGACGGTCTACAAGAGGCCACGAGCACATGTTGCCGAAGAGTTGGATGGCATTGGCAGCCTGTCCAATGGCGAGGGGGTCATTGACACCAGCAAGACGGAAGTAATATCTGTGACGATCAGCATTTAACGCCAGGATCATTGTCCATCATCACTCACGTAAGATAACCGCTGATGAAGCCAACACCGATGAACTGTTGCGACAGATACACCATGACAATAATGATGGTTCGGCGAAGGTTGGTACCCTGGAAGCACTCCAGCCACTTGCTAGACTTTTCATGTTGTTTTGCCTCCTCTTCCTTCTCAATAGCCACAGTCGCGACGGCCATGGCTGCATCGACATCAAAGTTTGGTCCGTTGAATCGGCGGTACGATTTCGCGGCCTCTTCACGACGGCCTTTGATGAGGAGCCATGTGGGCGATTCGGGGAGGGCGAGCAGGTTGAGGAGCAAAAGTCCCGGGGGGATAATCTGAGTGATGACGGGAATACGCCAGGCCATGTCTGACACGTCCTTCTTGCAGGCGTAAACAACCAGAGAGTTGAGCCACTGGCCGAGTGTGATCATTGTGTTCTGCACGTGTTAGCCTCTCAAGCAGACTCAAACCTTGAGGTGAACTCACAAGCAAAGCCAAACACAAGCCGCGCATCTTCACGGGAGCAAGCTCAGCAACAAAGACAGGTCCAAGAGAGTGGCCGAGTCCAAAGCCGAGCGTAGACACAACCTTGCCGGCAAAAAGCATCAGAATAGAGTGGCTAAAATATTGAACCATGATGCCCCCGATGCAGACCACGCAGGCAATGATGATGGTCTTCTTTCTGCCGATAAAGTCGCTGACGATTCCGGTAG
Source organism: Fusarium sp. JS1030 (assembly GCA_000966855.1). Lineage (NCBI taxonomy): Eukaryota > Fungi > Ascomycota > Sordariomycetes > Hypocreales > Nectriaceae > Fusarium > Fusarium sp. JS1030. The sequence goes on along the minus strand of JWIW01000047.1, from coordinate 622,108 downwards.
CGAAGGCCGAGACAAAGATTCCGATCGTGTTGGCTGCGTTGAGGATCTGCTGGTCGGTCGCTGCGATGACATATGTTTCGCCTGCCTTGTAGCCGAATTTCTGCGCAAAGGGGGTCACGGCGAGAAGTTTGCCCATCATGGAGACTTCATAGCCGAAGTTGATGGGGAGGAGGTAGATGATGAGGCCTAGATAAGGTCAGCGACGCTATTCTCATCGCAAACTCTGATGCGATTGCGCTTACAGAACGTCAAAACTCGTCGGTTGTCCCAAAAGTCGCGGAAGACGAGATTTTCATTTGCCTTGCTAGGCGGCAACGCCGCAACCGCCCCCTCGCGGATCTCCTCCAGCTGCGTCGCCTCAGCGGTAGAGTGTTCATTCTCCTTGGCGCCCATTGTCGTTAGTTGAAAATTTTGCTAATTGACAGTCGAGGAATGCGCCCCTGCAGAATGAAGATCATCAAGTCTGTCGGTTTGTTATATATCTCTGACGAACGCGAAGTCATATGCAAACCCCGGATCTGCTTCCCCACACATTCAGCGACGCGCCGTTGGACCTGGTGAGCTTATTGGCCGGCCCCGGGATCAGGACTGCTGGATCTTTTGCTTGTGTGTGTCGGGGTTCCGATTGGATTCTGACCGTCTTGAATGAAAAGCTTGGTCCGGGCGGGTCGTAGCGAACCAATACGCGTTGTGTCTCCAAGGACGCTGCCCAAAGTGGTAGTTCCAAGCATCCTCATGTTGGCACTAGTCAGGGACCTGGTGCTGAAACCCCAATTATGGCCAAACTAAGCGCCCTGAATGCCCCATCCAACAGGGCACCTTGCCTATATCCTCCATAGCTTGGCGTCTAGCTTTCGGAGCACACGCTATGATTCCCCTCTTGCGTTCCGGATTGCCTGATTGGTCCCGAAACCACAGCCAGCGTTCCGGACACTCCAATTATCTCCTCTTCTCCAACGAGTTCGCCGTGATATATCACACCATGCAGCCGTTGACAGCCCCATGACCGAAGGTAACCCCCGCAGCATAGGAGCTCGTTTCCCCATGGGGAGCTATGGCCCTTGAATTGGTTAACTCTGAGTCGCGAGGAGACTCGGTCGGTCAGGCACATCCTTGCACAGGCGGCAGTTGACCTCGGCTACCGCACAGCATAACGTGCAATTACCTGATCAAACATGACATAACCGGAACTATGGTAGCGAGGATCAGAGGAGAAAATACTTTCCTGGAAACCTGTACCGCATTCCCCATTAATTGTGATCGCTTTCAGTACCCCGTAACATCGCGTCCGTCCCCTCATGGAGTATTTTCGGCCCTGGTCATCCCGGATCCTGGTAGGTTATGAGGAATTACAGGACCATAGACCGCGGATACGCCAAGAATACGCGCTTGTGAAACTTAGATAAAGGATGGAGACCCAGCAGCTTGGGACCATCAGGCGCATGCAGCTGAGTGTCAGACTTACCCCAGATTCTCACGGAGGGTGATCTACAGCAGGATGGCTCCTCTTCTGAAACTCGTCGCTGCGGCCCTCTGCTTGGCTGAGGGTGTGCTGTCTGCCAAGAGCAAAGCCCCAACAGTACAGGTCAAGAATGGAACGTTGGAGGGCAAATACGTCGCCTCGTACAATCAAGATTTGTTCCTCGGTGTGCCCTTCGCGCAGCCTCCTGTGGGATCTCTGCGCTTCCAGAACCCGCAGAGCTTGAATGAGACGTTTAGTACCAAGAAGGCCACCGAGTATGCTGACTCTTGTGTCGGATATGGAGTAAGTCGCCTTCCCATCACTTATCTACTCCTGGGTTATTGACTTCCCGTAGAACAGCCCTGCTTGGCCTCACACCCTGGGTGAGGACTGTTTGACTCTGAACATCGTCAGACCGGCGAATTCCGGACGTGGCAAGCTGCCTGTCGGCGTGTGGATCCATGGTGGAGGATGGTCGATGGATTATAGCGCTAATGGTGTCTATAATCTGAGCTTCATTGTGGAGGAGTCTGTCAAGATGGGCAAGCCTTTCATCGCCGTCTCTGTCGATTGTAAGTGCACAGTGGTCCCATTTAGAGTACCCTCCAGGCTAACACCTCACAGACCGACTGTCGTTCTGGGGCTTCCTAGCCAGCCAGGACATCCTCGACGCTGGTGTCACCAACCTTGGCCTGAAGGACCAGCGCATTGCTTTGCACTGGATCAAGGAGAACATTGATGCCTTTGGTGGCGACACGTCCAAGATTACTATCTGGGGCGAGAGCGCTGGCGGAGGCAATGTCGGATATCAGGCGACTGCCTACGGAGGCAAAGACGAGGGCCTTTTCCGCGGTCTAATTGCTCAATCCGGCGCTGATGGAACTGACATGAAGAACTTTACCAACCCACAGAAGCGCTACGATACAATTGTAGAGACGGTCGGATGCGACCAAGCGAAGGACAAGCTCGCTTGCCTGCGCGAGGTTCCCTTCGAGAAGCTCAATGCTACCATCACTAAGGTCCCCGGAAACTTTTACCCCGTTGTTGATGGCGACTTTGTGCCCGACTATCCGTCGGCGCTCTTGAGCGAGGGCAAGTTCACCAAGGTGCCCTTCCTGCTCGGTACCAACGCGGATGAGGGAACACTATTTGGCGGCTCGACCATCAACACAGACGAGGAGATTGCGGCTCTGATTCAAGCGGCTGGACCGGATGCCAACACAACGGAGATCCTGATGGCTCTCTATCCCAACATCGATGCCCTTGGCTTACCGGCCTTTTATCGTGTTAGACCCGATGGACCTGTTGGAAAACAGTTCAAGCGTGCTATTGCCCTGTCGACTGATCAGCTGTTCCTCTCGTGGAGGCGCTTGAGGACTGATGCGTGGTCTAAGTTCGGAGTCACTGCTTACTCTTACTTGTTTGAGTCGCCCACCAAGTCAGGTAAGACAACTCATCTGACTATACAAAACGGAGTTCTAATCGCGACTTTCAGTCGAGTTCTTTGGAACTACTCACTTCACCGAGATTGGCTACGTCTTCTACAACAGACAGGGTCTTGGCTACGCTGGCAACCAGAGCCCTCTCAAAAATGCTACCAAGGAGGTTCTCGACCTGGCTAAGCTTGTCACACGCATGTGGATTAGTTTTATTAACGATCTTGACCCTAACAAACACGGAAGTAAGTCTCTTCTCAGTCTTTCTTGTAATATTATAGCTAATGCGCGTAGTTTCCGGGGTCGAGAAGTGGCCTACTTACAAGAACGGCGGTGGATACGGCGAAAACTTCTATTTCAACCCGAACGGATCAAGTGTGCGGCCTGATACTTTCCGTCTTGCGGGAACCAGTTTCATAAATTCGGTTTCTCAAGAGCAGTATGGTAGGTAGAGTTAGGGATATTACTTGTTTCGAGATAGTAAGACAACTTGTATAGTACAGCAACTGATTCACAACTATATCTACTTCACTGCTGTGTCTAAAATCAAAATTCTATATGAGGTAGATGTCATATCTGTCGCCTGATTGCATTGAGGTTTCCGGATAGGTGTTCCGACAACCGTCGTTGATAGTGACGTAACTATTACCATTACATTGTCGTCCAGAGCAACCCCATTCATTAACACGCTCAAAATCTTGCGCTTAGTGACGGAATATTCAATCCACGCTAAGCATAAATACCCTGAAGAATTACCAAAATCGTATTGTGTATAGTGATAATTGCTCACACCATCCTGAGATCAATTACTACCCTACACCACAGACTTGACAGGTCCCAACTCGGATTTTCTGTCTGAAATAGGTTGATCTCTTCCTATTCTGTGCTACTACATGAGCCTATTCAGTCATTCTTGTCATCAGACCCTCCCTTTTGGGTGCAGCTCAGGCCTTGTCACAAGCGCCAGCGTTGTACGTGGCACCACTATTCAGCTACAGTCCGAGCGCGAGCGGCTATCCTTACGCCTCCTGGCGGCTAAGGCTGACTACATTCAACCGTTGGCCCTGCCACGAGGACACGGGATAGGATGGCGCACGGCTAGCAGTAAGCTATTGACCTCACTGCATCGACAGACTGACGTGGCTACCCCTCGCTCAAATCACAACCTATGGATGACGTCTGGAATTCATCAGCAGACTATGCAAATCATGCGATTTCCGTCGAGAACATTCCGAAAAGTCGGTCACTGGACTCTGCATTCTGCTGGCCATATCAGCCCGTCAACGCTGTACATAAGGCGCTGACACCCATCGCTGGAAAACTCTCTTTTTGCCAACATCAATGCGCACCCTTCAGATTATCGAAACTCTATGCGGACACAAAGTGTAAGTGACACGTCCCCAACGGGTGAGCCTGGCTGATTCCTCACCGATAAGCTTCATCGGTGCATCTTGACTGCCAGAATTCTCGACGAAGCGGTCAAGTCTGATGTCGTGGATTGAGCATGTCGATCGAAATGGATCGGCTATTCAAGCGAGATGAGCGACTCTGAACAATTCGTCGAAATGCGGCAGGCGAAATCAATCCGATGAGTTGGACCCGTGAAGATACTGCAGGCCGGGCTAGCACACCGACTTTCCTGAATGGGACGCCTCCCATGGAAATGCCCAATTCGAGGAATCACGGCCGATACAGGTTCCCTCGCTAGTTCAATCAAGTAACCACTTCGGGCAAGAGTTCAAAAGGTATCTCGTTGTCAACAGTACCTCCAACTACTTGCCAAACGACGATATCACAAGCGGTCGCGATAAGTGGCCGTCTTCGGATGCCTTCCAAGTTGGACCTCTATGGATATCGATTTCGTAAGTCCGAATGCACCTGCTAAAAGTTGACCACACCTCCGAACATCGGCCGGGATTATTGCTTGTTTTTCAAACAGAAAACGTGGGCCTCGCTACAACGTGCTGGGACAGGGCCTCGAAGCGCGCGCTCGCGCGACTGCTGAGGTTACATCAGTCGCGATTAAGCATCGTTCTCGAATCGGCGCACGGGATTCGGCTCCGTCGGGACGTACCGTGCCGCCCAGGATTATGACGACAATGCGACCCTTGGTGCCGCAAAAGGGCTCTGCGAAGCTTCAAGCCGAATACCACCTTCCCTTCGGCATGATGTCTCCATATGATGTCGGCATGACGTATGGTAGTATCTGCGTGGGAGGCTGCGGCATGTGAATCTTGTCCTGGATGAGGTTGCAGTTGCAAGAGTCGTGGGATTCAGGGAATAACAAAGTTAAAAACAATATACCTGAGACGATGAGGTATATATTGCAACGGAGGATCTTTGGCCGATGCACAATGCTACGCGACAGCCAATCGGTACTTTGGAACCAGGGTCCCTTTGAGTGGCTCTCGGAGTTGTTTCCCAGAACTCCATCGGTAGTGGAGAAGAACGTGTATTATGTGATGGTTACTCATGCACGTTGATTATCTTGATAATCTATGCTTTGCATCAACGATCCCACGTTCTCTCCACGTTCCTACTTTTGATGCTACACTGCGGCTTGCCCAAGTCGGTAAACCAAGACCGTTAGACGATAAGCAATCACGATGATGGACGATGAAACGGTCGACCGATATCGGACGTAGTAGAAAACACATAGAGATGTTTGGTAGCAGTAGGATTCTTGCCAGGATATTCACCGACTGACGTAATTGAAACCAGGAACACTCGCTGTCTTACACCGTCTAGAGAAGAATTACCGAGACTGCCAGTTGGGGGGTCTCTTCTCAAGGAATGCCTTGACACCCTCTTCCTTATCCTTGGTACCAAAAGCAAAGTAATACAAGCTCCTCTCAAACTCGTGATCACAGCCGAGATCGTCCGCTAGAGTTGGCAAAAGGTCAATGGGCGATCAAACACATGTAACACAAAGCAGGTACTCACATCTACAGATCGCCTCCTTTGCCAAGGACAGCGCCGTGGGGCTCAGCGCCGCAAGCGTCGATGCCGTCTCGAGCACCTTGCCCAGCACAGTGCCGCTCTCATAGAGTTCCGCAACCAGCCCTGCGGACCGAGCCTCCTCTGCCGAGATGGGTCTCCCCAGGAGGATCATCTGCATAGCCTATCGCATCTCGTCAGTCCCCGCCCGGTGGGAAAAGCATGTTTCGACTCTTCACCTTGAACTTTCCCACGGCGTTGGTGAGCCGCTGGGTTCCTCCCGCGCCGGGGAGCAGGCCAATCGTCACCTCCGGCAGACCGAAGCGGCTGTTGGAAGCGGCAAAGATCAGGTCACACTGGATGACGGTCAGTACAAGTCAAGTCAAGTCAGCTACGCAGGCATGCATGTCTTGGGACGCCTCATCGTCAGCTGTCAGCTGTCACGGCACTCTGCTCACTCACCATCATGGCAACCTCGAAGCCTCCACCCAGCTGTCAACTTGAGCGTCAGTCCAGTCCCACAGTAGACCCGAGGCTAGTCGAGGTGCTAAAGATACGCACCTCGAACAAGTCATTGTTGGGATGGGCCACTCACCGCCATTCCCTCAACTGCCGCCAGCACCGGCTTCCGCACGGATCTCATCCCCGTGCAGAGGTCTGCCAGGTAGCGGCGCCCCCGCGCAGCCTCCGCATCGAGCTCCGAGATCTCGCTGATGTCGGCTCCCGCTATCGTCACGTCAGCTAACCTCAACTGCCGGGGGTACAGACCACCCCTGTGGAGCTGCATGTGGGCTCTTTACCGCAAAAGAAAGTTGAGCTGCCAGTGAGCACAATGACTCGCACACCATCATCCTGGGAGGCCTGTCGCAGGTGTTCCAGAAGCGCGGTTATGAGCGTCTGCGACAGCGCGTTGCGCTTCGCTGGCCGGTTCAGCGCGAGGACACGTATGCCCTGCGCTGGCGTGGTAGCGATGACCAATTCGTCGGACATGGTTGTGAATCGGTTGCCAAGTCGCGATGGTGATGATATCAGAGACAAAAGAAGAGAATCGCTGCGCCCCGGATCTTGCACCTCGGCTGGCAATTGACTCAACGTGATGCTTTCTGTTGGGCGGTGTTGGCTCAAATAGTTGCGTACGTCAATAATGCCATTTAGCTGCGTCGATCACTAGGGACGTGGTGGATAATGTCTTGGGCTCAACTGAGACATCCCAGCTCACAAAAAGGCAGTTTTCCAAAGGGGAAATGCCACGGTCCTGATTGAGGTAATTTCCAAAGGCGGTGGTTGGGGGTCCGCGATTATCAGCTACCGCGTCGGGAAATAATGCATGCAAATCCCACGTCGACGGACTCCCTTTTTGCGCTGCTAGTCTGTCGATCCTCGGGCCTGTCAACCGTCGCTTCGGAGCGAGACAGCAGCAAGCAGGCGGTGATGCGAACCATCTAGCTCTGGCCCTAAGGCTCATCCTTGCGCGTTAGACAATGCGCTTGTCGACAAGCTTCACGTCTATCGGTAATTGACAGGAGACGGTGACGGGAGGATGCCATTGTCAGATTGGGTTTGCGAGATCCAAAGAAATGATATGACAGCTCCCAGATAACAAGCCTTGGACTCGATACCCGAGGCGATAACCTCTCATACCACCTACCCTTTGCACCTCTGCCCGTTCCCCACCTCAGCAGCCCCCCTGCTGTCTTCAGCTCATGTGAGATCCCGCAGCTGCCGGAGCTCGATCCTGCAGTTCCCGACGTGTTGGAGAATTGCTGTCTGTCTTGGCAACCCTTGTATCCGCGGTCGTGGAACCGTCCCATCCTATGTGGGCGTAGAGTAGCGTCTCCACAGCGGGCTGCCACTACTACCACACACGCACCCACGCACTCACACTTTCCGGGACGGGTAAATCCTCCCCAAGTTCAGGTACTTGTGCAAGACAAGTCCTCAGCCATTGCATGAGGCCTTGTCATGTGGCATGGCATCTGGAGCTAGCTCCATCCCATCCATCCCACCTAGTGCCCCCCCGCGTGCCTTAGCCTCGCGTACGCTCGCTCGACCGTAACTGGCGCAATCCGTGGGACCTGCCTGGTCAAGATGCCTCCACGAGGCGGAGACAAAAGTGCCCTTCCCTTCTGCGGTCAGTTTTCACAAATCTCGATATGTACAAGCAGGAAAAAAAGACGCATCTGAGAGCGGGCTGGCGGAGCTGTGCCCGCGCAGATGACTGGTTGGGGCCATGTTAGTCGGCCGGCTCTTGATACTGTATCATGCCAAGTTCATGGCGGGAGGCTGGACGGGTTCGGATCAAGGCATACACTATCCCAAGGTGCATGAGCCGGATATTTAAAGTCGACTCGAGGTAGTGGAGGGACGTCCTCGGCAGTCTCCTTTAATTTCAAATCATCTCGACACACAATTTCCCAAAGTTCCCCTTCCTGCACGTCAAAGGCATTTGAGTTTACTTTGACGATCATCATTTCATCTCACATACACGCTTCACTCATAGTTCCGCTCTAGCATGGAGCCATCCACGCTTTCCGTCTCTCCCCTAGGCTCGGCCGTGCCAATCTCCTTCACCAGAGGTACCTGCAGCCGGCCGAGCTTTTCAACCATCACAGAAGCTTTTCACCATCATGCCTCATCACAGCCTAGCGCCCTCGCGGCTCGGGACTTATCCGTCGAGCCACCGGCCGAGATTACCTATGGTGAACTTGCTCAACGCAGCCTCAGACTAGCTCGACGGCTACGGAACCTAGGAGTTGTCCCTGGGGATCGTGTGCCGTTGGTTACGAAGAGGGGAGTTGGCATGCTCGTGGGTATCATGTCCATCTTGTCCTGTGGAGCTCAGTATGTTCCTCTTGATGGTTCAGTTGTGGCAGACGAGACACTACGCTTTGTGTTGAAGCAAGCCGGTGGGCGTACTGCTTTGGCTCTAAAATCTACTTCTCATCGTGTGAAAGACGCTGGCGTCACCAATGTTGTTGTCATTGATGATCATAATGATGAAGAGGTTCAAGAGCATGAGGAATTCAAACCCACAAGCAGCCCTGATGGTGGGTGCTATGTGATTTACACATCAGGTAGGTTTACAACCCTTCATCAACAAGTTTGATTTTCTAACAGGACCCAGGCACTACCGGCACACCAAAAGGTGTTGATATCACGCATCGAAACGTGACAAACCTCCTGTGCCAATCACCAGGCAGCTTGGGAATTGCACCGGGCAGCTGTGTTGGTTCAGTGTTGAGCGTCAGTTTTGATATGGGTAAGTTTTTGAATTTTCCAAGTTTGCTATGTGTGAGCTAACTCGAAATCTTTAGCGGCCTGGGAGATACTTGGCTGTCTGGCTAATGGGGGCACGTTGATCATGCGTGGCTCTGACTGGTCAAAAGCTCTGAAACAGGTAGGGATTCTCCTTCCTCTATCGGTTACTTGGGTACTGATCCACAGCTATAGATCGATACCCTTATCTGCACCCCTAGCATCCTTGCCAAGTACAACCCTGAGGACTTCCCAAACCTCAAGACGGTGGCTACAGCTGGCGAGCCCAGCAACCAAAGGTACGTCTTTAACTTTTGTAGCATCATGATCTTGCTTCTAACTATTCCATAGACTCGCCGATCTGTGGGCTTCTCACTTAAGATACTTCAACTGCTATGGCCCAACTGAGACAACCATCGTCAACACCATGCAGCCCCACCAGGCGGGCCAGCCTCTGTCCATCGGCAAACCTACACCAGGAAACACTGTCTACATCCTTGATGAAAACCTTGTTCCTGTGCCTGTGGGTCAGCCTGGAAACGTCTGGGCTGGAGGCCATGGCGTCGCTCGCGGCTATGTTGATCTGCCGGAGAGGACAGCCGAGAGATTTAGGCTCGATCCATTCAGCCAAGACGGGTATGCTCTGACACCTCATCAAGCTTTACAAGGCTGGCACTGACATGTCTCACAGCTCCAACATGTACAACACTGGAGATCTATGCCAATGGAACCCTGATGGAACACTGCACATCCTGGGAAGAATTGATGACCAGGTCAAGGTCAAGGGCTTCCGAGTTGAACTCGATGGAGTTGTCGCAAGCCTCAACTCATGCCCTTCGGTAGACGCTGCTGCCGCTCTTCTCATCAATGGCCAGATCCACGCCTTCCTGTCACCCCGCCACTGTCTTGTGCCCGTGGTTGAGAGCCACCTGAAGACACGCCAGCCCTACTACGCGATGCCAACCAAGTACCACCACTTTGATGCTCTGCCAATGACCCAGAATGGAAAGATCGACAAAAAAGGACTAAAGGCAATGGCATCATCTCCAGAGCCGGTACCAACAACCGAAAACGGTGCTGTCCGCGTTCCTCCTCCGGCTGTCCTGAGCCACTCCCGCATGGACTCAAATGCCTCGAGCGCCACACAACTCAGCTCTTTCTCAGACTCATCTGATGCAACTCTGGTTGATGAGCACCAGCTTGATCTGGAGAAGGCTCTTCCTGATAAGAGACAGCGCAAGCATGTGCGCGGATTCCGATACCGGGCACTCATCATCTACCGGCGCCTCTTCTCACTGGTCGGCCTGTTCAACATCACTGCGGCTATTGCTCTGCTCCTGACCGGGATCAGCAGAGTATGGCTGGGCAATATCACGGCCATCAACCTCGTCACTGCAGTCCTTGTCAGACAGGAATTCGTTATCAATGCTCTTTACACCATCACTTGCGGCGTACCAAAGTCCTGGCCTCTAGCTATCAGGTCTCGTTGTGCAAAGATTTTCCATCTCGGCGGTGTCCATTCCGGCGCAGCTGTCAGTGCCGGAGCCTGGCTTTTGGCGACAAATATTGCCGATATTGCTTGCATGTATGGAAGCTGCTCCAACTGGGGCAACCAGTCGATTGCGTCCAAGGTCATCTCATGGATTCTTTCTGCCATGTTCGTCGGCATGATTGCCATGGCCTGGCCTTCGATGCGGAAGCGCTACCATGACTCGTTTGAGAAGACTCACCGATTCGCCGGTTGGACTATGCTTGCCCTATTCTGGGCTCAGGTTGTTCTCGCCAACAAAGACAGTGCCCCAGCTGGTACTTCTCTGGGAGAGGCCTGTGTCAAGTCTCCCGCTTTCTGGCTTCTCGCTGTTGCTACTGCAAGTGTTGCTTCTTCCTGGTTCTTCCTAAAAAAGGTGCCCGTCGAAGCCGAGAAATTGTCAGACCACGCCGTTAGACTGCACTTTGATTACACCGTCCCAGTCAATGGCTCATTTACTCGTCTATCCTATAAGCCTCTTATGGAGTGGCACTCTTTCGCAACCATTCCCGCTCCTGAGGCTGTCAACGGAAGACCCAAGGGTTACTCACTCATCGTTTCCAATGCTGGCGATTGGACTCGATCTACAATCCAAGAAGGCCCCACCCACATCTGGACCCGAGGCGTGCCTACATGCGGTGTCATGCGCATCGCAACCCTGTTCAACCGCGTTGTTCTCATCGCGACTGGTTCCGGCATCGGACCAGTTCTTGGACACATCCAGAACCCATCCTGCGCTACACAGCTCATCTGGTCAACAAAGAATCCAGAGGAGACATTTGGCAAGGAACTTTGCCAGACCATCACTGAGCGCATCCCCAACGCTGTCATTCACGACACCAAGAAGCAGGGTCGCCCAGATCTTGTCAAGATGGGCTACAACCTGGTGAAGAGCTTCCAGGCTGAAGCTGTCATCATCATTGCGAATGAGAAGATTACGAAGAAGGTAGTTTACGGTTTGGAAACGAGAGGCGTTCCTGCTTACGGCGCAATTTGGGATAGTTGATTTATTCTTGCTCTTGTTTTCATAAATAGGCGTTAGCGGGTAGGGTATGAATCATGAAGGGACGGAGTTACTGGGCAGGCATGTGATGTATGTATGTAGCGCTGGAATGAGCATGGAAATGATTGATGGATGGGATGAATATGATGTTTTCGTTCGAACTTGCAAGTCCCCACACAGTTGATGTGCTAATAAGCTAGGCGACTGGAATGCTCTCGCTCTTGGCAGACGAGCTGAATGCTTAAATTGAGTTCAAGGCGCAGATTGAGTTCAGGAGACGATTGGGTTCAGCCCCAGGGCGATCGTGGGCGAGATTGAGTTTCAGCTCAAGTCGTTGAAGGCGGTAGGGGAAAGGATTGACGGAAAACGGGGCTGAACCCTAATCGCTTTCGAGACTCACCAGACTAAGTAGATTCCTTGAGCATCTGCACAACTACGCAATGGGTGATAACCCGATTTTCGTACTGGTAACCCATCGTTATTCACTCCATCCCCAGTATTATTCAATGTCTGTCTTGCTACAGGCAGAGGTCGGCTTTACGCAAAAGAACGCTGCCGTTACACAGCAACAGTAGTAACTAAAGAAATAAGAAAGAGTAACTTCTAACTACTTGTTGATACTTTACAGTTATACTTACCCAGCTCGGTTGGATTTACAACATCACACAAACCGGGCGCAAGTCACAGGCTAGAATACATTGCATTTCCCCTAATATCTGCTCATGTACAACTTTCCTGGTTAGGATGAAAAGGAAACCCATTGCCAAGGCTGACTTCATAGACAACCCCTGCTTGGCATTCAGGGGCGCTGCATAATGAAAATTTACCGCAACATGGGAGTTGAATGTCTCAATTCGATGAACTAGTCTTTGCTTAATCTGTATGGGGGTTGCAAGGTGTTTGAGATATTAACTTCAGTATTATTTCGGGCAACCTCTTAGCTTGACATCTTTTAGTTAGCATCATCACACACGGGAGAGGGCAACCGATTTTCATGACCTGAACATGTTGCATCTGCTGCCCGCAGTTAGTCGGCTCTATCATTGGGCTGCAACCTCTTACAGTTGTCAGCCTTGGTGAAGCATTAGACTCAATTAGGCCTGTCTGAGGCTGAGCGCACTGCCGGTCGGCTTCTACAGACCTGAATGCCGCCAATCATGTTCGCCACTGAGTGCATGCTTACTGTATACTCACCATGACGTATTCCCGCTCTCAGTTAATAACTCACCTACCCCTTCGAAACGGACAATCCTAATGACAGCCCATCCCAGCGCAATTGTACCAAAGCAAGAGCAAAGGTTATACTAAAACTCTGCATCACAATGAGCCTTTGCGAATCTTGTCGACAGCTGCTACCCGATTTTGCGACGCCAGAAGACGACAGCAGCTTGGGCTGGGTGCAGCAAAGGCACAATGCTAATGGTTGGGACTTGTGCAAAAAGATTATTGTGCATTCGTCGTGGGAGTCCTTCATTACATCAATCAACCATGACTGCCCTATTTGTTGGACAATCTGGCGCTACATTCGATCTTCGCCAATTGCAACGCCCGATGAGGAGAGAGTGGCAGATTTCCAGATGAGCACATCGAACATAACCTACTTCACGAACTCGACAAATTATACTTTTGGCATCGGGCTCAAAAATTTTCCACAAAGGGGGCCTGAAAAGGGACCAGTACCTGCCTTCACTGTCTGGAAGACGACAGAGGAGAGTTTTGCAGGCATGTGATTAGACTCAAGTGTATGCTTCTCGAGCTGACAAGATTCGACTTAGAGGCAGAAGCCAAGGCTCCTATCGCCGCCGAGCAGACACCTGAATCAACAGCCAACGCTGCACGACACTGGATCAGCATTTGCGACGCAGAGCACTCTTGTTGTATCGAGCGAAGTTTGCTATCTGCCGACGCAAAGATGCCTACCCGGTTATTAGACCTTGGCGATAGTAGCTCAAAGACTTGGCGTGTCTGCAGCACTCAGGCCAGAGTAATATATGTCGCGCTCTCTCACCGCTGGTCTGCGAATACACCGAAACTACTCAAGGGGAATTGCCTAAAATACTACAATTATCATCAGCCCGATAATACTTTGCCACAAAGCTACCAAGATATTATCGCCATTTGCCGGGCAATACCTATTCGGTACCTCTGGATTGACTCTCTTTGCATCTTACAAGATGACAATGGCGTTGACTTCCGCCGCGAAGCTCCAATCATGATGGATATTTACCAGCATGCTTATCTTACGTTAACCATATGCTGGGACCTATCAGACGGTACCGTCTTCAGAAAATGCCGACCTCGTAGTATTCCACGACCTCCATCAATTCATTACGACCAGAACGATTCTGATCAGATATCTGCGCCAGAGGAATACGCCTTCATGTACACTTTGTCAGATTTCAGGATCAACGTAACGGATTCTCCCATCAACCGCAGAGCATGGGTTCTCCAAGAACGATGCCTTTCAAGAAGGATTCTGTACCTTGGGAACGACCAGCTTTACTGGGAGTGCGACGACTGCTCGCGTCCGGGCTGGAACAAAGGCCTTGTCGCAAGCGAGGCCACTCCTGGCTCTATGTACAGTTCTAACAGCCGCAAATCAATACATGTTTCTCCAGGTTCAAAAAGAGATGGGTACTGGAGTGCAATAGTTGATCAATATACCGCTTGCGAGTTGACATATGAGCAAGATAGGTTTGTTGCCATAGCAGGCCTCGCTAGAGTAATGGCGACAGTAACCGGAGACACATACTTGGCTGGCATCTGGCTTGAGTATTGGATGAAAGACATCTTTTGGGCGCCGCACATACCAAGACACTGGACTTCTGAGCTCAAACTAGGAGACGAGGAAGCAGACCTGTCACAGTTGAAACCTGGTTATACGGCACCTTCATGGTCGTGGCTCGACTTTCATGGATCTATAGATACAGAACCCATACCAAATGCCAATCGAGCAGAGCTCTCAACAAGAATCAACTCGTTTCAATCACAAAACTGTCGTCCGTTGGCCACGTTGGCTGGATATATTATCACCCCACCGGGAAGCGATCCTTTTGTCTCCTTGGATCGAGCTATTTTGAACATCAGCTGTCTGCTTGTACCAGTCGAATTTGGTGTAGACATCAGTTTATACCACGTGGGGGGCGAGATTGAGTTGTGGCTTGCTTACGACGTCGAGCTTCGCTCTGTTGGTTGGGACTCTCTGCGACTGGGAAATCGCAACAGAGCCGTAAAGCAGTCATGCATTCAGATGCTGCTAAGTAGGCCGATAAACTCTTCTTTGCGCTCATTCTTCGTTCCCCTCTGGCTTCAGAAGTGGTCCGTTTACGTTGAGGGCGGAATGACTTTCAATGATGCTCGCACGTATGGTCTCGTGGTTCAGGAAACATTCGAAAGCGGAAATCGTGAGTTTCATAGAGTGGGAATCTGGGCAGAGATG
The DNA here is from genome assembly GCA_000966855.1 of Fusarium sp. JS1030. Taxonomy (NCBI): domain Eukaryota; kingdom Fungi; phylum Ascomycota; class Sordariomycetes; order Hypocreales; family Nectriaceae; genus Fusarium; species Fusarium sp. JS1030. The sequence continues at coordinate 607,048 of JWIW01000047.1, read as the reverse complement.
TTTTACCAAACCCCTCAACTGAGCCCCATGATCAGCAATACAATTGTTAAGCAGGGCATAGGAAAAGCTGGCGCCTCAACTGATGGACTGACCACACCTGAAGAGCGGGAATTTGAGTATAAACTTGGCGACTTCGCAACCATTCAAGTATCGTACTCTATAGATACCGATTTGAGAGGAGACAGGAAATACGGCAGCAGCGATGAGTTGGGAAATGACGAAAGTGATCATGAGAGTGATGATGGCAGCCATAGAATGGGTGAGCTGATGAGCGATTTCGCGGATGATAAGGCGATCAGCGAGGAAAACAGGGAAGCGGAGGACCAGGAGAGCTATGACCGAAGCCACCATGAAAGTGATGGTAAGAGCGTTGAGACAAGTGGTGATAGTAGGGATGAGCTGAGTGATGAGATTGGCGACGGGGAAGGCGATGGCATAGTTGAATGTTCATTATTGCCGCATTTTGCTACGGCAGAGTGGACAACTATCTCTTTGGTATAGTACATTGCAGGATGATAATTAGCTCGTTCCTTAATCTTGACTTGTATTAGAGGTTTAATGGTTCGTCGACAAATCGCCAATAAGAAAGCTACTCTGTATCCTTTCGAGACACGATGTACCACCTTCGGCTTCTACCGGGTTCTTGCACCTTGCCACTATCATTCGAAAGAATGGTACTAAAGGGATCCTTTGCTTAATCCTGACAAAATTCTTTAGAGATCAAGAATCTAATTTATTTTTGTCCAATTTGTCTACAATATTCGATCTCTGGGCTATAGTCCGCTCCATAATTCCTGTGGTTCTGATAACGAGCCTCTTCAGCATTGTTCTAGCTTATTGCTCAAAGTAGATTGAGCTATTTCTTTCTCTCGTGGCCAGATCCTTGTGATCAATACACGTCTACAAGGCCAGACTGGATACATTTAGGCAAGATGATCGCTCCATCTGCGTCTGCGTATGAAGCCACTCGGCCTGGTCGTAGGTACTAATGTCCGTGTAAGACGCTCTTCTCTAGCTTTATTAGGCAAGGCGAGCTGTGTTGAACTCTAAACCCATTCCGGCCTTAGGCTCCAATCTGTACCCCGCTTTGGTGCTTAAGCGGTGTTCACAGGTAATCACCTCACCATCACCGCTCATCGTCGCTGCAACTAGCCCAATCAGATCCATCACTACACGACACAAGATGCGTGACGCGTATAGCAGCGATAGCTCCGGCTTTGAAATGTTCGCTGACGGGCGATTGGCCTGCAGCCGGCACCTCCTAGTGGTTTGCAGCCGCTGCGGTGTCGACTTCAGTGGCGTACCCAGGCGAGAGCTGTCTGAGGACTCGGACGATGATGATGAATCAGAGGCCGACGAGGATCCGAGTTATCATGCTTTTCAACGAGAGACTGACGAGCTTTACAATCAACTGAGCCCCGAGCGTCGTGCTGAAATTGATGCACGATGGGGACCTCCGCCTTCCACACCTTCCAACGCTGGAACAGGCACCGCGTCGAATAGGGTGGAGGTTACCGAAAACCCAAGTCTGGCAGCTGAGGTCAGACGAGGTACAGGGCCAGTATTCCCTGCAAAGTTCGTCCCGCCATCGGGAGCATCAACACCAGACAGATTGTTCTCTTTAGGCCTTGGACTGCAAACAATTCCTCCGGTTGCTCGATTTGTACACCGTGACGACCCTGAACAGATCCTCGTCTACACTGACGGTGCGTGCCTCAACAACGGACAGGCCAACCCTAAAGCAGGTTGGGCCTGCGTCTTCCGGCCGGAATTCATGAGACCCGTAGGCATCATCTCTGGGCGTCTTGAAAATAAGGGCCCCTCTGGAGAAAGCCACAACCAGACCAGCAATCGGGCTGAATTACGAGCCGTTCTCGGTGCTGTTCATTTCCAAAACTGGCTGGGCGAGGGCTTTACAAAGTTGGTGATAGCAACCGACTCGGAATACGTAGTCAAAGGTGCGACTGAGTGGGTGCGAACTTGGGTGCGCAAAGGGTGGAAGACTCGTGCAGGAGCTGATGTAAAGAATAAAGACCTATGGGAGACGCTTCTCGAACTGGTCAAGAGATGGCATGATATGGGACTGACTATCCAGTTTTGGAGAATTCCTAGGGAGCTAAATACAGAGGCAGACCGCGCTGCAAAAAGTGCTGCCGGGAGTGATGAGGTTCCGGACCAGTATGGTTTTGTTCCAGGCCCAGTCGACTAGTCTTGGCTGGCGAAGCAACTCTGGGTGAGCACTAATTGATGGACAATATCTATGCTACAAGGCGATTGACATGGCACTTGAGAATCCAAAATATACACCAAGGCCTGGGTTGCCAAGGAGTGGCTTTTGCTGACCTAATGTGCAAAACAACGCAGCGCAGCCTTCTCGCTGGTCAGGCTCCAATCTGTTGGCTTCTCTCTTCGCCGGGAGTTCAATCGTGATAAAAAATACCTCAATCCTGCACGGCATCCAACAACCCAAATACCCCAAGCCCCTGTCGCTCCATCCTGAGATGGAGACACTCTGCGCTGTATGTACAATAATTGACTACACAACACCTTGCCACGGCCCAGAATACAGACAACGCGGACCCGGCTTTTCTACTCACCTCTTCTACTCCCACCACGACTCAGTTGATGACCTCGAACAATGCATCAGCATCTCTGGATGCCTCTTCTGTGCTTTAATCCTCTCCATCATCTTGGAAAACACCACGGGGCTCGATGACGAGGACGACTGGGAGCACGCCGACACTCTACTGGCCGAGGCAACGTCTGAGTTTAGCGACGACTCGGTCCCACAGTTTATAAGAGAGAGTAATTCGAAGATCTTCAAAGTTCCTGAAACTGGAGCAGTTGATCCGGATTCACTCGCAGCTCCAATCGTAATTGAGCTGACGTTCCGAAAAGCGGTGCGGCTCGAGTCAGCGAACCGCAGCACCGATGTCGTGATTCATTAGACCGACGAGAGTGAACAGACGCGTCGAAGCTCTCAGATATTGTCCCTCATCTCGGGTCTACCAGGCTGGTCATATCCTGTTTATTTTTCATGGCGACGCTAACTCCCCTTCAGACAAAGTCAATACCTTCTTGAGCCATCGAGATACCCAGCGCGACACAAACACCGGCAGTACCAAAGCCCTCAACCTCGGACGTCTTTGGCTCCACGACTGCGAGTCAACCCACCAGGGATGTCGACAGAGGAGAGGATCACAAGCGCCTCTCCTACCAACCCGCGTCATCGACGTTGCAGGACCCTCCCTCCATGTATCGCTCCCGGGTCAAAGAGACGAGTACGTGGCTCTGAGTCACTGCTGGGGAAAAGGAAAACAGTTCAAGACGGAGATGGCATCTCTCACAGATCGCCAGCAAGGTATTGTCCTAACCGACATGCCAAAGACGTTCCAGGACTCGATTTTAGTCACCCGTCACCTCGGCTTTCGCTACATCTGGATAGACAGCCTTTGTATCATCCAGGACTCAAAGGACGATTGGCTGCGCGAGGCTAAGGAGATGGGCCGTTACTACCGTGGCGCCAGCCTAACCGTCTTCGCCCTCGACTCGGGAGGCGATGATGAAGGATGCTTCAACCACCGCGACGGTGATGCCAATGCTCCCCTCCGAACGCCCATGTTTGATCCCCTAGTCGATGCCATGGCATCTAAGACTGGCTCTATATCATTCATTCAGAGGATTCTAGAGCACAGAGATTGTTTCTCGATGGACGACGAGAGGCATGGTTTCGAGAACTGGAGGAAGATCAAACGCCCACTATCTGCCCTCAATCTCCGAGGTTGGACTCTGCAGGAATGGATCCTGTCAACTCGCTCTCTCGTCTTTACTTCTTCCGAGATAGAGTGGGTTTGCCCCAGCATGTCGGCCTGCGAGTGCCTGCCCGAGGGTGTCCTTGACCTGCCCAGGTCCAAAGCCGGACGGTGGGAGGTGCTGGTCAAGAAACAGAATCGGCTATTCGAGGATTCCATGGAATCAAGGCTGTCAGATACCTGGTGCAATATCACGGAAGAGTTCTCGAGACGAACCCTGACGTTTCCGGGCGACAAACTTCCGGCTCTTGCGGGCATCGCTCTCGAATTCTCGGCGGCCAAGTCAGGAGACTACGTTGCCGGCCTGTGGAATGACCAAAATCTCCGAAATCACCTCGCCTGGTATGTACCACCCATAGTGCCAATGCAGGGCCCGAGTCGCACCTCGCGACCACCCCAATACCGTGCTCCATCATGGTCCTGGGCAAGCATTGACGGAATCTTCCGCACGGCTTTACTGAGCCACGCCAATGTTCCCGCAAGAGAGTCGGAGCTGAGATCAGATGCACTTGTTTGCAATGTTCTGGACTGCTGGGCCGTACCTCGAAGTACTCTGAACCCTCTTGGCGAGGTGTCTGCTGGTGCGGTGACGCTAAAAGGCCGGTTACGACGGGCAAGGGTCTCACAGGAACAGCAATCCAGATGGTTCACAAACCGGAGAGTCATATATCACGAAAACCCAGACCACGAACTCGGCTGGTTCGATCCCGATGATCAAGTAAGCCAGTTTCCGTTCTCGGATGTCTGGTGCATGCTGCTCCTTGGCTCCGCTTCGCGACTACGCGGTATAGCGTTAGTCGAAGCAACCGCGGAGGAGAGGAAGCAGGCAGAAACATATAGACAGCTTGAGACGAAGGTGTATAAGAGAGCCGGAGTGGTGGAAGAAAAGTGGAATGAGAGGAAGCCTGGGGATGTAGCTGCTTACACGTACGTCATCGGATCTGATAGCGTTGACTACGACCGAAATGAAGGATTGTCCACGACAGGGGCTTTGCTTGATTGGTTGGAGGCAGCAGAGGAGGCTGTGATCAGTATCATCTGAATATCTACCAGAAAGGCCGGCGCAAGCTCAACTTCACTGCCTTAGATATTGCAAAACTCTTCACTACGGTTCTCGAAGAAGCAACGTCGAGGATTGATGCGCTTGTCGAATCCGTGCCCAGCACCGTCCACTTTGACGACCTCGATATCACAGCCAGCCTGCTTCAACTTCCGCTCAAAGACTTCCACCTCAGGAGACAGGATATCTCCAGAAGCAACGAATCATATATCATATCCTTCACACATTATTGAGTTCGAATTAACAAGACTTTCGACGCGTGCATGTTAAGTTAAAGACGCTGGCTGAGATCAAAATGCCCGAACAAATAGTACATGACAAGTGATTGTCAAAAGCAATTCTATACGTTTCACATCTTTCAGATCAGTTGAAAGGTGATCCCCCATAAGCTAACCAATCTGCTTCCGGGTCGGGTATGCCTGTTCTCGCCGAGTCCCCCCGAACATCACTCATGGTCTGGGGTCGAATAACTAGATGCGCCTGTCCACTGGGGTTCGCCGTGCTCCGGTCCGAGACTCTGGGATAATTGAAAAAGTCAAATACGTCAATGTTGTCAAGCTCGCTGAGCGATGTGACTTGCGTTGATGTCGGCTCTAGGCTCGAGTGTCGAGCTGTAGATGTGAGGGTGACCAGGTCATAAGCGCTCCTAACACCATGTTAGTCCTATTTCTTGTAGAGATTGTCGACAACTTACCGTCTCATGGCGGCGAAGCTCATGTCACCTTGTCTTCCTCGTTGAACAAGTCGGCCCAGAATTTTGGAGTAGTTGCTCGCGACATCCCAGTGTTCGCCAACATTGCGAAGTGTATCGATAAAAAAGTCGATCAGGGGGTCGACTGCGCATCCAACTGTAGCAGCGTGAACCAGTAGTAGCCGGCCAGCCACCCAGAGTGAGAAGGCAAAAGGAGGTCCCAGCAGGTTCAGACCATCTGCTTCGAGAACATCTCGGGTAATGTCGCCAAGACTTTGAACAGCAGACAAGCACCTCTGCATCGCGTAGTGTGAGGGCACAAAGATGTGCGACCTGACGGTGGGATACGCCGCTGAAGAATGCAGCCGCACTGCAGAGGTAACGTATGCGCTGTGCAGCATGAACCAGTTGGCAACCCTACTAGCAGGGTCCGAGTGGCACAGAGCAGATATTTTGCTGTATTCGCTTGGCAAACTCTGCAACCAGCCATCTAACGATCTGTCAAGGGATCGGTATGTGTTGCGCCACTCAGCCATGTCGTTTGATGAAGATACATCAATTGGTGTCTTGAGAAACTCGTGTATCTTGCTAAGAATGATAAGAATCTCGCAATGGTATGTGAAACTGCCCAGGTTCTCTGGCTTGTTGACAAGGTATCCTGTCTGTTGATCGTCGTTGGGGTGGAATGATCTCGTTTCTACCGGCACGTTCTTGGAGAACAAGTCATACGAGCAAGGTAGGAAACGCGTGACTTTCTTGCTGTTGAGCATAAAGTCAAACGTGGGTGTGGCTATTGTTGCGTAACGATCCAAGAGGTATATCATCCAGTAAAGCCGCCGCCGTCCTTCGTCTTCGATCCAAGACTCGGGCTTTCCAGCTGCAACTCTTCGGATAGAGCCGGTATGCGGCGTTTCTGAGGCTTCGGCTGAGAGGAAGACGCTGCTTTCTTCACAAAGACCAAGTTGTCTCACGTTTTGTGCCAACAACGACAAAAGATTCCAGCCACGTGGGCCGTTAGATGTTCCTAGCTCGTCCAAGGTTATTATGACGAGTGCTCTTAGAGCAGGAACGCTGATATGCTCCATGGCATATATCTGCACAGTATGCTTAGCCAGGGCATGATAATATGTCCTCATCTCGGGAGACATCCGTGGATCTTTGAGGAATCTCAGTGTCGTTGCCACAATTGCATAGAGTAGAATCCTATCGGCTTCCTCCATCAACGTCGGACCAAAGAAGCTGGCGAATGTTGTTTTTCTGTCGAGAATGGGACACCACGTGTTGCAGTGCTTAAAGTAGAGGTCAACTAGGGTATAAATGACATCGTGAGGTGGGAGGTCAATGATGAATGAGTGAAGAGAAGGGTCTTTACGAAGCCCAGCAGCATTCGTTGGGTTGATTGGTTGTGCAGGGCCCTCCAGACTCGCCATTACCACCGGCTGCTGAGGCTGGATGGGGTTCTGCACACCCATTTGGCTGTTGCCAGGCTGCCATGTCGAGCTAGAGAGACTCGGTGATCTAACTTGCGAGAATGACGAGGTTCTCGGGAGACTCGTCGGTGTAAGTCGACTCCCGTCTTGACGATAATTGTCGCCTTGGGGAGAATTCCGGTTATTTGCGGTTGAAGAGAGGCCGGGTGAAGATGCCGAGTGATCCTGGACGATGTGCTCTTCGACGCGACGCCCCAGTGCTTGGAGTAACGCGTCAATCCGGTTGACCTTGGCTTCCAGCTCAAGACTGAAGCCATTGCGCGCTGCCCCTGGCTTTTGTCTCTCGAGATAGACACAAGCCCGGTTGTGCCGGGCGCACCAGGAACAAGCAGGCTCAGCGCGGTCGCATTTTACTTTGCGGGCCTTGCACATCTCACACCTTTAACACCGAACGATTCAGATTTTTTTTATTTTTGTACCGGGGTGCTTGTCTCGGAAAAAACCTACGATATCTTTTGGTGTTTCTCCCTCCTCCGCTTCCGCGCCGGGCCATTGGAGCTGGTCAGCCTCGATTCATCACCGCTGGAGCCCTCGTCGTTGCTAAAAGCCTCGTTGACGTCGTCCTCGCCCATTGCTGCTGCTGACGGCGCGCTCGCGGGGGTCATGCCGATCCCTCTCCCGAGGCTCTGGGACCTCCACATTCGAGAGAGAAAGTTGGGCGATTGAGTTGCGTGGAGTCTGGGGTCGAACAACTGGGGAAGATGGATAAGCAGCGAGAAGAACCATGCACATTGATTGCCTAGTGGAAACAGGATTCTTTTGACAGGAAACGTGGAGAATTGGACCGAGATATCGAGGAGACGGTTGGCGACAATAAGGCCGAACCTCGGTCGGAGAGTAGCGAGATGAAGAAAAAAAAACCACTCAGACAAAAGCAAAGACCACCAAGCCAACCAACCACCACACACACTCGCACCGGCGGTAAGCCGTCATCTCCCCGTTGTCTGCCCTAGACCCTAGTGAAACGTGGAGATTGACACTGCTCGCGATGGGATGTGCGGTGCAGTGCATCGCATCAGACACCGGACCAAGAAAATCTCTTACTGCCGAGCTGAGGGGAAACTCCCCCAGCCCGTACGAGAGGGCGGCATTTCGGGGTGGCTACGCTCTACCCCCTCCCTGTCGGGCGCGGACCAGGGCCTGCAGCAAATAGCAGCTCAGAGGGCCTAGGGGCCTTCTTCTTCTGGACTCCGGCTGACGTACGTGCTTGGTACATAAAGTTCCGGTAAGTGAGACGGTGCACTTGGAGTTCCTGATCCGGGAACGCCATGTTACGGCATCGCCGGCGAGAACATGTTCGTTTCTCTTGCCCCCTCACACGAGCCATTGAAGGATGGGATCGGCCCCAGGACGCCTTTCCTCTATTGGCATGTGGCAGACGGCAATGGCTTAGCCATCGTGGAGACGCTGTCTTAGTCTTGAATCAACATTGCCTCCCCCCTGATTCCGGGAATAACCGGCCCTGACACAATGGTTCGATGGAACGCGGCCGTTTGTCAAGAAGGGCCAGATGCAGTAGGTTTAAATTCAATAGGCTTGTTTTAGCAGCCCTTAGCCAGCAGGCAGCAGCATTTGTGCTATGGCTATGTACATACATATGCTACAGGCGAGAAGAGGTCACAAAAAGAAATCACAGACAAGAACGCTACAGACACCGCTTCGTTTAGCTGGCCCACCCCTTGGCCATGTTAACCGCCTTCTCCCAAGTTGTGAATCGCGCCGTCGCCTCCTCGGCCTGAATCTGGGGCTCAAAGATGGTGCGGCCCTGGGTATTGACATCCTTGAGATCACCAAAGTCCTTCCAGATTCCCACCGCGAAGCCGGCCGCAATGGCGGCGCCAAGAGCCGTTGTTTCGCGCATGGCTGGTCGATTGACAGGGATGCCAATGAGATCAGACTGCGTCTATACAAGCCCCGTTGGTTAGCGTCTCGAGTCGCAAACTCCCCTTGTCCAGCTACGTACCTGCATGATAAGATCCGAGTTGCACATGCCGCCGTCGACGGCCAGCTCGGTCAGGGCGTGGCCGCTGTCCTTCTCCATCGAGTCCAGGATGGCCTTTGTCTGGAAGCACGTGGCCTCGAGCGTGGCGCGGGCGATGTGGCCGCGCTGGGTGTAGGCCGTGATGCCAAAGATGGTGCCTCGGGCATCGTCAATCCAGTACGGCGCAAAAAGGCCACTAAAGGCCGTCACGAAAGTGCACCCACCGTTGTCCTCGACCGTCTCGGCCAGGGCGCTCAGCTTGGACGACGATTGGATGAAGCCAAAGTTGTCGACGAGGAACTTGACGCTCGAGCCAGCCACTGCGATGCTGCCCTCAAGCGCGTACATGGTGTTGCCCTCACCAAAGTCAAAGGCGACGGTGGTGAGGAGCCCGTGGCTGGAGATGACGGGCTTGGACCCCACGTTGTAGAGCAGAAAGCAGCCCGTCCCGTACGTGTTCTTGGCGAGGCCGGGGGTGAAACCCTTTTGGCCGACGAGGGCCGCGGATTGGTCGCCCAGGCACCCGGTGATCTTGGTGCCCTTCAGGGATGTGCCGGCCAGGGAGCCGTAAGCTTTGGTGTCCGAGGACCGCACGATCCTTGGCAGGGTAATCTTTGCGGGGTCGAGGCGGAACCAGTCAATGATCTCCTCGTCGTACTTGAGCGTCTCGAGGTTCATGAACATGGTGCGCGACGCATTCGACGGGTCCGACACGTAGACGTCACGCTCCGTGCCGCCGTTGAGCTTGTACGTCAGCCAAGTGTCGACGGTGCCAAAGGCGAGCACGCCGCGCTCGTACGCATCCTTGACATCAGGAACATTCTCGAGCAGCCACAGCAACTTGCTGACGGACGGGTATGTGGATAGAGGAAGACCGCATCTCGCCGTCAGTTCGCTGGCCCCGAGACGACGCTTCAGTCGTCGGACCAGCTCCTGAGATCGAGTGTCGGTCCAGACAATTGCGTTGTGCAGCGCCTGGCCCGTCGTCCGGTCCCAGACGACGGTTGTCTCTCTTTGGTTTGTGATGCCCACGGCCTTGATCTGGTCGCGTGCGTTGCCTTGAGCCTCAAAGGACTCGACGGCGCCATCAATGCACTTTTCAACAGAAGTGATGAGCTCTTCTGGGTCATGTTCATGCCATCTAAGCTTAAATGTTAGCTTCCGCGTCAAGATGTGTGATGGAGTATCAACTCACCCAGGATGGGGATAGATCTGCTTGAACTCGAGCTGATGCGTCGCCACAACTTCGCCACTAGTGTTGAAGATGAGGAAGCGCGAGCTGGTTGTGCCCTGGTCAATGGCTCCAATAAAGGAGCCATTGGAGCTGCCATTGATGAGAGGCATTGTGCTGATGACACTCTTTGGTAAAAAGGTGTCGTAAAGGCGTGCAAGAGCTCAAGATGAAACTGGAGCTGCAGAGACAAATAAGACTGGGGACAAAAGGTGGCACGAGCTCGTCAATTGGTGATGATCAACTGAGATAAGATGCGACAGGTGTCATCAGACTTGCAATGGACCAGGCACTTAAGTATACTCGCCTCGGGGTGAGCTTGAACCGAGATCCAAGGCCACCACCATCACAGGCCGTGCTCCTCCACGGGGAAGAAACCCCTCCTCCCCTGACCCCAGCTGACTACCCCAAGGGTCAATTTGCGGGGTTTTACTTTTTGGTCGAGGAAACGAGCACGAGATCAGGATTCTGGCCGAGGTGCACAGCTCTTGATTGGAGACGCATCTCGAATCATCTCCACTGACCAACCAACACCTCGTCTCACAATCCCTACACCTGGTAGATGGAGGTCAGAAACTCGGGCTTTGCGACCCCGACTTACAGCGCGGATGGTACCAGACTACAAGCGCGCTATCGGGCTTTAAACAGCGAAGGAGGGGAGGGGGTGGTAGGTAAAAAAGTGGAGGACTGTGGAGGACCGTATTGACACCTCGGGCGCTTGTGCACATCCCCACAAGGTGGGCACTCGTTCTAGAAGCTTGTTTCTGACAAGGGAGCCTTGGCGAACGCTTATCTGCATATTCTCTGCTCTTATACTGTCTAACCAAGTTGCCTCGGACCTCCGGAGGGGCTGGGGCTCGTCGGAGAAGCTGGGGAGGGGGTTTCGCTGCGGAGGCGGGGGATAGGTGTCTCGACTCCCTTCATGGAGGGTGCTGATACCTTTCGGTGTGGGCCACCGAGCTCGCAGCCAGAAGTCACCCTCACCTGACTGACAAACACCGAAGGACTTTTTACTGGTCATGGTTCGATTTGTCGGAAAGGTCTGGAAACTGTTTGCCCCTCAGCGCTGGGTTTGCTCGGTTCCCTAACCAGGAGTGGACTAACAGAGTTGTAAGCCACCCTCACCATGCGAAGATGAGGGGACCGGAAGTGCGCCTCGGGAAAGGAAGCGATGTTCACACAGACCGGAGCCGAACGTTGGCTGAGTCCGGGGGATACCATTGATCGATACTGTGATCCTAAACGGCTTGGTGGCCAAGAGTCTTCCTGGTCCATGCTGACCATAAATTGTAACCACATCCCCATGAGGTGATGACGGCATCCATCCCCTCTCCGACCAACATCTTTGCAATGTCTGCCTCTTTCAACCAGGACTCTATTTCGGAGTCGTCTATCAACCACATTTCCCCTCCCAAAGTCGAGATGGTTCAGACCAAAGCGCTGAAGGAGTTGCCGAGCGACTCGACGCTGCAGCCGCATCGTGAGGAGCGGGAGGAGGTGCTGCTCTGGAGCAGGATCCGAGAGACCTGCCAAGATGCCTTTTCCGAGTTCTTTGGCACCTTTGTCATGATCCTCTTTGGCGACGGCGTCGTTGCCCAGGTTGTCTTGAGTCGAGGAACCAAGGGCGACTACCAGAGTATCTCTTGGGGATGGGGGTAAGTCTTGAATCGATAGCCGAATTGGTTTGGTGTTAACTCGACATAGTCTGGGCGTCATGCTTGGTGTATACGTCGGTGGTAAATCGGGCGGCCATCTCAACCCGGCCGTGACGTTGGCGAATTGTCTATTCCGCGGTCATCCCTGGCGCAAGCTGCCCATCTATGCCATTGCCCAGGTCCTCGGCGCCATGGCAGCGGCTGCCATCGTGTACGGCAACTACAAGTCAGCCATCAATGCGTACGAGGGCGGTCCTGGTATTCGAACCGTCATCGGAGAGAACGCGACGGCAGGAATCTTTTGCACATATCCCGCTCCCTTCATGACACGCACTGGCATGGTCTTTTCCGAGTTCATCGCCAGCACGATCCTGCAGTTTGTCATTTTTGCCATGGCGGATAGCACCAACATCGGTGCTGGCCCTTTGATGCCTCTTGGGTTGTTCTTTTTGATTTTCGGCATCGGTGCTTGCTGGGGCTGGGAGACCGGCTATGCCATCAACTTGGCTCGTGACTTTGGCCCGCGGTTGGTTTCGTATATGCTCGGATATGGAACGGAGGTCTGGTCTGCGGGAGGATACTACTTCTGGGTAAGTCAAAGCCTATTTGAATTTCAACTCTGTCGACTAACCTTTGTCATAGATCCCAATGGTCATACCATTCCTTGGTACTTCCTTTGGAGGCTTCCTCTACGACACCTTCATCTATACTGGTCCAAGCCCGATGAACACCCCCTACATGGGCCTCAAGCGTCTCGTAACCCCTCGTCGATCAGTGTGGTCAAACACATACGACCGCGCCCTGGATTCGCAAGTATAGGTGTTCCATGGTCGAAGGAGGCTCGGGCGCTTTCGGGGTGAGGGCGGGGTGTTCGAGAGTTCTTTGGAAATTGAAATTTGATGGTGGGAGGGGAAGAAAAGACAACAGGAAACAAAACAGTTGAAAGGGCAGACAGAACCCACATGACGAGAATGAGAACATGAGTTTGCATGTTTCGAGAGTGCGGTGGCTACTTAGGTAGTTGCGTCAATTGATAGCATTGATCGTCTGAAATGTTGCTTGCCTCAACCCCACGATACCCACTGTGTGATTCTCCACTGAAGTTTTGTGATCAGCGTGGGTGGAACTTGGAAGTCGGCATTTTCTGAGACATTGTGAGATGGTTGTGGAATTGTTGTGGGTATTCTCTGTGATGGATGACGATAGTTGACTCAATTGATGGAGTCTCTGATGGAGGCTATGTTGGGTTTGCAAGTTATCGCGGGATGACTCCAAGTGCTGCCTCCAAGTTTACATAGCCACTGGCTGACACCAATGCCTTATAAATTAACGTTAGGCCCCATCATTTTTCTTTGGGCATGTCTTTGGGCATCCATAATTAAACTCGTTATCAAGCAATATCACCAGTTTTAGTTCAACTCTATCGCAATGCCCAAGTCTCACCGACCAAAGTCTGCTGAGATTTGATTGAGATAGCACCATTCATCAATGCTCCAGGGTGAGTTGACGCCGCGCTCGTGAGTGCTACGTAGTAGATTGGCCCACACCGGGTGGATAAGGTAAGAAACGGCAGGGGTTTGCGGCTCTTTGCCAGAAAGCGTGTCTAGTCCGAATGGTACCAACCTGCATGCGCCACTAACCTGAAGAGCACATCAAGGGCGAGCCAAGCCAGCATTTCATCACCAACAGCAATCAACGCTGCTGAACCTCGGTGAACTCGAACCCGGAGTGTGGCACGTGGCCCCGGAGGAGGCGGGCGCACCATTTGAATCCTTCGGTCATGCTCGGTGGATTACGGTCGGTACCGAACCCCGACATGCGTCCGCCAGGGGTCGCGGCACTAATCCCTGTCGAGTTTAAGGCTTCGGTATCGAAACCCCGAGATGCATACGGTGGATGAGGCTGATGACACGGCGGGAATTGGCTCACTGCATGTCCGAGGCTTTACGCGACGACCTCAGTTGTCAGATGCGAGACTCTGGCGGGGCAGAGGTTTCATTCCGACGGGGACTTTAGGAAGAATTGGTCACGGGTAGGAACGTGGGAGCGTGATTTGGCCGTGGCCCGCATGTGCTCTCCAGCTTTCTGCAGAAGAAAGCGTGAGGTATGATATCAGAGACGCCCTAGTGGCCCGTTTCAACTCCGCAAATAATGGAATCTTTTCTCTCAACGCGTTGATCGTCGTGAAGTTTTGCGTCCGTTATAAACATTCCTTCCTCATTGTTTCACTTGTATTGCGCTCGAGTCATTACCCTGTCGCGCGCATTGTCACCTTCTGCTTCTGCGAGCTTGAACTTAAGTCACAGCGCTCCAGGGCGAATTGATACCGAGACTCGTCACATCACGGACCAGCGACCATGCAGCAGCGACTCCGAACCCTCAAGCGACCGTTGCTCGTCGCCTGCGCTGCTACAACGGCTACAGTGGCAGCCGGCAGCCTCGTCTATGCGACTCGAAACAAGACACACTCCTTCGACAAGCCTATTGCTTCGCTGAAGCGCGATTCTACAGGGCGCATTGTGCCACCATCTTTCCAAGCTACAAGGACTCGTGCAGAACAGCTTGCAGAGCTGCGCCGCAGCGGTCAATCAAACAAGGATGCCGAGTATGATCTACTCATCATTGGCGGCGGCGCAACCGGAACAGGAATCGCAGTCGATGCTGTGACTCGCGGATTAAAAGTTGCGCTCGTTGAGCGCGATGACTTCTCGTCGGGGACCAGCTCCAAGAGCACGAAGCTCGTCCATGGCGGGGTTCGCTATCTCGAGAAGGCAGTGTGGAACCTCGACTACGGCCAACTCCAGCTCGTCATGGAAGCTTTGAGAGAGCGCAAAACATTCCTAAACATTGCGCCGCACCTATCAAGCTCACTGCCAATTTTGTTGCCTTTGCAGCATTGGTGGGAAGCGCCCTACTTCTATGCTGGAACCAAGGCTTACGATCTCCTCGCTGGGTCGCAGGGTCTTGAGAGCTCCTACTACTTGAGTAAGAGCAAAGCCCTTGCTGCATTCCCATTATTGCGACGAGACAACATGGTTGGTGCTTTGGTTTATTACGACGGGCAGCACAATGATTCGAGAATGAATGTCGCGCTAGCATTGACGGCTTCTCAATACGGCGCTACTGTCCTCAACCATGTCGAGGTGACAGGCCTCGAGAAGGATGCCAGTGGTCAAATCAGCGGCGCCAAGGTGCGCGACGTACTCGCCTCCAAAAACAACGACCAAGCCGGATCACAAGATTTCACAGTCCGAGCCAAGGGTGTCATCAATGCGACCGGCCCCTTCACCGACGCCATTGAGCAGATGGATGAGCCAACCAGAAAGCCCATCGTGGCCCCTTCATCTGGCGTTCACATCATGCTCCCCAAGCGCCTATGTCCTAATGGAATGGGCATGCTTGACGCAGCTACCTCGGATGGACGTGTTATCTTTGTGCTTCCTTGGCAAGGCTTCACTCTGGCTGGGACGACTGATAACCCCTGCAGTGTAGAGCAGGCGCCTGTGGCACAGCAAAATGACGTGGATTTCATTCTCAAGGAGGTCAGCAAGCTCTTGTCCCCAGAGTCGGTACTCTCGCGAGATGACGTGCTGGCAGCTTGGTCAGGTGAATAAACCATTTCTCTTCGACAATGGACCACGTACTAACATCTCATAGGCATCCGTCCTCTTGTCCGTGACCCCAAGGCCAAAAACACCGAGTCCCTCGTCCGAAACCATCTCATCACCGCTTCTCCCTCGGGCCTTCTCACTTGCGCAGGTGGAAAATGGACCACCTACCGGCAAATGGCTGAAGACACTGTCGATGAAGCCATCAAACTTTTCAACCTTCGGCCGCGAGCGATCTCTCTCCCCGATATCAGCGGCGCCGGTCTGACAGGGTTTACGACTAGTGGCATCTGCTGCACACGCAACGTGCCCCTGGTAGGCGCACATGGCTACTCATCTTCGCTTGCCTCGCAGTTGATGGAAGTGTACCCCATCGATGCCGACATCGCCTACCACCTCGCTGCCAACTATGGCGACCGCGCCTGGACGCTACTAGCCATTTCGCCGTCTCTGAACACTCGACTTATCCCAAGTTTCCCCTTCATTGAGGCAGAGATCACACATGGCGTTCGTGCCGAAGCAGCCTGTACAGCCGCGGACATCATCGCTCGCCGTACCCGTTTGTCGTTCCTCGATGCTTCCAAGGCACTACAAGTCCTTCCCCGAGTTATCGACATCATGGCTGAAGAGCTGAACTGGACCGCAGCCAGGAAACAACAAGAATTGGCAGACACAGTCACATTCCTCAGCTCGATGGGACTCCAGCAGGAGAAGATCACATCTACGCAAGAAGAGAAGCTACGAATTACAGCCAGCGGCTCCTCGCCCGTGCAACAACGGCCCACGATGGCTGGTGGAATTGAGGTGGACTTGAATGGACTCGGTGCTGGACAGGCGCTGAGGGACACCCGGTCAATCTAGAGTGAGCAGATTGATATGAAAGTGTAGAGTGTAGAATGCTCGAGGGAACTGAATTTCTTTTAGAGGTAAATTGCTACGATTAGAGTCATCTTTTGCGGGTTGGAGGGGCGTATGGAGATTTGGATTTTATTCACATTGCATTTCAGTTCATTTCATCCAATATTGACAAACTTGTCCATTTTTGTCTGTAAAGTGCATCCTGAGAGACCCGTTTCCTCGGCTCCAAACACCATGGAACCGTGGCGCTTAGGTCCTATTTTAAACAGCTGCAGCGCCTGTCCCGACTCGCTGACGCTTCAAGTCTCTTCGACTGAGAAACAGAATCGCAAGGAGAATAAAGAACTGCACGACAGTAGATCCAAGGACTGTCTTGAAGCCAACGATCCATCTGGGTGCACCTGTAGCTGGGAACAGCCCAACCTGAGCCCCGGCCATGATACCCTGACCAATGGAGTTCATGCTTGCTGTCACGACGGCCCGCTCCTCGGCATCATTCGACATGATGACGGTCGCCCAACCCATGGCCATCGGGGATATTGCTGGATATTCCGTCAGTGATAGAAGAGTTTTGGGACAATTTTGAGTACTTACGGCCGATAAAACCTTGCAGCATGAAGGCTGCCAAACGTCCTTTCTCACCAACATGCCACACGTTCAGTAGGATATTTCCGATCAGAACGGGGATCGTGGTCACCATAGCAGGAACCCAGAAATTATTGAGGCGATCTGCGACGACGCCTGCTGTTAATGCTCCTACTATCATGATAGCAGAAGTAACTGTCGGTAAGGTGTTGACCTGAACAATCGAGTAAATGTCTGGGCTGTTCGCTTTCAGGTAGAGGGAGAAGGGCTGGCCGCCTGTGAGAATGTTCAAGTCGAAGATGGTCCAGAGGAGAACAAAGACGTAGAAATGCCATCGACCAAGAACGCGTTTGAAGATACTCGCCGATAGCTGAAGTTGAGGAGGTGCAGTGAATCCTTCGAGCCGCTTTCTTGCAAGTGCATGTTCCTCTTGGGTCAGAGCTAGAGGCTTCTTGCGAGCTGGTACATCTGGGAACACAACATAGCCGCTTCAATAAGTGTTAGCTAGCTGCAGAATCTGGATTTGGTGGGAAACCTTACATGAATGCAATGCCGATTGTGATTATTCCATCAATAATGAATAGCCACCTGACGAGCCATGTTAGCGAACCCCGCAGAGTCGGTATCTGAAGCTCACCTCCAACCCGCCAGGCCGTGAACCCCATTGAGATTTTTGTAGGCAGCCGCTTGAAGGTAGCCGGCGAACATGGTGCCTCCCGGACTCGCAATGAAGAAGAGTGCAATCCTTCTGGCAACTTCCTTGGGCTTGTACCATGAACCAATGACATAGATGGTGCCGGTGAATGAGCAGCACTCAAAGAGTCCGACAAGAAATCTCAAAGCGTAGATGGATTCAACATTCTTAATCCATGCAAGCCCAAATGTTGCCAGTCCCCATCCTAGCTCTAGCGAAGGTAGCACGATATTGGCGGGGTATCGGGTCATCACGTAGCAGGCCGGAATCATGAAGCCGCAATAAGACGCCCAGAAAGTTGCAGTGATGTAGTTGAGTTCGTCTCCCCATAAGCCTATCTCCTCTCTCATGCCACTATTTTAGGGACTTAGCTTGCTGTGACACTCCCGCGGGTCATGGACTGGGGACGTACCTGACGTAGGCGTTGGTGAGTGACTGCTGGTCGAGATATTTGGTAAAGAACGAGAGACACCCAAAGATGAGAATGCTCAAGTCGAGTTTCAAGACAAGTTTCTTCTCAGCGCTTGGAAGATCTGATGGATACCATCCGACGAATGTCATAAGCCTGATCCAATAATTCTCCCTCTCTATTAGAGTTGGCGCGGTGTCGCTCCCTTTGGAAGCAGGTGTCGCGGGATCGACCGCTGCGGTCGGGTTTTCTTTTTCAGAGCCCATTGTTGTCACGATCTCGCCGGATTTTTCTCTGAAAGAATTAAGAGTCGGAGGAAATTTTTTGATACGAAGATTACGAAAATAATGCGCGTTTATTATCATGCCCGTGAGAGAGGGGCCAAGGAGCTGGGGGTATTGCGAACAATGACACCATCGTCCTGCGTCCAGTTATCGCTCAAGATTGCTGGGCTAGGATTTAGAATCCATGTAACGTCAGGAACCTGCTCCACATATTACAAAGACATGAGTTTTTATAGCTTAGAGAGGATAGTGTAGCTCCGCTTGACTAAACACATAGGGAGTGTTTCATGTCAATCATCTCGATCATATTATTATATGAGTGGAGATCAAGTAAACAACCCAGGAGGTTATCTTTGACTTATACGAGGTATTTCTTAAATGTGCAGACCGCAACGTGTTCATCGAATTACGAACTAACAATGAAATACTGAGTTGGTTACGAGCAATATTGTCACCCCAGCCATCTGCCACGGCCTTCAGCCGGTAGCCAAGGTAGTGCACGCTACTCTGCCTTGTCTGAACATGAATCAACTAACTAGAACAGAAGGTTTGGAATAAAACAAAATTGAACTAGATATCCGAGATCAAATCAACTTTAGAGCCTGCCCACCAGGCATCTTACCCAGCTTGGGCCGTCTTCTTTCAGCCCTAATCTGAGTGAGATGGAATGCCTGGCGAATATGGCGGACATCAATCGGCCGCCTCCCGATAGCCGACGACGCAAAAGGACCGAGACTACTCCCGTCAGTAGCACGTAGTGGTTCTCTGTTCGCCCCTGGGTGGGCTCCGAGCTCTTGTCGTTGAATCGATAGCGCAATCTCTGTCAGTCTTTGTACCATCTCACAAGTTATGAAACCGAGGATATCTAGCGAATCATCCGAAGGCCTGTGATCAGCTATGATACCCAGGCCAGACCATTCGCGGAATCGCTTTGCCTTGCGCCAAGTAAAGGATGCGTGGCGGTACTCGGACCACCTGGCATATTCCTCGGCCGTCATATTCTTTGTTCGTTCGTCTGCCCACCGTAGCTTTTGAAGCGTGGCCTCATTGGACTCGTCGAGCAGCTCGTCGTCCTCCTCGTCGCCGGGGGGTTGTACTGAGAAAAAGAATTGAACGTCCCAAGGCAAAAGTGCGGCTGGAAGCAGTGGTTTCTTGCCTGTCCCATCCGAAGTTGTGGGCTCATCTTCAACCTCCTCAGCAACGGCTAGTTCTGATTGACCTTTATCGTCGTCGTCGCGGACAGTTTTGCGGATGGCTTTCCAACGAAGAAATGTCTGCAAGCGTGCAACTCTAGCTGCGTCGTGGCGAACCTGAAAGATCAAATCATTGTTGGAGAAGACTCGGGAGCCGCGTCGAGCAGCTAGGTCGTTTGCGGTCGTCAGCTATAACACGGAGTTAATGCACAGAAGGTAAAAAGAAACCATAGGCCGTGAATGTCATTACCATCAAATTGACTTGGTCTCGAATTATTTCTTCGATAAGAGTGAGAGTCTCTGTGGACGGGTCTTGCGTCTCGCCTCCAACGTACATCATCTAGACGATTGTCAGAAGGGAAGTATGTGGGTTGTCTAGGGGAGATAATCACTTGTTGGATTTCAGATCTATACTGAGGTTCGAATTTCTTCATGGTGGGCAAGTAGTTCAGTAAAGAATCTAGTTACTTCAAAGGCAAGACATTCTAGAACAAAGGCTGTATGAACTGGATTTTATACCAAGGGGAGTTGGTGTTGTTCGCGAAAAGTGCAATAGTACGTATTGTTATTTTTACACTGTGCTACGGTCTGGATTACTATGGGTTAAGATGGTGCTATTAGCACGGTGGATACGTCCGAGCACGAACAAAGAACATAGAGTCGAGGGAACCACAGGTTTTTAACTTGGGGGGCCTCAGCGTACTTCGATAATTCTGGTGGACCCCGCGCTTGGACTTGGCGGAAGCCAAAACAACGTCATGTGGTGCCCCACGCACTCGAGCAGGGATGACAGTGATAAACATGTGCACACAATTTGATCCTGATTTCAGCATGGGCGATTTACTGGGGAGATTATAGAAGTGAATTGGAATATGTACTCGTCATAACTCGTAGCCGTACACCCTGATCTTAGCCAAAGCGTGGTGCTCAGCCTGGGTACGTGTCACATGACTTTTCCTATGCTATCTTTAGGTAGGTAATATAGGTAGTTTATCAGTATTGCCAAAGGGGTGCTATGAAAAGGGTGCTAGAGAATAGTAATAATAGGTATGCCGGTTCCTTCTCCAATACCACGTCAGGATTGGTCACATTGCCACATAAGACACAAAGGACAGGTACAGATACCAAGATCAACAGGCGATAGCGCAACCTAGTGTCTTGATGTTAGCGAAGGAAGGACAAGATGTTTGACTCGTGGAAAACATACCGCTCGCAGTTCCAAGGCAATCGGCTTCTCCGGCTTTGCCTCCGCAGCCCATTTTCTGCATGCATGCCGCATAGCCAAAGCTACATGTACCGTCGTCCTCCAGGTACTGGCACGGGTCGAAAGGGTCAGGGCAGCCTTCGCATTTGTTGCGGAATGACCAGATGTGGTCATTTAGGAACTCGGGGACCGTGGAAGCGTCGCCATAGTTCTGCCATTGACCCCCCTGGCAGTCCCGCTCTCTAGTGCTGCTGTCAGTATGCTGCATAGAAATGTGAGCGGCCAACTTGCCGGTAAAAGGTGGTGCATCCGGCACCTTTCACAGAGCTTGCAGTGTCTCCCTTGCCGTTCATGTTCCCTAGGCTTATCAGTAACTGACTCTTGTGTACAAGTTGAAGGGTGGCACACACAGCAGGCATCGTCGTCGAAACGGTTCTCGAAATGGGTTGCGCCACCAAAGTTGGAGTGTTCAAACAAGGTGAAATCTCTGGCCGAAACCACTGCCGCAAGTAGGTTGGCGACAAAGGCGGTAAGCTGCATGATGAGAAGAAGAATTGGCGAGTTTATAAGTGATCAGGATTGCGGATTAAAGGTTAGGAGTCTGTGTCGTTGATGGAAGGACTGGTGGTGAATAGTAAGGCGATCTGCAAAGTGGTGGATGTACCAGTCTTTATACACGAAGCATGATGGGTCAACTACGACGGCTATCTAGTACTACCGTACCTCAGGGGAGGCAATTACGAGCCACATACTATCCGCTCGGAAGGAGCATCAATCGAGTGTGCAGACAAGCACACTTTCTGGCCAGGCCGTCTAAGATTAGTTGTCGAAAGTCTCCGTCAGCCACAGAGCAGGCCATTTATTGACTTACCCCTGCCAAGGCCAAATTTTCCACCTCTGATGTCAAAGGCCACCCTGCAAGGTGCATCTACCGTATTTGACTTGGGACTGTGCGCGTGAGACATCAATGCGAGGTAGGGCTGTAAGAAAACTATACATAGCCGAAAAAGCCATGTTGATAATTTTAAAAAAGTCTCCGTTAGCGTGACTGGACATCTGCAGTCTGGTCGACGAGACTATTAAGGAGGAGGATGCTTGTACTCAGCCCTGCTTAGGATTTTTGTATTAGTCCGAGCAGGCCAACCAAAAGCTCTCAACTGGACGAAAGGTGATTACCAGAACAAAGAGGTTGGGGGCGGCTTCCAGCATTGCCTCTCAACAGGGCTAATAGGATTGGGTGGCAATTTTAACGTTTGGATATTGGTTAACCTTAAAAAGATGCGTATAAAAATTGATAATACCTATACTTTCCCGGAGCACAAGTCCGTAGGCGCGGGCATTCACACGACGAGTCCGGAGTCCGTAGGGCAATGGAACGGACAGGCCCCCGCTGGGGTAATTAACCCTGGCAGGTCCTCGAAGGGCCGCAGGCACTAGCACCGCAGGCAGAGATCTCCCCACACGGGCCGTCGGAGGGGGGGAAGCAACCTCACTCTACGAGGATCAAGTAAATCAGAAGAGGCCAAAAGGAGAGGCTTGGGATGAGAGATCCGAGAAAAACCAAAGAGAGAGTAAAAAGGAGATAGAGAGTGAGCTAATAGCCATCTGAAGAGAGAGAAAGTCGTAGGAGTGCAGGTTTTGCCTATGCCTACGGAGACGGTGCAGCCGTCAGCATCAAGGTCTCAGATAAGACTAAGCTGGTGTCGTGTATTTCCACGAACAGGAAGCTATTCCACAGACGCGGCCACCCTGATCGGTTATTCGGAGGGTAAGCGCTCGAAAGGATTTCTTTTTCTTTCAGGGTCGCGTGTATGCTACCAGTCATATCCCGTCGGATAGAGGAGTAAGTTGGAGACTGGGACCAGCCCAGACTGTATGCAGATGATTCCTTCCGCAGCCTTGGGAAAGAAATTAGATCGTTTGTGTACCATGTTTCTTATAAGCCACGGTAAGTGGCCATCAGCTAATGACAAAACTGATTGGTCAAAGGATGCCACACCCTGTCTGCGCCACCCGTTAATAGCGGCCGCAGGCTGAGAGCCGTTACAAAATTGAGTCTATGATCAGATTGAAATCGGCGACTCGCGACAATGACTGCGACACGTTCGTCTGAAAGAATGCTCGAGGCTTACACAGCCGAGCAAGCGTATTAGTGTGCATACCATCAGAATCCGTAGGCACATAAGAGTTAGCGTATGAGCAACGTAGATGTACAATTACCTTACACGAAGGCAGAAGCATCTGCTATCACCCCGGCACAGCAATGTCGTCACTATAAGGTTATGGGGATAAACGGCCCGGCGACGATGTTTCGGCTCGTAACAGAAGGCAGGTCCCAAACTCTATCCATTCTATATCTAAATACATGTATCCCCTCTAGTAAGTATTAGGGTGAGGAATTCCTCTAAAATACCTAACAGTAAGCAAACGTTTCAGGTTTCAGAAGAATCACAACAAATAACTCTAAAACAAAAGAAAGATGCGAGTAAAAGTAATCAACATGATAGACAGCTAAACATTAGAAACAGCAGGGGCACTGAGGAGGCTGATAAAAGCTTTCCGCTTTGATTGCCCCGTTCTAGGACTCGGCCTTCTTGGTAGCCTTGGTCCTGAGCTTCATCATGAAGAACACAAGTCCGTAGAAGCCCACCACGAAGATAACAACGATACCTGCGTTTCTCCATCCGTACCATTCCTCTTTGAGGTTCAGTGTCTGGAGGTAATCTCCTCCCTCTGTGTATTGGCATACACGGCAAGAGGAGGTGTCGTTTGGGTTGAGGAGGTTCGTGGCAATTCCCATGCCTTCCTGGTAAGCGGAAAGATAATCGCCACACGTTTGGTTGGAAGGAGGATTAAATATTGCCAGTTCGTCTTCCTTGCAATGGACAGGCTTGTCCCAGGTAGTAAAGACGAGGAGAGAACTCATGAGGTAGTTGAAAGGGTCAATGTAGTACATCCTAAGAGAACATACAGTTAATAACTAGGGTTTTTCGAGCTCTAAAGGCAGATATTTCTTACCAGTATCTCCAGAAGGGTTCAATTTGGCTGTACGGTACCATAACACCACAGAAAGAGACTAGAGTGGTGATGACTAGGGGGTTGACAAGAGAAGCGAAGACGGCGTTGGGAGTGTACGCGGCAATCATCTGCCCGATGCCAGTGTACAGGAATTCATACATGACCTGTCAATGTGTTAGTTGCGCTGGTACAGGAGAGGCTAGAGTATGGGCAACAACTTACCACAACAAAGAACACACTGCCAGCGTGCTCAGGACCAGAAGGAAGACCGGCAGTGAAGTACCAACAGACATAATACAGTAAAGCACACACAAGCAAATAGGGGAACTCTGAGACAATCAGGCCGGTAACAAAAGGAGCCCAGTGGTACATCTTGCTCTTCTTCTCGCGAGCCTCATAGATATCTCGGCGATCGATAAAAAGAGGCTGAAGTTGGGAAATAATACCAGGGGCAATAAAAATAAAGTTGAAAACGGTGAAGAGATTCTGCTGAAGGTCTGTCAGGCTATCGCCAATCATCCAAAAGGTGAAGCCATTGAGTAGGGCCAAACTGATATGCATGGCCATTTTGTTGTCGACATATTCGGTGTTGCGGTAGAGCGAAATATTCATCCGGTGCGACACCAGTTTGATCTGCGTCCACATAGAAGCGGCAAACTCGTTCCCGTCGTCATTGACACCTGAGGGTCGGGAGAGGGCATCTTCAACCATATGGTCTAGCTCCTTGGTGAGATGCTCGTGTTCGGGCGATTCTAGCCAGATTTTGTTCCAGTCTTGCTTATGAGATGGGGCGCCATTCCCCGACACCACGTCAATCATATGCTCAGCTGCATTGGCTTCAGGCGGGCATGGGGCTCCGTAACGACCAAAGTATGACTTAACAGTGCTCGCGTTATCACCAATATCGCCGAAATACACAGTTTTCCCACCCTGAGCAAGTAGTAGAAGCGTGTCGAATTGGGCAAATAGCTGTGCCGAAGGCTGATGAATGGTGACCAAGATGGCCTGTCCGGCTGCTGCTAGTTTTCGGAGGAAACGGATAGTATTATAGGCAGCCTGACCGTCGAGTCCGGATGTGGGTTCGTCAAGGAAGATAAGAATACTCGGCTTTGCTACTAACTCGACGCCGATGGTGAGACGCTTGCGTTGTTCAACAGAGAGACCGTTACCTGGACGACCGACAAGCGTGTGCTCAAGGTCATTCAGCTCTAGGAGGTCTACAATAGTATCAACGTATCGTAGCTTTTCTTCCGTAGGTGTGTCACGAGACTGGCGCAACAAGGCTGAGAATTCGAGAGCCTCGCGAACGGTTGCCAGAGGCTCATGAACATCGAGCTGCTCGACATAACCGGCAGAGCGTTGAAACGAGACAGGAATAGGGCGACCATCAACCAAGACGGATCCATGAATGGTTCCCTCGGTTTTCCGTTGCGCGAGGACGTCAAGGAGTGTTGTCTTGCCGGCGCCAGAAGCACCCATCAGAGCACCGAGCATACCGGGTTTCACGTAGCCTTGTACGTTATCCAGAAGTTTGCGGTCGCCATCGGAGGTTTTGACGGTATATGTCAGATTTCTCCAGGTGAAAATGCTCCGGTTGCGAATGAGTTCATTATTAAGAGGTCCGTCAGAGTCGGATCCGGAATTGGCTGGGGCCTTCTCAGAAGGTCTCGACTCTTCGTCTGTTGGGGGTTGAAACAGGTGCTTGGACTTGTGGTGTTGTTCCCGAGGAATAAGGAGGTTGCGGCCACCCTCTCCCACTTGCTTCCAGCGGTTGGTGAAGAAGATAGTGAGGCCAATGAACAGAATCCACCACGCGCAGATGATACCAAAGTTGCGCCAGATGTGGCTATGGCCGAAAGACATGTGGTCGAGATACTGCTCGCCTGTGACACTCGTGGCGCCTGGTAGCGCACCGCCAACACCAGCACATGCCTGCCCGCCCAGCCCTTCAGTATAACCAGGGCCATTGGGAATAAGATAGGGACCGACGCAGGGGATATGCTGGCCATGGAATTCGTTCGAAAGAAGACCGTCAAACGCATAAGCCATGGGGTTGATCCAGAAAATCCAAGAAAACCACGGGTGCATCTCAGGCTTGACAATCATATAGCCCATGTACACAAACAAGGCAACAGTGGAAAGACCCGAGACCTTTGTCGCTGCGTCAAAGGTAGGAAATGCGGCGCCGACAACGCGGAAGAAAGACGTCATGGATAAGGCGGTTAAATAATTGATTACCAGGTAGGTGAAGAAGGCGCCGGCAGTAGTCTTGAGACCAACCATGAAGTACAGAACAAGGCCGAAGTGGGTTACCTGGAATAACATGATGGGCAAGTCTGCAACAACTTGGGCAATGACGACAGCTGCCGGGTTATACAGGGCAAAGGAGCGGTGCTTGGCCAAGATGGGCCTGCCAGTGAACGAGTCGGTGACTTCAGAAAGAGCGATAAGAGCATTGTATAGGATGGAAAAGAATAGGGCACCGCCCTTGAGGAACAGGCCGGCGGAGTTGTCGGGGGCAGAATAGAACAGCGAACCACCCAGTAGAGCCTGGATGAGTGTCGCACCTTGCTTCATGAAGAGCGTTGCCTTATCTCCCCACATGATCTGGTACTGCCTAATCGTGGCTGTCTTGACCTGAGTGAAGAAGTCGGCGGTGACGGGTGACTTAGCAGACACTCCCTTATGCTTCTCCCGAGCGACCATCTCTTTGAAGACGGCGGTATTGTCGGCGGCTTCCTGGGTTGTTGGGTACGCTCGAGCCTCTTCCAGCATCTTGGGATAGATAGCCGAGGTGTGATATGCATCGCGGACTGCATCGGCGGTGCGAGGGAAGGTCTCCTCATACCCAGGGGCAATAACCCGCTCATGGGGAACTGTCACGCCCGTCAGGAAATCTCCTCGGTTGGAGCCACCGTCTCGCATAAAGCCAAGGTCTTCCATGAAAGGCACAGCCTCATTCTGAGGTCCGTAGAAAATTTGTTTGCCCTCGTCAAGAACGAGAACTTTGTCGAAGTGCTCGTATATGCCATTTCCCGCCTGGTATAGCGTAACGATGGTGGTGAGGCCGAGAATGTCGGTCATAACCCGGATAGCCTTGATCCACTCAAGAGCAGTGCTGGCGTCGAGGCCCCTTGTCGAATTATCCCAGCAATACACACTCGCGCGAGTGGTCATGCATTCGAGAATGGACACTCGTTTCCTCTCTCCTCCAGAAACACCTCGAATAAAGGCGTCTCCGACCTTTGTGTGGGCAGTGTGGGAGATTCCAACCGATCGCAGGAGGAAGTCCTTGTAGAACTGGGCGTACTCCTCGTGTGTCTTAACCCCAGGGGGCAAGTGAAAGGGGACCTTCATGCGGGAGGCGAAATCGATGGTTGCCTCGACGGTAAGGGTTGGGAAGAAGATTTCCTCCTCAGTGTTCATGATGATCTGACCGCGATACTGCTTGGCTTCTGCGGCAGCCATGTCTCCATAATGGACGTCTCCTGTAACCTCTTCGTAGCCGCGTCGGTTGTTGGCGAGGACACTGAGCAATGTTGTGCAACCTGACCCGGGACGACCGAGAACCAGCAACATCTCTCCGGGCTTGACACATCCGTTTGAATTCTCGATAATGGTCTTCATTGGTTCGGTTTTGTTGCTCTTGTGGAAAGGGTACAACTGGGATAGTACGTTTTCGTTGAAGGTCGCGTCGGCGCCGACGCCCTTGACTGTAAGGTTGGTCCAGCTCACGCCGAGCTTCTTGGGTTTCTCTCCGCTTTCTTCGTCTCGCTGCTGTATCATTTGCATCTCGTTTGCCATATGCCATGTCATCTTTTCACGGTAAGACATGGTCTTGTCGAGACCGCTGTCTATATCGGCGGCATGGTCGGTTTGGTATGCCGCGATGGACTCTTGGTCCACGGTTGAAGAACTGGCACTCATGGCCGAAATGGGGGCACTTTTCTGACAGAGCCAACGATTCAATTAGATGAGAAGAAAGAGGGATTTGTGATTTGGATTGGAATGCCACCAGAAATACAGTGCTATGTATATACTCAAAAAAAAAAGCGGCTTATTAAAAGCATTGGCCTGCGTCGTTCCCGGATCCATGGGAACGGAGCAAACCAGGGCCCGTAGCCGAAATCTTCAAATGTGAGATCCGAATCTCTCAATGACGAATCGTAGCAGCAATCTGAGTTTCACGGGCCATTGTAACCGTCCTGACTGACTTGCCGAGCCTTCATTAATAACGTGTTAGTCACGGTCGGGACACATGACGCTTGTCTCAAGCTCCGCTCCAGGGGCTAATCTTCTAGCGACAAAAACCCTCCGCGGAGGGTTTAAAGATGAGCTTCACCCTTGCACGCGCCCGGGGGTCTTATGTTGCTTTTACTGTCATAATTTGACTTTTCCTGCCACAAGCAGAGACGCCAGCTTCCACGCCAAAGAGCACGGGTTTTACACAACAGCAGCATCTCCACAGGGGGCTCTTTCGTGCCGCCTCCAATCTCGGCCTCTCAAGCTCCAGACTGGGCCACCACTTCGCCTCCGATTTGTTTGCACTGCACTCTCTTCGTATGCAATTCTATTCCTTACGATCCATCCGTACTCGCCTATAGCATTGGCATGTGATGTCGCCATGAGTGTCACAACAGCGTTCAGACAATTCCTCCCAGCAATGTTATGTCCAAAGCTTGTCTCAGGTTGCTATAAACAGAGTTCCTCAGCCGCCCGCTCTTATCTCTACGGGGCCGAGATCACTAATCGCCGCCGATTTTGGCGCCTAGCTTATAATATTACGGCATAACCCCGTCGTCTAACCTTAACAAACGGGCAAACTAGCAAAGTAGAACACAACCGAGGTCGGCAGTCCGTGCTGGCCTCTGCTCTCTAGGCTTACGTCTAAAAACCCTCCGCGCCCGTCTCCGGCTCGGACGCGTCTCTTTTCTCGTCAAGGTAAGCACGCTTGTCATAACTCATCAATAATCTCGGTTGCATGAATTACCATGGGCGCAACCGTTCACCCTGCGCAGAGACGATTTTCTTGTGAGACTTGCAGAAAGCAGAAAGCCAGGTGTCACCGCCCGAACCCCAACGAGCCAAGATGCTTGCGATGCATTCTACTTGATGTCGAATGCACTTCTGGCCAGCAAAAGAGAGTTGGAAGGCCAAGGCGAGCAGCTCAGACCGCCAAGAGCGCAGCGCAGTCCGGGAACAGCCCCCAATCAGGGACCAATGACCCCGACACCACAACCACTGAAGAATTGTCTTCGCCACATGCAAATGAGCCTCCTGTGGCCTCTTTGCCGATGGATGTAGCTGACGAGCTGAGTTGGAGTAGCCTTTTCCAACCGACACTCATCCCGATACCGATGCTTGACCGTACACCAGACCCATTTCCCCAGGAAACCCAGGCAGGCGCTGGTATCGATATGTTATCCAATCTTCCTTTACCGGCTTCCGGCGCGCAAGACCGCCCAATGGGTGATTACAATGACTCTTACGACAACAATTCGCCTACAATAAACCCGGTATTCGGTATCCCAACACCGAATAGCAACTCGGCCCACGGTTCTCCGCCATGTCTAGCGACACCCTCGTCTGACACTTACGATCAGACTCGGACAAGTACGAAACCACAGTCAGTCCAACCTGTGACAATCGGCATCTCTGCCTCAGAAGCCATGGTTAGCCTCTCCAACATCAATATCGCCTTGCAACTTCGCGTGAACGCCGTCGAGACCAATCGAGCCAGCATCGACTTCAATAGCATCACTTATAAAGACAGCCCACTGTTTATCGGAAACACTACCTTTGCTGGGTTTTTGATGGCGTCCTCACAGAAGTTCCTCCTGATTTTGTTGCGTCTGAAAATTAGTTCAGCTTCTGTTCGGCAGCCATCAACCTCCATACGCCATGGCCTCTTATCGTTGCCACCCCCAATGGATGATTCTGCGACATGTGGCTATCCCTCGCCGCTCTCAGATCCACTCGGGTACCTAGATCCCCAATATCACTCAGACAACCAGCATGATCTCTCATGGTCGTCTTCATTACACACCTCTGCTGCCTCAGAACCATTATTAGCCCCTCTTGCCCTTCTCATCACAAGTATCTTTGTCCAGCTGATATCTCTGTACGAGTTAACCTTGGATCACTTGACTACCCGTATCGATCGAATCGCCATTGATCCGATTGCCCCTATCCCAGATCTCACGTTTGGGGGTCTACCTATCACAGAACCCTGCACTCAGGGCTTATTGTTCGCGGAGGTAAATATTCACCAGCTCGAAAGGATAGAGCGCTGCCTGGGAATCGACATGGTACCCCAAGGGGGGGAACCGGGTTTGCTGTCTAAAAGACAGATGGCTGTACTCTGGAATGAGCTTGATGAGAATAGTTATAGAGCCTATGGCCGCGGCGCAGTCCGGCCGGCAAATGTGAGGAGGATGTTTAAGATGGTGGGCAAAACGTTTAAGCAAATATCGCTGAGCTTATAGTAATAATTTGGAAAGAACGTAAAATTAACTTTAGCTGCAACGCATTTCGGATAGGCCTTGGTGTCCCTCGATCAAGTGACAGTATCACGTCTACATCAGACGCACCGTGGCGCTAACGGCATCCGAGGCAATTGTGATACAATACACCAGCCACAAGCTATGGCAATTCGTCTAGCAGCGACGATCGACCTTGAAGACCTCCCATCGGCTGATAAGACCAACCAGAATTGATAGAATGTTCCGCTGTGGCGAAAAGTAGGGTGCAGCTAGGCTTGTGTGGTCGGTTGCTATCCCTTGGTAAGCAGCTCAGCTTTTAGGTGATTAATCATCTAACCGCTGGCAAGAGAAAGTCAAATAACAATGGTACGATAAAAAACCCTCCGCGGCTAGATGACTAAGGCTCCGCCATGCCTAGGTGGCTCCACTATCGGTAAGTGATCAATATGGCATGTCCCTATAGAGGACGGCATTTGCATATATATACCATTGTAACAATCAAGCTATATTGAATTTCGGCATCAATCATTCTACCAATCTATCACACAAATATTACTATCTCCGCCTACACTACGACATCAAAATGCCTGCTCGTACCATTGCAGTTATTGGGGGCACTGGTGCCCAGGGAATGCCCGTTGTTAGGGATCTCGTTAAATATGGCGACTACAAAGTTCGAGCTCTGACGCGTAACCCAGAAGGCGCTCGCTTCAAGGAAATTCAAGCCTACGGCTTACCTGGCGATATCGAGCCCGTGGTCGGTACATTCGCATCCGAAGAAAACCTCCGGGAGCTCTTTCGTGGGGCATGGGGCGCATTCGTCAACATTGATGGGTTCAACTGCGGCGAGAAGACCGAGATCTACTGGTCAATTCGCGCCTATGAGCTAGCCATCGAAGAAGGAATCAAGTTCTACGTATACAGCAGCCTCGCCTATGCATACAAGCTGAGCGGATATAAGCCCGAATTCCGGGGTGGCCACTACGACGCAAAGGGGAGGATCGGAGAGTGGATTCTGGCTCAAAACGAAGAAGTCGCCCGGCTCCATGGCATGCAGTCCGCTCTGTTCTCGACCGGGCCATATATGGATATGGCCATCCACGCCTACACGCCTATGCCACCCCTTGTGGAAGACGGCGTCGTCACTTGGCGCGTGCCACTAGGAGACGGAGCTGTGCCTGAGGTCGCTCTTGATGATTGTGGCTACTACGTTAAGTGGTTGTTCGACCATCCCGAGCGCGCGAATGGGTTCAACCTCGACGTGGCCATTGAACACACAACCTATCATCAAGTCGCCGAGGCCTTCCAGAAAGTCACCGGGAAACCTGCCAGGTATATCGACACAAGTTTTGACGACTACTTTGCCACTGTGCCTGTTGCCGAGCTTCCCACAGGTTACAACGCTGATCCAGAAGATCCAGCAACCATGAAGTATCGAGACAACTTTACCGGATGGTGGAATTTGTGGCGCAGCTCAGCTGGGAACAAGGGCTTGATCAAGAAGAATTACGAGATTCTCGATGAGATTTATCCTGGACGCATCAAGACTGTTGAGGAGTGGTTTAGACGGGAGGACAAGCGAGGAAGAGACTTGGGGCTCGGCACCCTCTGGGAGAGAGTGCAGCCTGAGAACATTGGTTTTGTGCTCAAGATACACGAGGATAACAGACAAGGTCCTCTGTAGGTTTTGTCAGATTCTCTGTGAGGATGATTTAGGACCCTCGCCAGCCGGAAGACTCTCATTTTTTTAGGACAACATTTTGCTTAGCTAGCTAAATCTGAGACCATATTTAAGAAGAAATTAAGAGTGTAATATTCTATTATTTTAAGTCTAATTAAGTGATGTAATCCCTCACCCCAAATCAAGTCGTCTAATCAGTAGCGTTGAGGCCAGCATGCTTAGTCGGTGATCCAGCACAGGACCCAGCCAAAGGCAACACCAGTGGTGGAAATGTCGGCGTTGTAGCCCTTCTTGAACTCCCAGCTGCCGAGCTGAAGGCCGTACTCGTCCCTGTATCGGCGGCAGCGGACCCTGCTGATGTCGGGAGCCTGAGAACCCTCGATCTTGACGGTGACTCCTGTGAGCTCGAGGCTAGTGACTCTTTGGTCAAAGTGTGTGAGCTTGCCGAAGGGGATCTCGACGGGGGTTTTGGTCTGAGTTCGTGTGTCCGTGCCGTCGATGACGAGAACGTTGGCAACTACCTTGGGCTGCTGGGCGCCTTTGGCAGCAGGGAGAGCTGACGCCGTAGAGGCGAGGGCGGCGGTCGCAGCAGCGAGAATGGTGGCGAAATGCATGACGGTGGTGGTTTGTTTGAGGATTTCAAAGAGGCAGTTGGTTGTGTTGGTGGTGAGTGGTGGTGTTGTTGATGTATTTATTGTTGTGCTCAAGTAGGTATTGTGTTGTGATGAAGAATCGATTTACAGAGACAGTGATGCACTTATATATCCATTTCGAGGTCTCTTGATTCGTGGTCTCGGTATAGCTCGTATCCATTAATCCGACTACAGTGTGAGTCGGCGTGATTAAGCCCCATTAACGGCCATCGTCGAGGCAATGTCGACGCTATTTTCGTAAAGCTGACCGGTAACACAGCTGTGCTGCAGGCTTACCCGACTGAAGCAGCCACAGCACATTTTTTGCTGCTATTTACGAACACTGCATGTCTTGGGCAGGGTAGTCCCAGTTCACGTGTCGGCTCAGCGACACGGGTAGGCAGATCTCCCCACAGTGGAATCAGCCCAGAAAGCCACAAGGCCAGCCACCGATCGGTCCAGACTCAAGCCACAGGTATGGAAATAATTCACGATGATACGGGGCATCCGAAGATTATCTGCAATCCTACGTAGTATCGTAGCTGTACAAGGCAGGCTACGATTGCGAAACGATGCTGTCGCGGCTCTACAACTTCTTATAAGAAGGAGCAACGTGATTTTCGACTTAACTGACCCCCTCTACGTCCCTTCGCAACGGGAGGCCGAGGCACGAGGGATCTGACGTCTGCTTATTCAGCCCCCCGGGTAGGCAGCTTGAATTTCTTGAGCCACCTCATGTATCAGCAGCGGGAGCTACCTAAATTAAGACGTGAACAAACCATTCTGGCCCTTGAAGATTTATGCCGGTTAGTACAGCGTCTTTGGAACACATGTTGCGGCACAGAGCTGTGCAAGGCCCTTCTAGTCATATTTTATATACATGGTCGTCGTCGAATGTCTGCAAACCTACGCAAATTCTAGTGAGTGGCTGGTCATAATCACCGTGAATCCTACACGCCTAATGCTGACGAGTGAACTCTATGGAGGATTGCAATGACATCATTTACCCCGCCTCGCCTTGACGATTATCTTAAGATTTCCGTTGTTTCCGGCAAGCCAATTTTTATTGTTTTCCTTTTTCGTTACTCCTTGCCTCGCTGTGAAGCTCTTCCCGCCCGTTACCGACCTACCCTAGAACCTCGGAACAAATAATCGACGCATGAACGGGACAACAAAATGAGAACCGACACGATTGTGACAGCCACGCTTAATGAGTTCAATGGATTTTTAGCAAAAAAACCTCCCTTCAGTGATGAGGCGCGCAAATATGTACTCGAATCATCACTCGCGGTCCTCTCCACTTCCAAAGGTCTACGCCAGATGACTCTTGGCGATATGATCGACGAGGAAGAAGTGCTCAGTCAAAACCCAGAGTTCAGACGCAAATTTTATGCCGGGTCACAGAAAGCATGGGTGCACGAAGACTTGGCTGCTGCATGGATTGAATTTTGTCATGTTGTGGGAGATGGTCTTGAGGGGAATGGTGAAGTTCTTGTGGGCCGAGGAGCGAGACTCTACGGCTTCGCCTTCACCGACGGTAGTTGGAAGATCACTGGTTTGGCCAGCACTGAGACCGAACCTTCGTCGGAGGACGAATCCGACGTCACGCCGGAGATAATGAAACCCATCAACGCGCTTCTCGCAGACTTCTCAAACCCCGACTGGTACAACTTGAAGGAGTGGTTCCTACCTGGCGCTGGTTGCACCCTATACCGCCCACCTGCTGCGCCGACAGCCATGACTATGGAACAGTCCATCGTTCGACTACAAAATATGATCAAAGCGGGAGCAAACATTCAGGAAAAGATTCATGACGCTGAGGTGCGTAGTCATGGCGATTTGGGGTTTGTTTGGGCACCTTTTGTTGTTGAGCTTGATGGGAACCCGCGCCACACAGGGGTCAATATCTTCACATTTTTAAAGCGGGATGGAAAATGGGTTTTCAGTGGCTGTCAAGATTTTGGTAAGGAAATAAGTAAGGCAGAACCTGGCCAAGTCTCGTGATCGTCTTTGGCCCGTGCCGAAGACGGGGCCGTCCCGAATCGAGTTTCATCCGTTTTTGTAGATTCTTGTCATACGATTAATACATGTACTGCTTGAACTGATCTTAGATAGCATATATTACCAAGATATGATTATGGATCGCAATCTAGGTAATCCCTGTCCTGTCAACACGGTGAACTGTGGGGGATTAGGAGGGCGACAGCCATTGTGAAAGACCAAGGTCGGATATTCATTTCCCTGAAGCCCAATTGGTTATCCATGAGGCAGTATAGGTCTCCGCCTCCTGATTTACTACAATACGCCCCCTTCTGCTGCATTGACGGAACAATCTGACATGGAAAAGATTTTCTCCTCGTTCCTTTTTCTTACCTGCGCCTTGGCCACGGCACAGGCGGCCCAGGCGCATCGCGAAACATGATGCTGTCCAGGCGAGTTCCGCTGCCAAGACCCATGCCCACCGTTTCTTGGCCTCAGCACAAAATTATAGGACGCCGCCTCCCGTTTCGAAACTCTGAAAGCGGACACTATCCCGGGGCTGGCGTTTTGATCTTGTTCGGTGACCAATCAGCGTTGACCACCCAACGGCCCCTGTTACGGATCTATTATTTTGGGAATTTTTCCGTCCCACTCCGAGTGCACCTTATCCGGTCCGCCAGTAGAACCAAACTTGTTTAGAGATAATCAACAGCTGAAACATGTTGAACTCTCCTTGGGTTACTGAGAAGGCACGGCAACTAGCTTCTTGGCGCTGATAGATAAAGGCCTTTGAGCCCCATCCAACCAATGCATTCCCCAAGTCATTCTCTGTTCTGCAGCATTTTCATTCTTTGGCATTGATTGTCGCCCTGCATTCTCTCGTTATCTTTATCACTCTTTTTCAAGATTAATACCTTCGTTTCAAGACACAGGATGTCTTCCTCCATTCTTTTCACCGCTGGCCTGCTCGTTGGCGCGGCCCAGGCCTACACCCAGGTCAACGTCAACACTCCCTTCATGTTGAAGAACATCGACCCGATCGTTTTCCCTGGAGCCTTCGACAAGTCCCACTTGCACTCCTTCTTCGGCTCCGATGCCGTTACTGCCAACACCAAGACCAGCGCCGAGCTCCAGCAGGGCTGCACCAATGCCGAGAACCCGAATGATTTGTCCGTCTACTGGGTTCCCACGCCGCTGTACACTGCGGATGGGACAAACTATGAGCCCATTCCCGTCTCGCGATTCAGCGCCTACTACAACCTAGGCGAGACCGAGGCCGAGGTGCCTATCCCCCAGGACCTCCAGATGGTCGCTGGCGAGGCCACCGCCCAGACGCAGGCCGAGATGATTGCAGACGCCAAAGCCGAGTGGTTCTGTGAGGGCGGTGGCGGTGGTGAGACCGATGCCAACGGTTTTCCCAGCGAGACCTGCGGCACTCACCTCCAGCAGCTTCTCTACTTCCCCCAGTGCGTCAACACCGAGACGCTTGAGACTGGCTACAAGTCCCGCGACCACGGCACCGCCAACTGGTGCCCTGAGGGCATGAAGTCCATGCCCCAGCTGCGCTTCAGCATCCGCTACGACCTCCGCAAGGTTCTCCCCAACGGCTGGAGCGGTGGTGCTCCCGTTAAGCTGGCCTGCGGTCCCGCCTGGTGCTCCCACGGCGACTTCATCAACGGCTGGACCGAGGAGGCGGCGCAGAACATGCTCGCCACTACCCTCGAGAAGCAGAAGTTTAGCGAGGTCAACGGTGCTCTTGGCGGCTTCAAGGATGGTCCCACTTGTGAGGCTACGGATGCTGATCCCTCCAACGGCACCAGCGACTACAATGAGAGCGTCAGCCTCATGAGCAAGCGTGATGTTTCTGCCTGGGGATGGCAGTCCAAGTCGCGCTTCACCCGCTCCGCTTAAAAGGACTTGATGGATGCAGCAGACAGATTATGAAGCAGAAACACTGTACATAGACTATGTCTATTTCTCTTGTCCATACTAAGTAATACATACAACCACATCCCATAAGGACGTCCCTACCAGATCAATAAGTGATGTAGCATGTGAACTAAACGCATGAGCTTTATTTAATTTGGGGTCGTGTGTTTGTTTCGAAGTCATGTTCTTGGTGTTATGAATGGATGCCTGTCATTGCCCCAGTTGTCGCCTGGAGAGTGGACAAATTCATGTCCCGATTCGGATCAACAGTAGCCCGATCTCGGGACATCTTTGTTGTTATTGAGGTCTTGTAAAGCTTATTGGTCAGTTTCAATGGAGATATCGGACATACATCACACACAATCTCCCGACAGCTTTAAAGATTGCGGTTCGTCGCTATACTACTTAGCTCGCTACTTCTACAATATTACTTGTAACTGAATACCGCAGCCATGTCTACGATATACCTTCATGCCTTTCAATCGTCACCATTTGGAGAAAAGGTGCGGCTCGTTCTTGGCCTCAAAGGCCTGGAATGGAAATCGGTGGACCCAGAGATGGGGATGCCCAAGCCAAACCTCACAGCCTTGACAGGAGGCTATCGAAAGACGCCCGTTATGCAGATTGGGGCGGACATCTATTGCGACTCACGACTAATTGCCGATGAACTGGAAAGGCGTTACCCAGCCCCGACGTTGTTCCCAGGCGGGAGTCGGGGATTGTGTTTGGCATTGTCGGAGTGGGCTGATACGGCGTTGCATATTGCCAGCTCTGGCCTTGCTGTCGGGGTCAATAAGCGGGACTTCCCTGAGGCTCTAATGGCTGACCGTAAGAAGTTCTTCGAAGGGTTCATGGATATCGAGAGCATTGAATCTCAAGTTCCACATCTAAGAAGCCAGTTACGCGCACACGCAAGCTTGATTGAAGATCAACTCTCGGATGGACGCCGGTTCTGGCTTGGTGAGGAGCCCAGTCTCGCCGATTTCCACGCATACGTCGAGATTTGGACCACCCGGGCGTTTGTACCTTCTGCGGGTGAACTCCTTTCTGGGTTAGACAGTATGGCTGCATGGGAGAAGAGAGTTGAAGCAATTGGGCATGGACATAAAGTCATGGCTACGATTGAAGAGGCCCACGAAGCCGCCCATCTAGGCACAGCGCTACCAGGACGAGGAGTGGAGGATGGCAATACGTTAGGGTTATGCGAGGGTGATTCAATAACGGTAACTCCTGATGATTATGGTAAGGAGCCTGTCGCTGGTCGGTTGGTGACTCTGTCACTTAGCGAAGTTGCGGTTGAGAGGGAGGACCCTATCGTGGGCAACGTTACTGTTCACTTCCCAAGGATTAGCTATCGTATGACCAAGAATTAGTAGAAGTTGGATATCATGGTTCAATGACAGCATAACCATTCAAATTGATTTGAAGGATACTGCTAATTGAGACGAGTCACAGATCACGCGGCTGTGCTCTCTATTGTTCCCCGTTCTTGTTATCAATCTCGTCCTTTTTGGATAAGATCTGATCCGATACTCCTGGTCGCTGCCACGAAAGTTGTAGCACTTTCAACGGCTTCTCCCACACGACCTTCTCTTCGTCTCTCTCGACCAAAAACCCAGCCTTCTCGTAGAGATGCATTGCCGCTCCCTGAGCTTGAGTTGTGAAGAGTGTCACCTTGTCGAAGCCCTTTTCCTGTACAAACTCCATAGCAGTTCGCAACAGTTTCTTCCCGACGCCAAGGCCGCGCACACGCTCATCCACGATAAAACCTCGGATGTGCGCTGTGTTGGGAGTTTTGAGACTTTCTGAGTCGATGAGGACTGTTCCCACAATTTGTTGCGTAAATTTGGTGGGGTCGTCGCCTTCGGCTTTTTGAACTGCGGCCCAGATTTGGTTGCGAGGGTTGTTTGCAAGTCTCTCAATGAGATCGGCAAAATCCTTGGCGAGTGAGGTTTCAAAGGCGAGGCCCCAGGCGACTGAAGGGTGATAGAAGGCTATGTGCATCTCAAGGCATCTGGCTAAAAAGCCAGGACGATAGCCCGTTTCAATCGTGATGGTCGAGTTGTTCGCAGTCATGGTTCCTGATGCTCCTTTAAGATGGGTTTAATTGGATCTGTTTTAACCCATAACCCAATATTTATAGAGGTATTTCAATCTTCTGGTTGCGAGTTGGCACAACCACAATGGCTGGCGCCCTGTGAGTCTTGGCATGTCCTCTTGTCAATTTGGATGCGGGGTTACCCAAGCTTCACGTGCGGTTCCACCCGATAAATCGTGGAATGTGAGCAATTATTAAGAAGCTCAGTCGCTTCGCCTATGTACTTAAAATTATTATGTATATAGAAAATGAAAGGTCTGCGTTATGATTACGAGTCTGAGCTCGTGACGGAACGATCCCGGCTTCTCTCCTGGATCCGAGCCCCCTGCTTGGGGTGCCCAGCATCTGAAGTCAACGGCAACTCGTCCTCCACAGGGAGCGTCCTTCCCCTTGCACTGTCCCACTTGGCTTTGTTGACCTTTGTGTCGGTCTCAACCGTGACCTCGAATTCTGTGGTTCTATGAATGCCAAATCCGACACTAGGTTGTTTCAACGAGGCTGGTAAGTCTTCATCGGAATCTCCGGCAACGACCTTCGACCTATGCGTCAACTGTACGTCATTGCCTCGAGCCCAAGGGTTATTGTCTGTTCGATTTTGGCTGAGATCGTGTCCGTTTGTGGCGTGGTTCGACTGAGACATGGAGGGGTAGTAGTCGTCGGCGTTTTCTCCGCGGGCGAGACGAGTGATGAGCTTGGCCATTGACATTTCGATGTTGAGCTTGACCATGTATGCGACCGGGTGGAATTGAATATAAACGACTTGGTTCGGCATCGACATGAGTCCGATGAGCATCCCCTACGATTTCGGTCAGATCATTGGCAATCGAAGCCTAGTTCTGGTGATACTCACATCCATGGCGATTGACATAATCATGAGCTTTGCGTTGAAGCCTACGAGAGGTTCATACTTTTTCAGTCGGTGCTGCTGGATCAGACGCTGCTTGACGGTTCGGAGGAAGTACCAGTTGAGTCCGGCGTCAACCAGCAGGATGAGTACTTTGGACACTCGGTCCCAGATGTCGTTGATACGGACGAAGCTGCACAGGTCAGAAATTGGGGCACCCGGTACAAAAACATGCATACTTACAGCTGGTTTGCAGGTGGGACGGTATGTGAAGGGATCCAGATGCAGAAGACGGCAATATTAATGAGGGTAATAACAAGAGCGGTACCCCATTTGAGTTTAAAGATTGTGGATCGGTGTTCGGCGATGATCGAGATTCGGTTGACGATAATTTGCATAAGAAGCTGGACTTCGAATACCCAGAAGAACAGGATGAAAAAGAGTACTGGCACTCTGCAAGGATGGGTTAGTTTGGTATGTGGAGAATGGGCGACAGCATTGAGTATCGTACGTGGGCGATATGACTCCATCAAGGAAAATCCAGCCGATGATGGCAATGGCGAGGTTGGCGGCGATCTCTCCCCAGATCATGTAGATGTAGGTGCTGCGCAGCGGGTTGCGATTTCGTTTCGTTTGCTTGATGGCCTCCCATACTGTTAGCAAGCCAAAGCCGAGGGTGAAGCCTGCTGCCAGCGAGGCCACCTTGATGTCGCCAGTCGATGCCATGGTAAGGAGTGACGAGACTGTATGCTCAAGTGCGGTCGAGCCCAACAGTTTAGATGAATGAACGACAGTTGTCAGGCAGACGGAAGAGAACTGGGGGGTTGGGTGGGTAGAGGTATAATAGACACCACAGTTTTCTGGAACAAGCCACCCGAGACCCGCCGAAGAGTGTTTGCCACATGGAGTGTGTCAAAGCAACGGAGTCAACACCAGGAACAGGCAGGCGCTGGAGAGACCATCTTGATTCATGTGCTCAAGCCCCTTATGCCATGGCTCGTAAGACCCGGGGGGGATGGTGGGATCAGGACCATTCAGCGATTCAATCAGAAAATTAGCTGGGGGGTTCTATCAACTCGCATGAATCATAATGGAGGGGGACTTGAACACGACATTCAAATAAAGCCCCTGCGACGGAACAGGACCACATGGCACGTCGATGCACTGATCGTCCCGGTTCCGTGGACCGTGACGATCTGCACGGGGTTGACGAGCAATAGCGGGGAAAATCTCGAAGCACCTCGGATCTCTGAAGCTGGGTTTCACATCTTGGTACGGAAATGTTGCCTGTTCCTGGCGACGCCGCCCGCAATTAACTTTTCATCGGGCCTTTTGCCACTCTCGAAGCCACGTTCTGCACACAAGGTGTCAAGTCTAGCGCATTGTCAAAGCGCTAATGTGCCATGTAGCCGACCAATGCTCGTGGTCCTCGAGTCAGT
Organism: Fusarium sp. JS1030; assembly: GCA_000966855.1. Lineage (NCBI taxonomy): Eukaryota > Fungi > Ascomycota > Sordariomycetes > Hypocreales > Nectriaceae > Fusarium > Fusarium sp. JS1030. The sequence continues at coordinate 566,190 of JWIW01000047.1, read as the reverse complement.
CCATGACGGCATCCCCGCAAAAGACTCTGGATTTTGCGCTTTTGGGTAATCGCGCCCGGCTTCTCGGCCGATATAGTGCCATCACGAGGCGCCCGGATGAGCATATCGGCTGATGAAGTGCGGAATGTGAGCGGAATGACACGCCGCCACGTGAGCTTCCGGTCCGACAACTTCCATATTAACTTGGTTCAAAAAGTGAGAAATTTGCCAATAGCTCTTGGACCTTTGATGCCTTTTCTTGAGATGTAATGTAAGTTTATCAAAGTCCATTCTAGCCTCTAGAGCTGAGTAATTGCCATTCTAGGCTAAGCTGGTGCTAAATTATAGCTGAATCGTTCTACAACGGCCCCCTGTATGGACCGCATCTAGGAGGCTGTCCTTGTTTTAAACCAGGGAGATGCGGCCACCCGGTAACTCAGCCACCCTTGGCACAAGAAGAACCTTAATAATGTATATCATGATTAAGCATTAACAACATCAATACCCTTACATGCTACCAATAAAAGCATGATAAAACGATCTTGTGTGTCCAGACCCGGCATGCTCTTTTTCTGGCCCCATAGGTCGGCAAAATCGTTATACGCCATTGTATGAATCTCTTCGTCGAAGAAATCATGCGTTTCCACCTTTTGCCGTTAGCTTATACTATCAGAAAATGTTGCTCAAATGCAAAACTTACCATTGTTCCGTGTTGTGGAGGTACAAGAACCGGCACCCAACTGAGTTCCGCTACCAAACCCCATTTTTGATCTTTGAGAATAGAGTGGACACACCGGGCCAGATATGATACGAGAACGGTCTTGTAAGCGCTTTCTATCTCCTCTTTTTGTAGAGGCGCGTCGTGGCACGACCCGAGTACTGGCGTCTCTTCTTCAACAGACTGATAATTGCTGAGGTTGAAATTCTGGAACATCGACGGCTGCTTTTTTGACTTGAGCTCAAGCAACTGGATACATAGAAGTAACTCCCTTGTCCAGGACGCCATCAAAGCCTCGTGCTGCTTGGCGCGGCGCTGTCGGCTAACGTTGGTGCTAAAAAGTCCAATAATTTGATACAGCGCCATTGCCTGCAAGCGAGCAAGATTTTGACGAAAGGCTGAAAGAGTCTGGCTGTAAGCATCGCCCGGTATGATAGGCATGTCGCCCACAGTAGAACAGTCAGTGAGATCCTGCATCTCAGCTTCAAGCATCCGGTCAAATGGTTGCTCGCTTAGCGTGCAGGATGCCGCACAGACTCCAAGGGCTCTGTGGAGCGATGTGTGAAGGACGTTGCCAGCTGGTTGTATAATGAAGGGGCTCGTTGCCGTCGTAGCAAACAATCTGACGAAAGAGAGGAGCTCTTTGGCACAGAATCTCCAGGTCTCAACCTCACGCACTCGTGGCCATATCCCCTGCAGCGGAAGTGGGATGCTGGTTTGCCTGTTTTGCTGAGACGCCCGATGGCGTCGTTTTCGGTGGCGTCTTGAGTGATCCTTGGCTCGTCCTGCCTCTCTGCCAATATTTTCACTCAAGTAGGGGTCAAGAAGAAGATCCGGTGGCTCGACCCAACTGTCTGTTTCAGGCCCAGGTAATTGTTCGAAGTTTGGGGCAATCTGCGGGCTTAAAGGATCCCGCGTATCAACAATCGCAGGCCCGACAATTTCAGCGGAACCAAAGTCAAGAAACTCGGCAATATCCAGATTGTCGATACTTGCAAACCCAGGAAACGCGGAGTCTAGTGGAACCTCTTCCTGATTTGTGATATCCGACTGCCCTGTCGGCGGATATGGATATTCGCACGACACGGACTTCTGCGCGCAGCGATGACATATCGGCAAGCCGCGGTCGCAGCGTCGCTTGGCCGAAACGCAGGCAACACACGACGTTTTACGCAGCGACATGGTAATTTCGGCGACAGGATGTTGACGGAGGTCGGTGTGGCAAAAGGTGAACTCATCAGCATCGGTGGAGTCGGGAGCATTAATAATTCGCTCAACCATAAGCAAGTGGGAAGAAACGCCATCAACAACCATATCAAAATACTGACATTAACTAAATAAATCGAGATTAAGAGCTAATTTTGTTTTTAGGTAATGTAATTCCGACATTTGAGTTAACAGATCGTCCACCTAGGCGCTCCGTCTGGTCTAAATGTGAACTAAATTGAACCTCTCCTCCCAACTTTCACTGAAGGTTTGTATATGCCCGGGCACTATAGTAATTACCCGATTAATTTCTCAATCCTTCATCTGCTCTAGTGCCGTGGCTGTATTAACCAAGCCAACGACCCCCAGGTCCTCCGCTGTCAATATTTCCTCTTCCCCAGAATAGTCCCTCTCTTGGACAAGATCCCAGTACACAAATGCCGCCTCCATCGCCTCAGCCCACCCCGGCCACAGCTTGTAATACGTCTTTTTATCCGCCACGACGTACTCTGCCTCCACTCCCTTTCCATCCGCCCACAGCGAGAGCAGCTCCCTGGTCGTCATCTTGTCTGTAGCGCCGAGGACGAATTTAGCCGGGAGTGACTTTTCCGGCTGCTTCAGAATTGCACGGGCAAAGAGGCCAACATTTGTTGGTGCGTCCCCGGCCAGTGTCATTGGCGTCGACGATGGGGTTGGGAGGAGTTGGATGAACTTCCTTGGCTCGGTTGTGGTAACAGGGAATGGTTTGAAAAAGGGATAAAGCATGTTGGAAGCATAGCAACTGACCCAGAGAAATGTAGTCTTGGACAGAAGCTCAGGCTTAGACTTGATATAATCGTCGACCTTGTTCTTTCCAACATAGTGCGGGACAAAGGATGTACCATTGCTGATTCGGCCTGCGTTAGGAAGGGTCGACCAAATGAAATGCTGAAGGGTGGAGGTAGCTAAGGCAGCGTCGGCCAAATTGATGCCCTGGGTGGTTTCTTTCTTAATTGCCTCATCTGCACTAATGGCTGGGAAGGACTCAAAGAAGTTGGTTGCAGCGAAGATGGCATAGGATCCGACAAAGGCACGCTCCAGAGACGAAACATCATTGAGGTCAGCCTCGACGACTTCAGCTCCGTTTTCAGCCAGCTTTTGGGCCGCAGTGCTCGTCTTGTTCCTTGTTATAGCCCTCACACTGTAGGTGCTATCATCGAGAAGGGCTCTGACGACGGAGCCACCCTGGATGCCGGTGGCACCGATAACTGAGACGATTTTCGACATGGTAAAATTATTGACTGAAGATGATGGATAGAGTTGGTATGAATTATTTCATTCCTTGGCAGCCGCCTTTAGGTGTTCTTTATATCTGATTTCCTTACGTAGAGCAGGCAACTAGTCTTATCGTTCAAGGTATTGGAATAATACGGCAGGATTTCTAAGCATGACCCTACTTCATAACTTCCTATTGCTTTTCAGAGACCACATTTGCCCGCAGACAATGACAACAGGCGGAGTGGCGACCCGAGACCTGAGTATCCACTTCTCTCCGCCGGTCTCCAGCAGGCGACCCACTTCTCTCCGCAGACGACGACCCGACTGTTCCGTCGAGCCACGGTGTGGAGCATTTCTAGACGCAGGAAGAACTCCAGTTCGAATCTTCAACGGAGAATAAATAAGATGTGATCCTGCCGATAGAGATAGAACGCTATGAGAAAAACCAAGCACTATTGCAAGCACAAGATCTTGTCATATCAACATCTCTCCAGCTACTCCAACATGGCAGTTACAGAATTCGTCTTTCCTCATCTCAATCCCGATCCTGTCCTCCTTCAGAGTCTGAAGGAAATTCTTCCTGCGGCGGCCAAAGCCACGTTCTCGGATGTTCCGGGGTTGTTAGGTTACCACCGGGGTAGAATCGTCCAGGCGCGAAATGTTACTGAGAACACTACCATCGACCACAGCGGCATGGTTATTGTATTAGGTGCTTTCATCTCTACGATGGGCCTAGTATATCTGATCTAAGCTAACGAGTTGAAGAATGGGACGACATATCTTCGTTCGATAACTTCTGGGCGTCCGACAAATTCGCGACATTCCGGGAGACTATCAAACCGTATCTGCTGGGCCCTGTTGCTCCTGATTTGTTCAGTTCGGATGAACAGTCCCAGTCGGGCGGGACGACTGCGAGTAAGTACACGCAGTATGTCAAGTTAGAAGGTATCGAGAATGCGATGGAGGATGTGCGGGGCGACTGGTACAAGTTTGTCTCAGCCTTAGGCGGGCAGGAAAAGGCCAGCTTCAACGCATGGGGATCACGAGATAAAAACATGTTTGCGGGAATGATCGGCTGGGATAGCTTTGAGGTAAGCCAGCTTCGCCCAAATTGATTCATTTTACTGATTGGTTTAACATTTAGGACTTCGAAGCTGCGGCCGAGGCCCCATCTTATAGCGCTAGTGTAGACAGTATACTAAAGCATGGACGGGTATCGTCGTATCTTCTAGAGTTGTAGAATTAGTTGTACAGGTTGAACATTCTTTCAAAGACTAGTTATACATCTGTTAGCCAATCTCTTCAAAGTCTCGGATGGTAAAAAAAAAAAAAAGCACTGCTGTTCAGACAGAAATGAGTTCGACGGACTACACACGTCACCTGACAAGTGAAGACCCAGGGCCAAATCGATTATCGACCTGTTTTTCCATTTTTGTGAACAGTCATAATGTTTAGACCTCCGACACTAGTGACTCTTAGAAGGTCAATGTCGACTTAAGTAAAGGTACAGGGAACAAGCCGTCTGTTCTCAGTGATAAACTCAACAGAATCTTGTCTTGGACAGGCAAGGTTGTCGAGAGACTAGATTCAGAGAGGAAGGTAGGACAACGAGCGTAGTAACGAAAGTTTACATAACTCAAGGTCGTTACATGAGAAGTGACGGCAGAGTGAGTATCCACTACTAACCGCGGTTTTGTTTCAACCCAGTTGCCAATCCCCACAATATAGCTCGGTCAAAGCAAACCGCGCCTCAACGTTTTCGTTCCTCCCTCACCATGGGAACGTTCGAATCTTTTTTAGGGCCGCTACATTATTCCTCGTCGCCAATGGTAGTGTAATTGTGTATCTATGTACTAGGTTGGCATTGAACAAGCTTGATGAAGCCTATTGTATATACATGAATGCACCTCTGGTCTCCTCTTCCTTATCTTCTGGATGTTAAACAACTAGCCTGTGTTTCATGCCACTGAGCTTTACTCTCAGTTACTCTAGGCCACAATTGAGGCACTGAAGGTGCCAAACGTGCCCTCCCGCGTCAAGACAAATTCATCAGCTGTACCAGCTGTGCAAGAGTAGTAAATGGGCTGATCCTCCCAGGGACCAGTCTCAGTTGAAGGAATGATTCTGAAGATGACGTCGTTGTCGGGGCTCCAGACACGGCTTCCCCAATTCCAGCCGTTGCGGAGCCAGGCGTTGGCCTGGGAGCAGAGGATGCGTCCGGTGGGGATGTTTTCCGAGTCTCGCTCAACGGCACACTGCTCGACTTGGGTCAGAGCGTTGCCCTCGGCATCAGGAACTCGTGTGCAAGCAGCGTGCGACTGCGTGGCCAGAGAGGCGATGACGGTGAGAATAGTGGTGGTGATCTTCATGTTGATGGTGAGGGAAGTGTCGAGTTAAGAATATGGACTTTGTATCTGAAATTGGGGTTGCGGGTTTAGCAAAAGACTCTGGTGGGCATTTCCATTCCTTATATATACTCATAGCCAATACTCTCAATGTATCTTGATTGATGGAAGATAAACCTGATGTAGCCCCGGAGGAGATTCCCCAATTGCCAAATCAAGACAATCGGACTTGTCCGCTGTAGTTATCCATCTGCTCCGTCCGCGCACGTTTCTTTGTGATTATTCATGGCTGAGAAACATTTTACTTGCCTGTATATCACCCCAGTTGCGTCTAAAAACTGGGCTGAACGTTATTTGCATGCATCAAGTGCCGACTCCTTTCCGGGATCAGTTACTTTGCCGCCGGTGGTCCTATATGCGACGGACTGTCGGTTATGAAGCCTATTTAGGCAACTCGTGGGGTCTAGCTACGTAAACCGCCCGGCCAAGCTAGGCACGTAGTTCTGGAAATCGCTTAACTCCGCTCGTGATAGGGTGGTTAATACGATCCTTGTTAAAATTCTGGGAAAGCTCTGTTGTACCTGTGATGGCATCCCACGCTCGCCACCCAGCAGAGTCAAAACACTGATTTGATCATTTTTAGCGCCCGCAGAGTTTAAGCTTATAATGACTAGGCCCATCCATTATAGGTCTATATCTACTCAAGTTCAGGTGTTGAAATGCGATGTTAAGATTAGGACTTCCGTCTCATCAAGATCACGATGAAAAGAATATACTTCATTATTGGGAAAGCATCTGATTCTGCAAGCCTGTGTCTTCCAAGGTGTGGTGGACAAGAAAGAAGAGATAGATGCTCAAAGAAGTAACCAAAGTAGTCAACACTATGCCTCAAATCCCAAGCCCCGGTAAGTAGTGCTTAACTCTTCTATCTTGTATGATTGTAAAAACTGCTTAAAAGTAACAGGCTTCACATCAGGATACTTAACATTGTCCAGCTCCTCCTTCAAGTAAGTCTGGCCATTAGTGCAGTAGTACTGGTAGAATCTGAGTACAAGTTAGCACTGCTGGTGGAAGACAGATTTAAAAGGAAATCCCATACAGGTTCATCCATGCCCATCTGTTGGATGGGTCTTCCTTGAACTTGGCCTGCATGGTACTGTACAATTCGTCCAGGGAGCCTTGTCGGGCAAGGATCAGCTTCTTGCCGTAGACTTGTTCAAAATCGACAGCGACCTGGCGGAGTGACTTTCGCTCCCCCACAACTAACCGATGCATGTCAGTAAGGCCATGATCAAGTTATGCAACGGGAATAGTTCTCACAATGCAAGACGCCTGATGCATCTCGATCTAGCGCGGCCGCCGCGACGTATGCTGCCGCCGTGCCTTACGATGTTGTTTCCCAAGTCTCGTCCCCAGTGCCGTAAAAGTCAAAACTGCACTCCTTCGGATTCCATAGTCTGATATAATCGCTCCAGAAAGTCTCCATGAAGACTCCAATGAGTACATGCACATCCTTAACAGTTGGCTTAGTCTCTAGATAAGACTTGACGACTTTCATGGGGTCCTTGCTTGGGAGCTGCCCGTACTCAAGCTTGGTGAAATCGAGACAAAAGTCAGCCGCAATGTATCGGGGAACCTTTTAAGCTCACACGCATCGACGAGGAGCTTCTGTCCCTCCTTCATGAGTTCATCATCGCCCAAATAACCGCAGACGATCACATCGCAGCCTTTGACAAAGTTGCGCACTGCATCCTTGTCATATGCACCGCCTTCGATGATGGTGACACGTGCCGACGACCGTACCTGGTCCGGTAGCTTTGCAGCGTTGCGACAGAAGCCTTTAATCTTGGCGTCGGACGAGTCTAGGAGTCGCTTGAGGACGAGACCGGAGAATTTTCCCGTGATTCCGGCAATGCCAATGGTTGTGGTCATTTTTGCGAGTGGTGTAGTGGAGACCCAGATAGTTGATTTCTCAAGTTGTCGCTCCGATCTAACTTGAAGTATGGGAAAAGACGAACCTGGAAACTCTCTGTTTGTTGAAATAGAAGGCGTAGTTTAAGAGATACTTGTACGTCTTTTCGTCGCGATACTCGCACTCTCGGTCTTCCGACGCAGTGGAGAGCCGTCGTGGCTCCAAACCTGTCAAGCATCGCGATCATGTCTTGTTCGCAGTAAATGGACGAACGGGGCATTTTACCGGACAAGGTCGGACACCCGAAGGGCGAGAGAGGCGGGGGCTGGGATGAATCCCCGAAATTCTCGGGTACCGGTGGTCGAGTTCAGTAAGCGCGCGCGTCGGAGATGTTGTTTGCCAACCTTGGAAGCCAAGCTTCGTGTACATGGGCGTCCACCAACCAACTGTGGTCGGACGGTCCCGACACCACACCCAGAAATCCTTAACTCCCCCCGGAGCAGGAGAGTACCCACCCCCATAATCTCAGGAGCGGGCATTTGTGGATCGTTTCGGGGATTGTTGCTGCTAGGTACGTAGGAGTAATGCGAATGTTCAGTGTCCATAGCTCACATGATGGGGACCATGCACTTGAGCCCCAAAGGGTGGGCTCACCGGCTGGGATTATGATACGACAGGTAGAGGAATTCGGCGAAAGATACATCATTCGTCAATGAGGGGACTTGAGAGATGGGTTGCCTTCATTGAAGTAAAGAAAATGTAGCTTAGCCGTTGAGTCTAGTACCACCTGATCTTCTTAATTAGGTGGTCGGCGCAAGCCAACATCAGACGAGATAGTTAATTTGCCTATCATTCTACAGGCTAAGTTCCGTACGTAGCTACGATTCTTAAACCATAAGCATAGGGTATCTAAGCTCCAGCCAAGTACATCACAATACACCCAGCGTGCCCCACGCTATATCAACCCTCATTGAACATTAACAACCAGCGTCATTCCTTGAGAGGACCTCAGCTCGTGACTTCTCCAGTTCCATTGCAATCGTATCTACTAAATGTCAGTAGGCATGTTCAAGTCAGACCCAGCTGCAAGATTAAAACCTGGCTTGCTATTATCCATCGACTTCTCGCAACTTTCAATGATCGTATAGCGAGTTGAAACACATCGCCGGTGTCAAGTCGATATTCCGACTCTAAAAGCAGAGCTGTAGACCCTGCTTCCTCCATGAGCATGACGACAGTGATAGGCATCATGTCCTCGTCAAAGATTCTGGCATTAAAGGTTCTCGCGTCTTCATCCATGCCGAGCAGATCCTTGGTCACGTTCAAGGCGGTTTCTAGTGCTGCTACTGAGATTTTTTTGATTTCCGCGGAGCCTTGCTGGTCGCTAATACATGCCAGTCTCCTCTTGTGAAGCTCGTAGGTGGATCTAAGACAGTGAGCATTAGATCTATGTCCCGCGGACTAATGGCTTGCATACAGCAGGAAGATGACCACAAGGCCGTACTGGTGCTCGAGACGCTTTTGGGGAGTGTTGATCGCATCGCGAATCCCCTCTTGAATTGAGAAATCAAGTTTCCAGGTTTCGTGGTCCAAAAGCGTCTCCAGACGAACGCCCTTGTCTCTAGTCAACCGTAATACACTTTGCAGAACCTGCACTGCATTGGTTTGACGGTCGATATAACTGCAGCTGGATGCAGCTAGTGATGTAGATGACTCCCCTGCGGATGGCGAATCAGTAGGCTCGGGGGATTGATCCCAAAGCGTGCTGTGTTTCGAAGATGTGTAGGCTGGAACAAGGTCAGGTCGACTACATCGCTCGAAAGACAACTTGTTTAAAACATCGCCGAAGTAAATGACCTGCCATAAAAGCCTCTTTTCTTCGATCAAAGGGTCTTCAGGGTCCGCAACAAAGTCCAAGCCTATCGCGTAGCCAAGGCTAGCAGTGGTCGACAAGGAAACATAACCATCAGAGTAGAGCCTCTGGCTTTGCTCGTAAATGGCGAGCACGATGCCAGATTGGATCGTGAGCAAGCTGTCTCGTCGGTGAGCCTGAAGAAAGGAAAAGGCCTCTCTACACCCCCTGTACAGCCGACGCAGGAGGTTAGGGTCCGAAAGGCATGGAAACTTGGAGGGTGGAACAACAAGTAGGAGATGGAGCACAAAGGTGGCAAGCTCAGCAAGTGGTGTGTTTTTGAGTACTGCAGCCCAATCTCTGAGGGTGGAAGGCTGGATCAAGGGCACCCAGTGGTGAACCGAACCGAGATATACATCGACAAGTTCTTCTAGATCAATGTTTAGGGTAGTAAGGGTGTTGAAGAGGCGTGACGTGAGCAGTTGGTCAAGGTTCCCATCCAAATGCAAGCCGAAGTCACTTGCAATACAAGTGACTTGAAAATGATGGAGAGCGTCAGCCGGCTGCTCATACTGACAACGCGTGTTGTTCCTGCGGAACCATGTGGTGAGCGTCCAGCATCGAGTGTGAAGAGAATGGTCATGATACCTTGTGCAACGACTGCAGACTGGCACAAGGCGATCGCACCCGCGCTTCTGAGTGGAACAGGACAGACATGCGTTGCGAGCTAGTTGGCTCATGGGAAGTGCGTCAGAGAGATAGCTGGCCAGTTCATTGCACGACAACGCGTACAGCCAGCCCATCAACAAGTTTGATGCCTCCATTCCGCACCCCGGAAAACAGAGGCGCTGTTTGTCAGCAGCAGCGAAGGCACTAGTCCGACGCTAGTCCGCAGACTGGGGTTAGACGCTAACCCGACGCTAGGCCGATCATCAAGAGTGGCAAGGTTCATATCGGTAGATAATCTAAATTTCCGGGGTTTTAAACCTCTTAAGTCCGAGAAGACGTTCTGGCACACCTGTGCTTTCACTCTAGAAGCTGTCTTAGTCCGGCCGGTGAATTGCACGGGAAAACCAGTGGCGACATTGGGTTTGCGGTATTCTACTGGAATTATTGTGTCGTGTCTCCAAGGATTGCTAGTGGCCCTACACGCTGATTGGACCGACATGTCTCCCACGACAACCACGAATGTGTCTAGAGTATCCATAACCACTTGGGAGATTGTGGAGTTCAATTCTTCAAAATCTGGTAAAATCCACCGTGGAGCTATTTATAAAAGGAGTGCAGGCAGTATACTTCAGGGCATTCTCTCTGTCTAATAAAAGCCAGATTTCAAAACACCATGGTTTCTCCTGCTTTGTCTCTTGGTCTTTTCGCGTTGATAGAGGCAACATGCCCGGTACACGCATCATCCATCTTATTTTCCTCTGGAACCATTGTTACTTACAACCATGACGTCAACGACCTTAATGTCATCAGGAATGGTAGTCTTCTAGTAGACCACGACCGCATCACTGCCATCTGGCCAGCCGAAGAGGCACCACCTGTCGCCATCCCACCGGACACCGAGATGATAGATGTCTCTGGGAAAATTCTCACACCAGGCTTCATCGACACGCACAGGCACGGCTGGCAGACTCTCTTCAAAACCATGATGTCCAACATAAGTCTTGTCGAATACTTTGGTCGCTTCTCTGAGTTTGCCGCTGCCGGTCGCCTTGATGCTGAGCAGGTTTACATCAGTCAGCTGGCTGGCCTTTATGAGGGACTCAATGCGGGCACGACGACCTCGCTGGACCACGCTCACCACACTTGGTCAGATAATACAGCGTGGGCGGGTTTGAACGCCAGTATCGACAGTGGAGCGCGAGTATTTTGGGCGTACGCCTTCCATGAAGTCGCCAATTACACTATCTCACAGCAGATTGTCAACTTTCGCGATATCGTAGAGTCCTCTGCGGTGAAAGATACACCTGTCAGTATCGGCCTAGCCTTTGACTCCTTCAACCCTACCACTGCCGATCCTGTATCAGTAGCTGGAGTTTTTGGCCTCGCTAGGTAAGTCTTTGCATTTTGCGCACCCAAGACCGAGAAAGAAAGAAAAAACCTTGAGATCTAACAAAATCACAATTCCAGAGATCTCGACGTTGCCGTAATCACGACGCATACCGTCGGGGGTCCATATGGGTGTACGTATTTTCCAATATTTAACTAAACTCATGTCTCTAATTGTTCGTAGTTGAAAACTCCCCGGTCCACTTGCATGCTCTCGATATGCTCAACACAAGTATCCCAGTTGTCTTCTCCCACGCTACATATATGACCCACGAAAGCGCCATGCTGCTACGTAGCACCAATCAACACATATCTATTACCCCAGAAACTGAGATAGGGATGGGAATTGGACATCCGCACAGCGCGTTGATCATGGACCAAGCTTCTCTGGGTGTCGACACTCATGCCTACGCTTCAACAGACTTGGTGACTCAAGCTCGGTTGTGGCTTCAGAGCACACGCGCAAAGATCAATGACCAGATCTTGCAAAACTGGGAGATCCCAGCATCATCCCCTATGAGTGTAGCCCAGGCATTTCTCCTTGCCACGCGAAACGGCGGTCTTGCTCTGCGTCGCCCAGATCTCGGTGTGCTGAGTGTTGGTGCCAAGGCCGATATTGTAGTATGGGACGGCACCAGCCTCGGCATGCTCGGCTGGCTCGACCCGGTCGCTGCAGTCATGCTTCACTCCAATTCGGGCGACACGGAGCACGTGCTAGTAGACGGAAAGTTTGTTAAGCGTGATGGCAAGCTTATTGTCGGCGACTTGGAAAGGGTCAAGGCGCGGTTCCTGGAAGCTGCTAAGCGGGCACACGACGATTGGCGAGAGATCCCGTATCCAGCGAGGCAGGAATTGTTCTTGACAGGGGCCAGGCTTCGGGACCCTGACCCTGTAGATGTTCAAGCCGGGGACGGCACCGGGTATGGTCAGCTCTTCCTGTAAATGTCAAGGGCCTTACGCGGCCCAATGTCTGAGCTTCTCTTTAAAGAGCTGCTGTCCCTCCAACTTGGGAACAGTAACATCAATAGTAGTCACCCTGGGCTCGGCCGTTCGACTCGCGCTACCCCGCTTAGTTGATCAGTCTCTGTTGGGTAGCCGCGCGCGACATCGCCGGCTCGGACATTCTCGCTCCTCCGACATCCTTGTCCCATGTGCCATGCGGCAATGCAATGTCGATTGCGCCCGGCCCGGACCCGATTCGAGATGGAGGCATCACAAGACTGGCCAAAAAGCTTAAGTCGGCCGGAAGTTGCCGTTATCATTTATAAGCATCCCCAGACAGTTACAAATAGGGTAGAATCGCCGTTTCAGCTGATGGTTGCTCTGGACGTGGTCTGGAATCATTACGCGGCGTCTCTTTGACGGGGTATTAGTTCCGAAAACGTCATCTTAACCCGCGGCTAGCAGGGACGTTATAAAACGTTAAACTAAAATGCTTATTACAAATCCCCGCGTTCCGGAGTGACGGTTCAGCCTCGAGAGTTCTGCAGGAACATACAAGTACGAACGGACTTCGGCCACCTCGGCTTTGCCGACATACCTTTGCTTTTTTTCTTTCATCTGGTGCCAAACCATGTCTTCCGACCCCATCGTACCCCAAGCGGCCCAAAAATTCCCCAAGGCCTTGGCTTGCGCCCAATGCCGTCGACGCAAAATTAAGTGTGACCACAAGACCCCATGTTCGAACTGCCTCAAGGTACGTCGGATTGTTGCGTGGATGACATTGTAATGTCATAACTCGATTGGCTTAGATCGATGTCGCTTGCGTTCCATACAAGTCGCCGTCGACTCGAAAACGTCGACTATCGAAAAAGAGTCTAGAGGAACGCCTTGCTAGATGCGAAGCCCTCGTCATTGAACGCAAGAACCAACCATCACCATCCGATGAAGCCAGTGTAGCTCAGCTGTCAACGTCTCCCAATCTTTCAGGTGAAGATGCTGCGGGCTTGTCACCATTAACCACGTCAAAACCCATCGATGTGGGTTCGGTGGATCAGCCAATCCACCAACAGGGTGGTCATTTCCCGAGCAGTCATCTCCAGACGAGCATCTATACCAAGGTGAACGTCCCAAGAAACCACCGTTGTACGTATTTGCTGATTGCTATTAGCCTCAAACCATGCCGCACATTATCGACACAGGGAACACCATCAGGGCAATGCACATAGACCATGGTGGATTGTCCCCACAGGACGATGTCAAACCATTCTTTATCGGAGAAACCATCGAGAGCCAGTATCCTAAGCCCGTACACATATTCGTCCTGTGGCAAGTGTACCTGGATCGCGTCAATCCGTTGACCAAAATCATCCATGTTCCAACATTGCAGCCTTATGTAACAAAGGCTACGACCAATCCAGCGGATGTTCCCCTGAGCTACCAAGCTCTCCTGTTTGGCATTTATCTCATGGCAGTAATTTCACTCTCTGATGAGGAATGTCAGCAGATGCTGGGAAATGCCCGCCATTTACTTCTAAAAGATTTCACCACACAGACGAGAAATGCTTTAGCACAATTCGGTTTTGCCATGAATCATGACATGGCATCACTACAAGCCTGTATTCTTTTTCAAGTACGTAATAAACCTAACTTCCCATATGTGATTTGGAAAATGTTAACATGGGGTACATAGCTATCTCTTAACGAACAATGCGGCAGAGAGGAAGCCAAGGTGCTTAGCGAGGTGATATTGAGTGTCGCCACAAATATGAACTATCACCGAGATGGCCAACTCTTGAATCTCTCGCCTTTCGAAACCGAGATGCGCCGGCGAATATGGTGGCACATCGTCTCGCAGGACACATGCCTCAACATGAACTCTGGCCTGAGCGTAGGTTTCTCCCGGGGGTTGTTCGATACTAAACCGCCACGAAATCTCAACGACGTCGACCTTTTCCCCCTCTCTAGCAAGCCAATAGCCTCTGTGGATGGACCGACCGAAATGGCCTTTGTCCTTATCCGTAGTCGGCTGGCCGAGTTCGTGATATCACAGAACAAGGAGAACACGGGATTTGGACGGGGCGTTTTGACACAAAGAAACGAGACCATCACGGCTTTAGGGGCTGGAAGATACCGAGGAAGCCTCGCCAAGCTTGAGCAGGACGTTCGAGAGATAGAGCGGAGGTACGTTAACCCGTCTACAGGTGGTGTTCACAGCGCAGCTCTGGCGATTCGCACCATGATCACCAACAATTTTCTGGATGTGCCATACCTCGGAAGGAAACAGTCCACAGGTAGTACTGGCAGCTTTGGAGACCAAGATGACGTATCGGAAGCTGTGGTCAAGGACAACGAGGATAGGACGGATGCGTATATGAGACTGGCTCAACATGGTTTCGCCTGGTTCGCTAGGCACACCTTTCGGGTTGACATTTTTGCAGACCTTATTGGCCAGCTGCGCCAGTGGCCGGTCGGACATTTGTCTGATCGCGGCTGGGTCGTGGCGGACAAAACATACAGATGGCTGCCCGAGTTATTCGATATGGAGCGATATGTCATTCAGGCACACTTCACCCTTGAGGCATTCGAAGCACGCGAGCAGGCTCTAGCAAGATACGGCTGTGCTGCTGAGACACCATGGTTCATCACGAGACTAAGGAAGGCCTTCTCTACCCATTGAAGATGTTTATTAGCGATATAAGAAATAAAGTATTTCCCCGACCAGTGCTATGCTTGTCAGGTGAACATGCTTGTGGAAAGAGACCGAGACATGAGACCGTCTTTGGGCACACGTTTTGTTCCTGGGGCAACTTGCATCGCGCGTTCGACAAAGAACGTGGACACATAGATGCAGAACATGGATACTGAATAAAATTCTATGATCAAATTGTCAACTGCGCCCTTTGTACCGCAATGCTCGTTTTTTCTTGACCCCATCCGACCTGTTGCGCCCGACTTACGCCCTGCACACCCTATCCACCATCGGTCCTACATGCGACGCCCTACGCCCTACGCCCACGCATCAGTCTTGGGAAACTGGGGCTATTTCGCCCTTTGAATGACATGTTTGAAGAGTTAATGACAAACAAGGGCGTCATTGTCATGATGAGTGGATAGGCATGTTACTGACATCCCAAGCAAGTTGCGGGTCATATGCAGCGGCACGCCCTACTCAGCTAAGAGAGAACCGATTTCTTCTAGAACACCTTGAGAATCTTGCTCCCTAGCCCACGCCCTGCGGAGTCGGCCGTGGTGATGGTTATCAAGCCGCTCAGTTTACGATGTAGGGAACAGTGTTCTGTTGTGTTGGCTGTGCCTGGGCTATTGAACGTTCTGCTGAGCTATATTACGAGCCTCTGATTATAGCCCACTAGATAAAAATACAGACTATCGTCCATTTCCTTCTGAAGGTGTATTGAAGTGCACGTCCGTTCCCTCGCTGTTTGTCCATTTCTCTACGCTCGTGTTATTAACGCTACCAACATGACAATCGAACAATACGCCGCACCTCTGGATGCGTCCAAGCTCGAAATCTCAGAGCTCATCAACCCAAAACCTCTTCCAGATGCCGATTCTCCGGAATTGAAGAGTCTGAAGGCGGCTACAGATCGCATGATCGCAGCATCTTGGACTTCTCAGAATGGGTGGGCTCCCCCTAAAGTGGTCCCTCATGGTCCAATTTCTCTTATGCCCTCGGCAAGTGCGCTGCAGTACGCGACTCAGTGTTTTGAGGGCATGAAGGTATTCCGGGGCTACGATGGTCGCCTGCGCCTCTTCCGGCCATTGTACAACTGCGAGCGTATGCTGTCATCTGCGACACGCATCTCGCTACCTCCCTTCGACCC
Organism: Fusarium sp. JS1030; assembly: GCA_000966855.1. Lineage (NCBI taxonomy): Eukaryota > Fungi > Ascomycota > Sordariomycetes > Hypocreales > Nectriaceae > Fusarium > Fusarium sp. JS1030. The sequence goes on along the minus strand of JWIW01000047.1, from coordinate 550,082 downwards.
GAAAGAACTGCTCAAGCTCATACATAAAATTTGCGCACTTGAAGCGCCCAAGTGGCTTCCCAAGGATCAGCCTGGCTCAGCTCTCTACATCAGGCCTACATTCATCGGGTCCGATTCCAGCCTTGGCTTCAAAGTGCCAGACGAGGCTCAGTTGTACATTTTTTTGATGTACTGGCCGCCTCCGAAGCCAGTTATTCTCAATGGCTCTACGGCTCAGATGGGAACACGACTTCTGGCAAGCCCGGAGTCAGCTGTCAGGGCATGGCCTGGAGGAAGTGGAGCGGCAAAGGTTGGGGGTAACTATGGATCGGCGCTGGTCCAGCACGCCCTGGCCAAGAAGGAGGGATATGACCAAGTTCTGTGGCTCTATGGGTCTGATCGTCAAATCACAGAGGCGGGCTCTACCAACATCTTTTTCATGTTGAAAACAGACTCTGGAGCTCTTGAGATGGTCACGTCGCCTTTGGATGAAGACAACCTCATTTTAGCTGGCAACACGAGGCGTAGTATCATCGAACTCTCTCGTGAGATGTTTAATACCCCAAGTGCGAAGGAGCTGCGGTGCAAAGTGAGCGAGAGGAGGATAACCATGAGTCAAGTGGAAGAAGCATCTCGCCAAGAGAGACTCGTGGGCATATTTGTCGTTGGAACAGCATTCTGGATCCAGGAAGTAAGCGAAATCAGCTTCAATGGAGAGACGATCAAGGTTGAGATGGGTGCGACACCGCATGCCTCATTGCTCAGGGAACGGATGTCGGATATTATGTATGGGAAAGAAGAGAGCGACTGGGCAGATATTGTTGATGAGGTATAAGAAATAGAATTGCCATCTGACTGGACAGAATATATGTAGACGGGGGACAGAATATAATCAGACAGAGGCAAGCATCGAGCGCATTGATCTTCCTACTCCATGTATTGGATGGGCCAAACCTGCAATTCCAGCGAATGTCCATTTGGCCAATGCCATCACGTTGAGTGCTCTTGACTACCGGGGGCATCCCCAAGATGATGACTCCGAAAGCACGATAGCCAGTCGTCATTATCCGCAATCGTCTGATCCCACGGGTCTTCCGAGTCAAACACGATCTTTCTAGCCTCTTCCTGGAACATAGCGTCCGTGGGCATAACACCCAATCGCATCTGACTCCGCGCATATCGACCAAGATGCAGAGCAAGAACCTCTGGGAAGGTCATGGAGCTGGCCCTTTCGTTGATTGGATCAAGGGTTTGCGACTCGGGCGAAGGCTCTGAGCCACCCGCTGGCACCGAGGCGTGTCGATCATCCCACATGCTCGAGCTCTGTTCGGTCGCTCGCCGGATTTGGGATAGATGGTCTTTTGTTTCTGGGTTTGTGGCGGAGAATGGGAGAGGAGCTCTTGCCTCTGAGGCGATGAGGTAGGGAGGTATGGCGTGGTTGACCTGGGCCGCAATAGAAGGCTCAAAGCAGTGCTCTCCTTTCCAATCGTCCATGGTCGCCCCCTTGCGGAAATGTTTTGCGAGATGGTCGACGCGTTCTTGCCAAGTCTGCAGACGAATACTGCAGAAGCCGCATCTGGACGTTACCTGCGGTCCGTCAAATTTCCAACAGTCTATGATAGGCAGCGTTTGGACGTGGTGGACAAGCCTGAGGTGTTGGACCAGATGATCTTTGCGGCTAAAGGTGTGCGGCTGTGCTTCGTTCTGGCAGCTGCCATGGTTGTGACTGTCGAGATGATCTGGAGTCGGATCGAGTTGGCTGCAGTATGCGCAGTGACTTCTCCCAGTGTCAGGGGACACGATTGTGCCGCCAAAGGGTGTACATCGCCATCCTTGAAGGTTTAGGTGTAGCGCCTTCTCATGCCGTGCCCAATCGTACTTGCTCTTAAACGAATCGCAGCAGAATGTGCATGGAAAGACTCTCTTATCTGTCTCCTTTGCATTAGCTCCGGCTCCAGGTGTTCGTGTGCGCTTCGTGACGCGCCCGCGAGAACCCCGAGACGAGGTCCGAAATGTTGGCTCGTTGGCAGACGCAATCGAAGTAGAAGAACAGCTCGTTCCGCTTCCAAAACTGACAGTCGAAGGAGCTCGGCTTCCCATTCGCTGGTTGGTGAGGCTGCTAGCTGAGGAGCGGGTGCGCAGCGGTGTCTTTTGCAGCGCGTTGACAATGGCGGATAACGACGCTGCTTCGGCTTCGGGAGGTGAGTCTTGCCACCTCTGCATCGGATCTAAAGAGTCGTCGGCCGCTGTGCTCGAACGTGGGATATTTATTGGTTCGGTCGACGAGGTTCTTGGCTGGCGACGGAGATATCGACTCCTTCGACGTGGAAGTCCTGGCTGTTGATTTTCGGCGACGGGAGAGTACTGTAAACTTCCAGAGGGGCTACCACTATGCACTGATGGGTTTAATGCCAAGTTTTCAAGTCGCGATCCTGTCTCAGTGTCTAGCTGGTTGAGGTCCGTATGTGATGAGAACGATGTTGGCTGCTGATGGTTCAACGTCGGGCCCTGAAACAGGGATGATATAGTAGCATTTGATGTCGAATTGCTCAAATTTGGAAGCTGGCCAGTCAAGAGACTCGGATTTGTTATACCGCATTCCTCTGGATCCGGGTATTGAGGTTGTCGGAGAGGCGCCAGGAAGCAGCTCTGTGTGTGCGCATTGAATGAGTTACTGCTTTCTGTCGCTAGTCCAAGCCGAACAAAGTCCAGCTCCGAAAAGGTCATGACTGATCTTTAAGCATCAGCGATGGCTCAGATTCAGCGGGAAAAGAGGCGCTTACTGTCGCCCTCAACGTTGTCTGACAGCGGGCGCCGCTGTGGTCGCATCGGGTGCTCATCTGCAGGGGCCATTGCTCTTCTGTCGATGAGGTCCTGTCTGTTGCACTGGAAGGAACACAAGGGAGGGCTGGCAATGCGCAGTAGTCGCTGCTCGTGGGCTGCTGAGATGATGCTGAGATGATGCTTGTCAAGCAGGTTGGAGTCTGGACAAGGCCAAGTGCCGGGGTACTTCACATGGCGGCCGAGCTCCATTTCCCGGGATCGGAGGCGCTGCAACCCCACTCTCCTAACGTTATTCCATTACGAGTCTAGTGCCTCGGCGATACTTGACTCGGGGCATGATGACCAAGCTCGGAGACACTCCATTGCATCTTGTCATGATTCCAAACCCTTAGGCTGATGGCCTTAGAGCTTAGTCCCTCTGTCCGGCTTTATCTTGTCAGCCCAGTCCTTGTCGATAGTAATCTGCTCTCGTCTCGTCTTTTTGGTCCAGTGCTCCTCAAATTCTTGCTTCTCCTGTCTCCATCGCTCAAGTTCTCTCCCAAGGAAGGTCGTGATTGCGTCCGCACACTCCGTAACCCTTTCCATAGCGATTAGATGTCCACAGTCGAGAACGACTTCTTGAACCCGACCAGCATCAGCACCACCACTTCCCCCAACCCCAGTGCCCGTTCGCGCCATCTTCTCCTGTCGCTGAAGCGGGGGGGATAGATCCGACTTGTCCCCAAAGATGTAGAGCACGCTGGGACGTAGTTCGGGCAGACGGCGAAACACCTGCAATGGCTCAGGCCGGTAGAACGGATACCCAGGATACTCATGATCGGCAATCGGGTCCTTGTCGACGTATGCCTCTACTGGAAGTTTTCGACATGTAGGCCTAAGAAACGTGAATAATTCCTGATGTTTCGTGGTTGTGAGTGTGACCCGCTCATCAGCCCCTTCGCCGTCCGTCGGGTGCAACTCTGTCGGAGCATCGCGAAGGCCATATTGTATCCAGCGGTCCAGGACCCGAGGGTCCCATGACTTGAAGAACTTGCTTCCTTTGAATCTTGACGCCGCTGCTTCTCTAGAGGGCCAGATGTCCCGACGCGGGGTGGATGCAATTGCTGGAGCAATGCTCCCATTTGGCTGTTGAATGACTGGGTCAAGAAGTACCAGCGATCGTAAGAGGCGCGGATGGTTTAGAGATAACAGGGATCTGTTCTTTCGAGTTAGCAATGGCCTATGAGGTAGATCACTGCTCTCTTACAGCTGCGTACCGCCCATGCTGTGGCCAATTCCGACAATTGGATGGGGCATCGAGTCTTGTTTCTGGTTGATCAAGCTCATCAAATCTCTTGCATGGTCCGACCAACTCGCTAAGGACGGTCAACGCCTGTAATAGCCTGGGTCACGACTACTCACGATCATTGCCCAATATTTTCTCATTTATGACACCAGATTGCCCTTGATTCCACATGTCGGCCATCCAAATCGATCGGATTCGAATACCGGCTCCCGCTGAGCGCTTATAAATCTCATCCCAGAGCGGCTCGTAGAGCTCCTGCAAGCCGATCAGTATTGATTCAGCAATCAAGCGTGGCCCAATTACCTTGGGAAATCCATTTGCGTGAGAACCAATGACGGTCACATCGCCGGGCTGCGGATCAGGATTATCGATGGGGATATACTGTTTCACCGAGAGCTTTGGTGTATCAGCATCGCCGCGAGCAGTCGCCGCAACATGATCTCTCGTATGGCAGCAATTGACCGTGTGCTGAACCACCCGGTACGATGATGACATCCTGATCAGTGTAGCTGGAATATTGCGCTGAATAAAAAGGGTGTGGGAGCCCGTTAGGGAACGTTTACTAAGCCGGGTGAATAGGCGATATGTTCGAAGCATGGTAGGCGATGATGTTGTACAGAAAAAGATGGAAAGACGGCTGCTTACTTGCTCTACCTCGGCTCAGGCCTTTGAGAAGCCAGAAAATGCCGACTTACCCCAACATTTCTCCCAATAAAAGCCGACCTCGGACATCCCCGTCTACGCGTGACTGGGTACTAAGGCACGATTACGGCAATCAATGTGCTACAAAGACTTTGTTCTCTATCAATTTCAGTCTTTTTCTGGTTTTCAGTGCCAGAAGCTATTTACTCATCGTCTACCAGCGAACTACAGGTATTCCCGAGCAAGCTCCGCATCTCCTTGCCGCTCCAGAATTTGTCTCACAAGCTGATCATTGATAGGCGTCGGCACCCCAACCTCCCTCCCCCTTCGGCACCAATACCCGTTAATGAACTGAATCTCTGTCTTTTGTCCACGTCGCAGATCCACCACCATCGAACACGTCGTCTCTGCCGTCTTTCGAAGGATGCCATTCACTGTCGCCTCAAGCCTCTCCACTGAGAACCGCTCCGAAACACCAGGCACATCACGCAGCTCAGGAAGGGCATGAATCACCTGCGATATTTCCGTGAGAAGAGCATGACGCGTCTCGGGAATGGTGAATAAGAATTTGTTCTTTGCATCGTTTAATGCACAGAGCGGGTTGCAGAATGCGTTGCATGTGAGCTTTTCCAGTTGAATCTGGAAAACGTCAAGGAACGAGTATGAAGTAGCATTTAGCCTTTGCACCAACGGAAGAGCTTCCAGAAGGTAAGGTGTCGTTGCAGTCGCGCTTTTGGTCGTTTGTCCACTCCGAGGCACCAAGCCTAAAGATGTTGCCGCAAATCCAGTATGGGTGGCGTTGAAAGGTGAGTTGAGTGTCACTCCGTGTGATGTAACCCCGGTGATATAGTTCGGTCGCGTTTCTTCCTCTGTGAAGACATGCTCATTGACGTCTTCTATCATCCCGGTTCCATTTTGAAGGAAGAGAACATAGGAGGAAGCATTGAGTCGATGCTTCAAAGGTTTGATTGCTGAAGACGTTTGCGGTCCTTTAACCGAAACAATAAGATGGTCAATGATGTCGTCTTGAATCGTTGAACTGGCGTCATGGGAGGTTGGGGCAACACTGTGCCATTGACCACCTTGCAGCACTTCCAGGCGATAGTTGCCATGGTTTACAACTTGGCCCTCTCTTGTCTCCAGTGTGACCTGGCTGTCGTTATTTAAGAATTGGTCGACAAGAGACTTTCGATGCAACAGTAGAGTAACCGATGGAGTTAGAGGAGATGGAACCTCGGCGAGTGAGTGGGCTGCAAACGTTCCGATGCTGCCCAATCCCAGGACGTGCACACGCGGTTGGACGGCTCTGACGGTCATGTTTCTCTTCCAAAAGGATGGCTTTGGCACAAGGGCTTGAAACGCTTTTGAGGTATGACCAGACGCCATTATAAGGACACCACCTCCTCTCAGAGCACACAGATTTGAGACAACCATTACGAACGGTATCTTTCTACGTAGAAATCGAAAGACTGAAGAAACGGTCCCTGGTATTGTGAGAACACGCCCTACTATTACCCAGTTCGAGGCGAGCTCGGCCCCGCCGCGAAGTCATCCACAAGGCGTGCTCTACGGACATGGAATTAAGAAATCCACCATGTTTAATAATCATTGCCGATGAATTGAGCTTTCGTTTGCTTTATTCCCATCGTAAGAGAGCTTTTATTTACAACGACTCAACTCAACTCAGATCTGAGCTCTTCGCGCTCCAGTGGAATCTTGTCAACCATGTCAGTCGTGTCAATCGTTCCAATCATGAGTATAAAGTAATTACTAACACCTAATGTCTGGCAGTCCGTTTTTTTCTTGTTGACTCTCCTATCCTCGGCCTCTGATAGGCGTAGGCGTAGGGCGTGAGGCGTAGGGCGTAGGGCGCAAAAATAGTTTTTTTCGGGCCAAAACCGGAGCCGATAACTCGGCTTACCAACAGCGTCTTGGGTATGGAGATGTGGAGGCTATTTGCCAGCATGATCAAAGGCGTGTATGTAGACTACACTGATAATAGACTGTTTAATCATTCGGAGAATTTTGTTCTTTTCCCAGTAATTGTACCATATCGAAACACATGGACGGCTGTGTTTACAATGACTGTTTCGCCGGGAGGGAGCCTCTGGCTCGACACATCACTTGACCTACCAGATGAGAAGAATCCCGCCAAGTTTTCTCCTGTAAGTCGGCATTTACCAACCCCAAGACAAATAGCCAGGGGCGATAAAGCTAATCTCTCCCAGCGCAAAAAAGGACTGATCGTTGCTGCGGGCGTTGCCATCATCATGAACAGCGCTCTGGGTTCATCCCTGCCATCCGGTGCCGCCAGTGATATTGCAAAAGCCTTTTCGGTAACCAACCCATTGACTCTTGTCCTTCTAAACTCTATCTACATGCTCGGCTTTGCGATTGGCCCTCTCATATTCGGACCTCTGAGCGAGCATGTCGGGCGCCGCTTTGTGCTTATCGGCACATACTTGGGCTACATGCTCTTCACGTTATGCTGCGCCGTGAGTCCAAATTACGGTGCATTACTAGTGTTTCGTCTACTATGTGGCATTGCGGCTGCTGCTCCGAATGCTGTGGTTGGCCCGGTATTTGCAGACATATACGATCACCCAGGGCCAAGAGGCAGGGCTACAGCATATTATATGTGTGCGACTTCCATGACGCCTCCCTTCGGACCAATAATATCAGGTTACTCAACTACAGTCTCCTGGCGGTTGACTTTTTGGATCGGACTGGGCATTGCTGCCTTGTTCTTGCCCCTCGTGCTATGTCTCCCCGAGACTTATGCTCCCATCATCAGAAAGAGGGAGTATGGCAAGTCGTCAGGGGGTGAAAATACACCAAGTGCCGAAAGGCCATCGGAGACCCTTTGGGCAGAACTCGGAATTGTCTTTTCAAGACCGTTCGTCATGATCACCAGGGAGCCTGTTGTCTTGTTCTCGGCCCTCTACCTAGCGTTAGTTTATTCAACACTATATCTCTTCTTTCAGGCCTATCCCATCATCTTCCAAGGTTAGCTCATCTCTTAGCTTCTCGTAGAAAAGCTGAAGCTTACCCTGTTTAGGCGTCTACGGACTATCGTACGGCGAGATTGGATTGACGTTCCTGCCAGGTAAGCTCGCAGAACAGGAGCAACTGGACTGGGCGCTAACACAGGAGCAGTTTCGGCTGGCTCGGTTCTTGCATTGGTTCTGTTCCTCTTATACAGTTCGTACCACTCTTCGGCTCTAAAATCTGGTGCCAACTGGGCGTCCAAGATTGAATACCGGCGGCTTCCACTCGCATGTATAGGCGGCCCATTGTAGGTTCCCCCAGGCCAATAGTCAATTGCATGCCCAGCTCACACGGTTTTCTAGGATCATTATATCTCTTTTCTGGCTTGGCTGGACATCGTATCCATCTATCCATCCAGCAGTACCAGCAATGTCAGGTCTGTTGTTCGGAGCTGGGTATCTGGTGGTGTTCATGGCGTTACTCAATTACATCACCGATGCATACCGACAATTTTCCGCGTCGGCACAGGCAGCTGCGAGCACAACGAGATCAATCACGGCCGTCTGCTTGCCCCTGGCAGCACCACGGATGTACGAGCAGCTCGGAATTCAATGGGCATGCTCGCTTCTCGCCTTTATCACATTGGTATTGGCATTCATTCCGCTGGCCTTCATCAGATATGGTGAGACTTTGCGACGACGAAGTCCATTTTGCCAAAAGCTTTCGTCATTGGCGAGTTAAATGGTCAACTTGTGACAGCGAGCACTGCCTGAAAATAAAATTCTTTCATGACGCCTTGCCCTCCTCGTTATCTTCCTTCACATCGGTGCTATTTACCTGAGCTATCGAATGTGATATTCCCTGGCCATCTGAACTCCTCGCAATCACCAGTGCCGATAGTTGGTTCCCGTACACACACCCCGAGTCCAGGCCAAAGGCATATCGTGTACCCTTAACTGCCGGAGCTTCTGCTGTCTCCCCGGGGTACTCCACCTCGGGGTTGATCTGCACTCCAGCTCTCGCGTCGTGGCCATAGATGACCACAGTACGCTGCTCGGGCAGTTCCATTGCGTTCTGTGCTCGGTTCCAGGCATCGACCCATGCATCGCCATCACGGCCCTCCATGGGTTGCGGGACACAGCCATCTCTATAGGTCGCGCTATAGCCGCGGCCGTCATTGACCAGGTCTGCCCACCGCGTCCATTCGGTCTTGATTTCACCCTCAGATGCGTCCCCGAAAGCGATGAATCTCCGGACACGGGAGCGCACTCCCTTTGCCAGATCAGCCTGAATCGCTTCGTCCTTGGCATCTGGGTCCAAATAGGCAAGGGTGCGCATGTTCATGACGGCCCACTGATCCTGCTCCTCCAACGGCAGTGATGGTACCAGACCAGCATGTGCGACAAGGATCGATCCGGCATTCCAGGGTGGAGCAACTGCACCTTTCAAGGGTGGAATGCGCAGTATCAAGGGTCGCGAAGCCAACCACGAGACTTGGGCTTCGGACAACGAAGCAGCTGTGGAAAAGTCGCGGTCCGCACTGTATCTCTTGAGGCTTGCAGGGTCCCGCGACTCGACTCCATTTTCAGCTTTTTCTGGTTCTGCAGGTTTGTCACCGTCTTTTAAAAAGGGAGCCGACCCTTGATCGGCGATCTTCTTGAGCTCCGGGTCTCTCTTCATGGCCGCATACGCGGCAAGGACGCGATCCTCATTGTTTCCCCTCACCGCGCTGGCGCCCAGATCCATGGCCAGCTGCACTACACCTGAGCTATCGGGGCCCTTGACGATGAGGTCGCCGACAAAAATGAGATGATCTCCATGGTCTCTATCGAACTTGATGTCTTGGAGCAGCTTCTTCAGCTCTGCGAGGTGACCGTGGACATCGCCGACAATGACCAGCCTCTTCGGTTCAGGTGAGTCTGGCGATGGCACAAGAGATGGATCCAGATCCTCGATGATGGTTGTTAGCTGGTTCCATGGCATGCGGGGTTCAGAGCTGGGGTTATCATCCGAGATTGACTGTTGGTTCGGTTCATTTGGGACGCGTAGAAGGGCCATGATTGAGGTGCACGATGGTGAAAAGCTTTCAGCTTACGAAGTTGTTAAGCGGATCACGACATAGCCCCACTTCACCTTCCGCTCTGTGTCACCACGGAGAGGACTAAATGAAGGGAAACTCATCGACCATTCTCTGACGGGAATGCTATTTGAGGTCGCTAACTATGATAGCTACAAAGAAAGAAAGAAAAATATACATTCCACTATTCCGCTAGGGCTAGACATTGATGAACAAGAGAACATTCACCCAGACCTCCGGCTTACCCTAGACCTATCGCGTGAAAATTCAAGACACGTCGGACCAGACGGGTGACGCCCACACAAGATGTCTTGCCTTCCAATCCGTACATGATGTCTTCTTGGAAGAATTCCTTTCAATTGCTCTAGCTCGTTTCATCGGGCTAATCCATATGATCACTCAGACTGCTGTCAATCAAACCTGAATACCAAAATTGGGATATTCGCAACGGTGGGTCCTCGTTATCGTTTAACCCCAGATCCCGCGGCCGTTCGGAGACTGAGTATAAGTCCCGAGCTCCCGTCCCGTCTACCCGCTACATTAGCATCGCGATAACGCCGACGCTCCGCTGCACAGCCTTACCGTACCTTGTTGGGGCTCCGCATTACCCCTGGATGTGGCAGGGCTGAAGTTCCTTCTGTGACCGCGTAAAGTCGCGATGCTGCCCTTGTGGGGCGTAGGATTCTAGAGATCGACGGTCATGACATCACGCTTGAGCGATGCTGGGCTTCCGCGGCTGTCTTCATCACGATGTTTGTGGCTCCTATTAGGAACACAGCCATGGTGTTTCAGGAGGATCAACATATCTGCCAAGACCGTGAATTTTGCGGTCTGGAAGAAACGCCCCACGGTCGTCGAGATGGAGCCTTCTATTGAGAGAATAGGGGTTGGGTTAGGAGTATAAGTAGAGGTCAACACACTGGCAAATCATTTGAAGATAAATCATTCACACCAAGCTTTCTTGTGAACATCAAATATCTACTCTACTACTCAGAACTTGTTGTATTTCGTTGCCATCATGCGCTTCTCTCTCACCCTCCTCCCTGCTCTCGCTGCTGTATCCTACGGTTGGATGAGTAAGTCTACTCACCCTTGTGATTGTGTTTATTACTAACCTTCTTCTAAGTGAGTAGTTTCGAGACCGACGAGGGATGCCACGTGGACAATGGTCGCTACCGTCTGATGGAAAGTACCGAAAACCCCTCTACTGGGTGCCAGCGCTTCGGTGGCTCAAACGAGCACATGACCTGCTCGCAATACGAGGACGGCGGCGCCGTGGGCCCCGTTGACTGCGGCACTGCCATCTGGAACCCCCGATCAGTGGCCTATGATGGCAACACAACCGTCAACGGCGTCGAGACGGGCTATTCGTGCAAGTTTTACACCGATTCCACCTGTGGTGAAGAGTGGAAGAACACCCAGGACGCAGATGACCTCTGCTTCGATCTTGGTCTTGGCCCCAAGTCTTTCATCTGCGTAAGTTGAAGATGCCCCTAGTTTCTTTGACAATATTTGCTGACAGCTTGTAGAAGGCGGATGACTAGTCTTGCTAAAGGTGTAGTTCCCACGCGGAGAACTTGATCTTCTTGCCAACACTTCGGTGCCAGATATTTTGTACTTCTTATAAGGCCGTTTCAGAAACCAGATTTTTTTCATATAACAAGAAAATTTCCCTGTGGGGTCCAGAACCTGCCAAAGCCATACCTTTGATTGCCGTGATGAATGCGCCATGTGGTTGTTGGGATATGTGTGAGCGTCGATCCTTCATCGAGGTACTCCATCTCTCTGCGTTAACCGCTCGTGAGAATACGACTCGCACTATTGTGGTTGCTATATCGCAGTATTTGCTCAGGCTTGGGGATATGGGTGTCGTTGTTGGATTGGGAGAGTCGATTGGATCGTAGTGAGTAAGGACTGGGATGTGGCCGTGAACGGAACAAAAGGTGTCACCGCTATCATCCTAAGAATTGTCGTTGTGGGGGCTAGACATGCAATTAGCTGTCCATCGTCAGGCGTGGGTCCTGCCTGGTAGCCACAACACGGTGCAAATAATGCCTGTGGCTTCCAAGGGTTCCGAGCCGATCTTGGTTGACGAAAAGGGTGACGCGTAGATGCTTGGAGAATAACCTGAGATTTAGTACGCGTTCAAGGAGCATGATGCCATGGCCAAGTCCATGGCCTAGTAGCATGGTTATAGCAATTTCCGAGCTCACATCTTTATTATGAGCCATATTGCACGTATGCGTACCCCGGATTTCCCCAGTCTGGGGCGCAAACTTTGATCTCGGAAACCCCAGATTTTGCTTTTGGGGGATAGGCACCTTCAATATGGGGTATCTCGGATTCCACTTTCCGTCATGAGCACAGACTAACACCTGATATCGTCAAGAAGCTACAGACTGATTTAAGGTCAATGTCATCTGTCGAGAGGAATCGTTCGTTTTTATCCTCCATCTCGTCCACTCAACCTCTTACTCTCGTCACTTCATAAGCCATTTAGCATGTTTCTCAACAACCTCGAGGGCACTGCCCTCACAGCCATGATAACATTTGCTTCAGGGGCTGGGTTTACTCTTTTTGGCTACGACCAGGGCGTTTTTGGTGCCTTGCTCGGTAACGACGACTTCATCAAGACTTTCAATGACCCCGATGCAACAATGCAAGGTCAAATCACGGCCACTTATGACCTTGGTTGCTTCTTTGGAGCAATATTTGCCATGTGGTGGGGCGATAAAGTCGGCCGCAGGCTCACTATTGCCTGGGGATGTGCCATCTTGGTCATTGGTGCCATCATGCAGACCGCCTCATACCACGTCGCACTCATGATCGTCGGTCGATTTGTCGCCGGCCTTGGAAACGGGATGAATACTGCCGCTATTCCCGTTTGGCAGTCAGAAACTGTTGAAGCTCGTCACCGTGGTCGGTTCATGGTGCTTCAGCTTGCGCTCAACCAAGTTGGCAATGTCACCGCGCAGTGGCTCAACTACGGCATGTCCTTCATCCCAACCCATCCTGTGTCGTGGAGATTTCCTCTCGCTTTCCAGTGCGTCTTGGCTCTCCTGACAGTTCTGTTTCTTCCATGGCTTCCCGACTCACCTCGATGGCTGGCAATGAAGGGCCGCAACGAGGAGGCATATACAATTCTCAAGAGACTGGGCGGCCCAAACCGACCGGAAGAGCAATCTAAACAAATGTACGACGTCATGCTCGAAAACTTGCGACATGAAGCAGAGGCGCCAAAGTTCCAGCTCAAGTCTCTTTTCCACAATGATAGCCTTCAGACGACACGACGCATGCTTCTCGGCGCTGGTAGTCAGTTCATGCAGCAGTGGGGAGGCATCAACGTCATCACCTACTACTTGCCCGTGGTATTTGCCTCCCTTGGTCTGAGCCGTAACTTGTCCTTGATCCTTGGTGCCTGCAACGCAATGAACCTCATGATATCGACCTGTGTGGGTGTCCTCTATGTCGAGTCGTTTGGGAGGAAGAAGATGATGGTGTGGGGTGCCGCCGTCCAGGCTCTCTGCTTCGCCCTAGTGTCCACCGGCCTGGGTGTCAACACCAAACAATGGCAGTCAGTGGCCGTCGCGTTCGTCTTTGGGTACTACACCACCTTTGGCCTCTCTTGGATCGCCGTACCCTGGATGTATCCAGCCGAAATCAACACACAGCGGATGCGCATTGCCGGAGCCGGAGTCGCGACAGCCACAAACTGGATCTGTAACTACGCCGTGGTCCTAGTGACCCCGACTGGAATTAAGGAGATTGGATGGAGGTATTACTTGGTTTATGCTGTTCTCAATGCGGCGTTTGTGGTGGTTTGCCAGGTCTTTTACGTGGAAACGGCCGGCTTGACATTGGAGGAGATCGATGCCCTCTTTGAGGAGAAGTTTACGCTCGATGGCGTATCGAGTCAAGAAGGCGCAGACGGCAAGGATATGCGGGTTATGCACGTGGCGGACAACCGCGAGAAGGCTTGAGTTGTCGGATGTTGGTGGTCTTTGGACATTATGTATTGCATTCCTAGCTTTAGGCACTCCACTTTACATCGTTTAGTCAACGTTCTGGAGATTATGAAGTTATAGCTTACGAAGCTTGTGTATTATAGCAGCGATTTGAGGCTGACCAATTTCACAATGCTGTAATCTGATTCGACGACCACAATCAGTGGGTGAGATTCTCCGAACGTTGGTGGATTACTTGTCAAGGTTTCCTAGCCACTATATCTTCAACGGAGCCATACTAAAGTCACCATATTAGCACCAACTTACCAAGGAACTTCTGTGTAACGAGAAGCATTACGTCACGCCACTAGGGTAGCAGTTAGAGTTCAAAAGGGCCGAAAGCTCTTTGACTGGGAAAAGATCGACAGGCATCTTGCTATTTCCCCGCATTCTAGTCCAAGTTTTCCCCTGCCGCATTGTCAGATGAGGGGACAATCATTTCCCGGCCCCATTAGAGTAATCTAAACGGGTGCAACGCCCAGATTAACCGGCGGGTGTTTAAAAGCCATGTTTCCGCTACGACTCTGTCGTTGAAACACCACCACCGATAGACCGAGGTGTGCCAAGGCCAAGATGGTTTACTTTTCTCCTCGACAGATCGCCGGCATTGTCGCCGGTGCCCTTGCACTCGTGGACGCGAAGAGTTGGAAGGACTTCAAGCCTCAGCATCGGATCCCGAGCTCATGCCCGGACTATGTCGACTACTCGCAGAAGCCTCATGCGCCCTTTTCGTCGGGTAAACTTAAGCTTCCCTTTATGAGGCCCAAGGAGGAGTGTAGGACGTTCAAGAGCCCTGCGGTTGAGGTACGCAGTGACCCCACACAGCCAATTGGCTCAACATGGGCTCAGATGCACTGACTGGTGCGTGTTGCAGAAAGTCATCAAAGACATCAAGGCTCGTGTCAAAGACCCTGACTTGGGACGACTCTTTGAGAACACGTTTCCGTCAACGCTTGATACAACGGTCAAATACTTCGACAAGGGCGAGAATCTCGCCTTTATTGTTACTGGTGTAAGTCTTTTTCGATGTGTAAAAATGCTGTTCTAACGTGCAAGCGCAGGATATCACGTTCGTCTAAGCCCCATGTATTTTAAGCAGACATGGAGCTGATACTGTGAAGTGCGCAATGGTTACGCGATACGGGCAATCAATTCGCCCACTTGTACAAGTTGCTTCCCCAGGATAAGAACCTGCAGGCGCTCGTTAAGGCCGTCATCAACACTGAAGCGAGATATATCTCAGAGTATCCGTATTGTGGTATGTCTGAAACCCGAAGCCTTGTTAGTCGAGGATTTGGACACTAACCATGGGAACAAGGATCTTTTCAACCGCCGCCTGAAAGTGGATTAGCACCTACTGTGAACGTAAGGCTCCTCGCCGGGTGTGGCTTACCTGAAACATAACATCCAAGCTCTACATGCAGGTCAAGTTGCTAACGCTATCTTTCGTCGTTAGGATTATGCCACTCTAGTCAATGTCAACCCGTACGTACCATGCTCAGCACTATTGCATATGAAGCTTCAGGTCTATTGACATGATAAACTAACATGACTGCAATCCAGTCCCGTCGATAACCAGACCGTTTTTGAGTGCAAGGTAGCCATGAAAGCTCAATTTCTCAACACAAGGACTGACTAACATTGCTACAGTATGAGCTAGACTCCCTCGCCGGATTTCTCAAAATCGTTCGCTCCTACTATGCCAACACCAAAGATTCCTCCTTCATTAATGACAACTGTAAGATATACTGGCGACACTCGAAGTTCAGACTTGGCGTGCAAGATGAAAACGGCCACGGCGATGCTAACAGTGCATAGTTAAATCGGCAATGGACCAGATCCTGCGTGTCATCGATGAACAATCCCAAAGTACCTGGGCCGATGACTGGACCTATGTCAGCTACTACAACTGGACTGGCGTGGCAGGCTCTCTGTCCCCTCCAGTGCCCAACGGGGGTAACGGAGAACCAAAGTTAGCCAATGGCCTCGTGGCGTGCAGTCACCGCCCGTCGGATGATCTTAGCGTGTTCAACTATATCACTTCCGACAATGCCATGATGTCGGTCGAGCTCGGCAACGTCGCCGGCGTGCTCGAAAAGGTCGGATCCCTGAAGAGCCTCTCCCGCAAGCTGCGCAGCCACGCCAAGACAATCCGCCAGGCCGTGATGGATCACACCCTCACCGCCAACGGTATCTTTGCTTATGAGACCAACGGCTACGGTGGGCAGTACATCATGGACGATGCAAATGTTCCAAGTCTCGTTTCGCTGCCGTACCTGGGCTTTCTGAAGCGCGATGACGCGACGTACAAGAAGACCAAAAAGGCCTTGTTCTCGCGCGCGAACCCTTACTACGCTGTCGGCGAGACATTTAGCGGCATTGGGGGACCTCACGTCAACGCAACGTATCCATGGCCGATGTCGCAAGTATCAGCCATCTATGGCACGGATGACGACAAGGAGATCGCCCAACGTCTCAAGATCATCATGGAGAACACGTCTGGGCTGGGTCTGATCCACGAGAGCGTCAGCATCTACAACTCGACAGAGTTCACTAGGCCATGGTTTGCGTGGGCAAACAGCTACTTTGCCGAGATGGTGCTCGACTTGGCCGAGAGGAAGCCTGGACTGATATTCAAGAATGACAAGCCGTATGTAATTGGCAAGTGAGCCTCGAAATTGGGTAGATAGGGCTGTAGCAGGATTCAAGGCACAACGTGCTGAATGGCAGCAACATGATTTCTTCGCCTGTCAATTGCGGCCAACCACGTTAACTAGGTAGAGTCGAGTTTATGTGATGATGTTGCCGAGTGTGCTTAATAATCGGATGTGGGCGAAATTGGCCTGGCGAAATTGGCCTGGCGAAATTGGCCTAGCGACAACATCTCGGGATCCAAATTCCGAGTGACGAACCATCGGACCTGCTTTTTCCCCAGATTTTCTCTTATCGATGCGGAGGCATCTACGCGTCTTCGAGGATCGTGCATACTCTTCTGAGCGACGATTAATTTCCGTGAATCGATCCTGGGATTGTATACAGTTCCACAATGACCAAGATGCCAACCGCCGAGAAGCAGTCTACCTCGAATCGTCGTCACGTCACGTCAGCCTGTCGAGCATGCAGGGAGGCAAAGATCAAGGTGAGGGCGACACCAAACCATCATACTGAAGGCCTGGCTGACTTGAATGGTCAGTGTGATGGCAAAACTCCAATCTGTGGCCACTGCTTCAACAAGGACCGACAATGTGTGTATGGAAGGGTCGACAGGAGAAAGTAAATGCCGTCGTTCCGTTACCTCAAATCTCGACCGCTTTACTCACCTCAACTTCTGCAGGATATCTGTCCGAAAGGCTGTCGAGGCCTTCACGCAGCGCGTCAGACAGCTCGAATCTTTCATATCCTCCCATAACCTTGACATCCCCTCGTGTTCAGACGACTGCAGACACGTCCTCGACGAGCTCATCACTGCATATGCACCAAACGAGGCATCGACTCCCTCGACCCAGGCCCATTCTGCTCCAGATGCGATCGATGGCGCACATCTTGCATCCGGAATAAACCTGACGACTCCCCCAAGTGAAGCCGCCCCGGACCCGTGCCCCCCACCAGACGACCGACACGCAGCTCAACTCGACACCGCAAGTCTGGATCTTGGCAGAGCGACACTAGGGAATGGGACTCATGACTTAAGTCTTCAGCATAGTTCTGATGGACTTCTACAATTCTATGGGCCAATCGACGCCGATTGGGTCTGGGACGCTTCCTCGGTTCTACAAATCGATGGCCAAGTGCCATTCAGAGCATCTCTTCCACCACTGGGATTAGACGAAATGTTTCCCCATCAAAATCTGCAAGAGAACTCGGTGGCGGTCGAAGACGAAAGTACAGACGATGAGGAGCATTCCGAAGTTACAAACCAGTTCTCATCTCGCCTGGGCAACCTCATCACCACTGACTCGGGAGATATGCGCTTTTACGGTGCCACGTCCAATCTGAGCCTCATCAGCAGTGACGCAACCCCAAAAGAGTTCAATAGCGTGATCAAACCTTGTGCTCGACAACAATCCCGTCTAGATGCATTGGGAATCGGCCATGTCGTAGAAGACGACCTGACCCACCACCTCATAAACCTGTATTTTGCTTGGCATGACCCCAGTCTTCATGTCGTGGACAGGGTCTCGTTTGAGCATGCCAGGGCAGAGTATCATGAGAACGGCACCGACAGCTCTCTATACTCGGAAGTGTTGATAAGTGCAATGTTTGTAGCTTGTGTTTCCTGTACCATTGCTGTCAAGCGAGCTAACATCTGAAGGTGCGCTGTGGGCGCTGGTTTTGGAACACGAAACCATCCAGACTACCCGGCCCCTCTAGGGGAATTCTTTGCAAATCGGGCGAAGGCGCTACTGGATCTCGAGATCGACCACCCCAAGGTAGCTACAGTTCAGTCTTTGGCAATCCTCAGCAGCTACGAAGCGGCACAAACACGCGATTCTCGCGGTTGGCTATTCAGTGGTGAGTAGTGTATTCTCTAGAAGAAAACGATGCAGGCCTAACCATACATCGCAGGTATGTCTATCAGACTTGCACTCGACATGGGATTGCATCTGAGCGCGGCAAGCTATGTTGAGAACGGGAGCATGACCGAGCTGGAGGCACATGCTCGCAAAGTCACCTTCTGGGCCTGCTTTGTCACGGACCGGTAGGTAATCGACATCCTCTACATCTAACAAAAAGCTAACTATATCTTAGAATGTGGGGTCTGTATCTTGGCAGGCCTTTTGATAACAGTTTCGATGCTGTCACGGTTGAGAAGCCTCATACGAGCCTCGATCGCCATCCACAAGATTTCTGGCTTGCCTATGCTCCTATCAAGCCAGGTCTAAGTAGTACTTCACTACCGGATCACCAAGAGCTAGTGACTGAGAGATACATCAATCTGTACGAAATAATGGGCGTCCTGGGCCATTACCTGTAAGTTCAGACTTGTCTCTTCACGTACCAGCTGGCTTACCCTAGCAGATACTTCCGAGCCGACGCTTCCAACATCGAGCTCCAAGCATTGGCCCATCAAACAAATCAACGCCTAATCGAGTGGAAATCGAGATTACCGCCACAGCTCGAGGTGGATGTTGATGCCGGGCCTAACGTGTCGTATCTACCCCATTCCCTTATGCTCCAGTAGGTCTCAATGCCCCCAAAGTTCGAAGTTCCATCTGACCATCGATTTGCAGCATGCAATACTCATTATTTGTAATAACACTACATCGTCCATTCGTTGCAAAGCATTATATCCAGCCTGAGCCACCGGTTGGGCCTGGGCATCTGCATGCCCGGGAAATGTGCATCAGGTCCGCGGTTGAAATTGCCAAGTTTCTGCGCATGTTTGAGAGACAGTTCTCTCTCCAGCGATCAAATGTTCAGATGGTGTACATCACATTCACCGCCGCATTGATCCTTGTGTACGCGACCCTCGCCGAGAACAACCATGAGAGTCACCGCAACTTGTCTACACATCTCGCAACGTGCAGCCACGCGCTGGCGGAGCTTGGGAATATCTTTCCTAACGCCAATCGGACACTGGATGTTCTTCTCAAGGTCAAGAGGTCATGGCAAGCGAGGTTAGTAGCTGCCACAATGGGTTCTAAGCGCCGTGCGTCGTCTACAACAACGGGATCCAGCTCAAAAAGGAGACGAGCCCAGGTATCAGTGGGTAATTGTGAGCCCTGATGGAATCTTTTGGGTTATTTGAGCTACTCAGGAGTCTCCACCACAACCTTGATGACCAGTGTCCCCTTTTCGTCGCTTGTCCTTGCGGCCATGGCGAAGGCATCTGGCACTGAGCCGAGACCCCTGAATGTATGGGTGACGAGTTTTCTTACGTCAGGGACATCCTTAGTCAACCCAGCTTTGCTCATTATTTCCAATGCGCGCGGATAACAGTTGGCATATCTCCAGACACCAACCAGGTCAACCTCTCGTAGAGCAGCTGCCGAAAGGGGCAGAGTCTGGATGGGTGTGCCCATGCCAACAAGCATAACCTTGCCGCCCCCGCGCGTTGCCTATCCACGAAGTCAGCAGTCAGGAACATCTAGTGGTACAAGAAGGACTTGCATGGATGGCAGTTCTCACGCAAGACTCAACTCCGCTGCATTCGAAGGTTCGATGGAACTTGCCAGCAGGGTTTTGGCCTACAAGGTGAGCGGCATCGTCTTTGGCCACCTGCAACGCCTCTTCGAGGCTCTGTGGTTTCTTTGGTTGTACAATCATGGTCGCATCGGCAAACCCGTTGTCTTTTGCAAACTGCAGTCGGTTCTCGGCGATGTCAGCCATGACAACAAACTTGTATCCATCAGCCTTGGCGACAGCTGCACAGAGCAGGCCAACTGCACCGGCTCCGATGACCAGGCAACTTGAAGCTGTAGTCGCGGCTGCTTTGCGAACGGAATGAATAGCGACGGCAAGAGGCTCCAGCAAGGCACCTTGGGCATAGGTGATTGAATCGGGGAGTCTGAAACCATGTTAGGAAGATCGTTTATAGCGCGAGAGTTGAAAGAGATATTCACATACTTGTGCACCCATTTGGCTGGGTGATTAACACGCTCCTGAAGCGTACCCTGGAAATGGGGAAATGCCGTGGCACTGCTGCGGAAGCGCATCTTTTCGCACACGTTGTAGGCCCCCTGAAGACATTCTTCACATTTGTCACACGGTACACCAACTTCCAGCGCTACCCTGTCACCCACTTGGAGACCATATTCGCTCGTGGCCTTGTCTCCTGCAGCCACAACAATACCTGCGCTCTCGTGCCCCTGTGAGAGAGGTTCTTTGATCTGAATATCGCCGTTTCGGAAATGGGTAAAGTAGTGCAGGTCCGAGCCGCAGAGTGCGGTGGCTCTCATGGCCACCTGGACCTCATCTGGGCCAGGGGCATTGATCGATCGGGAGACCTGTCAAGAAATGATATAAGAAAAAATAATTACACATATCATGCTCAAGTCATTCCATATATACCAGTCTCGAATCCTTTGGTCCGAACAAGACCTGGGCCTCGATCTGTTGAGGTAGTGCAGCTGGCATGTTGCTCGTTTCGCTCGACGGCCGGCTGTGATATCAATCAATCAGGTGGTACTTTTCAAGCTGACAAGCAAATCGATTACAATTCATCGTTACGGGGTGATGGAAGTATTTATAAGGAGGTATTGATCTCCGATAACTGGATTACCGATTACCAAAAACAACCCAGCGACGGAATTCTGGTCAGCGATTCGCTATCGGGTTTGGGTTTCCGAAGCGCCACTCCAGTAGTCACTTCGTAGCATTTGAGGATCGCATAATCACCCAGACGATGAGAGGCTAAGGATAACCTCAAAAACCTATTCTTCTTTCTAGTTGTTTGTTAACTGACTGACTTGATCTCAATAGAGCTTATAATTCGATGTACTTATCCAAAGTTGCTAGACGCAATGTGCGGGCTAACATAGAGCATCCTATAATATTGCTCTTATGGCTCTACAAGACAGTGTTAGAATAATCAAGTCTATAAAAGAGTTCTTATCTCATAGCTAGGAAAGGGCCTTAGACATGGAACGCAAAACTTAGCGTGGCTGGTATGTTGGCGAACTGTTGTTGTCGTCAACTGTGACATCCTTTTCAGCTATAGCGTCGACAAGATGAAAAACATCAACACGACCAGATGCGAGAAGCGTAGCTCGATACCAATATCAGTCCGAGAGAAGAGGTGCAATCACTGAATGTCATATGATACAGATAGAGACAAAATGTCCAAAAAAGAGGCAAAAGAAATGCCTCAAAGAGACAGCTGGGGTGAACCGGGATCGAACCGGTGACCTTCAGATATTAGGATTGAAGTTTGACTTCAGTCTGACGCGCTCCCAACTACGCCACCGCCCCAGGGGTGGTTGGGTTCCAGTGACGGCGAGATGTGCCCTATGCTGCTCGACTGAGTGATCGTAGAACGGACCACAAAGGAGGACAATTCTCGCAATGATTGCAATGACATGAAGGATGAGACTTGGGGATTGATATTTCTGCTCAGAGAAATGCCATGTGAGACTCGTCGGAGGCCGGAGAAGACCGAAGAAGCTGGAATGTAAAGGGCGGTTTTGGATTCTGGAGGGGGGCTGCGGAATACAGCTCTGAGGTTGCGTTAAACTCAAATTGACGAAACCTAAAGAGAAGATAACAAGTGTATAAATGAGGTCGTGGAACCAAGGCTGTGATGGCTCTTCACCCGCTTGCACGAATCTGCCTAGTTACTTGACCTATTTACTCTCTCCATACCCAAAGTGCCCTGACAGGCTTGCATTTCCGCACAGAGCAGTATCAATTTGCGTATCTTACATCTATTGTCTAAATCTGTTGCTCATGTCGACCAACTGAGAGCCAAAACGCCTATCCCTTCTCTCATGCAAGAACAGACTGCTTCCTCTCGGGATCTGAGGGCACTGAGAGCCCCTTCTTCTCGTTATATCTATCCTCGATTTCCTCAAGACTATAACCTTTCGTCTCGCCCATAAATACACATACCATGGCAGTACAGAACAGACTGCAAAATGCAAACAAATAATATGCGCCAAAGGTCGACTTTGAGATGAGAACAGGCGTAATCAATGCCACGATGTAGTTGGCCAACTGTTTCGCATGATTAGCACTACCGATGTCATTAAATCAGAGCACTGAAGATACCCAATTCGAACACTGCGCAAGACTTGAAGCGCTGTTCCTAGTCTTCCGAGGCATGCTCTCCACAACCCAGGTTCGGAATCCAATCGCCCAGGTGAAGCTGAAGGCAATGGCAAACAGGTAGATGCAAACAATCACCACCCATCTGCCCGCACCATGGCTCCCGTGAACCTGCCCCCCTGCGTACAGTGATCCTATGATCAGCATCAGGGACGTGATGAGCACGCCCCCAACGATACCCGAGGTCCGCCGTCCCCATCGATCCGCAAAGATCGTCGCAGGGATTGTCGCCAGCAAAATGACGATGGCTGACACCCCAGAAGCGAGGAAGGATGCCTTTTCCCCACTGAGGCCGGCCTGGGTGAACACAGTCGGGGCATAGTAAAGAACTGCGTCGATTCCACTAAATTGTTGAAGACCCATGATGAAGCAAGCAAAGGCGGTCCTCCCTCGGTAGGGTGCTGAAAAGGCGCACCTGAACTCCTTGAAGGTCTGACGCAGGCTATGCCAGACGGAAAGAACGATTTCCCCGTCGTCAAGGGAATCGGATGCCTGTGCAAGAAGCTGTTTTGTCTCCACTTCCTCAAGACCAAGTCTTCGGGCGACTTCTTGGGCTTCGTCAACCCTCCCCTTAGTCAACAACCACCGAGGAGAAGGAGGAACGAAAAAGCAAATAGTCGACAAGGAAACACCCAGGAATGCAACAATCGCAAGAGGCAAGCGCCAAGTAAGAGAAGTGTTCCCAAGTCTCGACGTGCCGTAGCATGTAAAGTAACCTGTCACAAGACCCAACACAATCAGAAATTGAGGCAAAGCAGTCATTATGCCTCTCACGCGAGAGGGTGACATTTCAGACACTTGGACATAGATGTTGCTCAGAAACAAGCCCTCTCCCACGCCCTTGATGAGTCTACCAAGGATAAAGACACCAAGACGAGGAGAGCCGCATTCAATGGCGGCTCCGAGGCCGAATATGATAGAACCGAGCGCGATAAGCTTGAGATGACCGAAGCGGTTCGCGAGAGCACCGGCAATGAGAGCTGTCAAAGCTCCGGGGATGAGGATAGTTGAGACAATGACGCCATGGATAGTTGGTGAGAAGTCACCCAGTGTCTGCTTAAACGAAGGCATGGTCGTGATAGGACCAATGCTCCCGGTGTCCATACTGGATAGAGGGTTAGATACCAACTTGGATCGCAGATAAGGAACTTACCCGAAGAGAAAGGCAACACATGATGTTACAACTCCAGCGGTTGCGTACAGAGGCACTCCCATTTTCGCCGATTTTCAGAGTAATTCTCAACCCTTCGCCTTGCGAGAAGAAAGTTTCTACTTCTGCTCTACTTATTTTTCTATCTATTCTCAACACCGCTTGCGCAATCTTTTGTGTCTGTGTGATCAAATATTTAATGTGGAAACAACAGTCGCTAGCGCTTCGGGTTGCCTCTTATGGGTTGCTGATAAGGTCTGGATGGGGACTATGGGTCTTTTTTTCGCGAGTTCCCACACCTCCTTCTCGGGTGTGACTTTGTATGCATGATTAGGGCTCGGTCAGAGAGAGGAGGAATGAGAGTTGTTTTCTCTCACTTAATAATCGCCAGTGAGAGTGGTTGATAAGACACGTGGGCCAGTCAAGTTGGGAACTTAAACGGTTGCCTGAACCGCTTGCATTATCTAGAAACATTCAATGAATTCGTGCTCCACAAGATAACGACTCTAAAAAGGGATCGCCGGATTCAATTGATTATTATCAGGCTATCTGAAGGAGTATAATAAGCTGTGATTGGAGGAACCGTCAAACGTTAATAGCCAAGAACTCGAAGAGACTCTGTAAAATAGACTAATGAGTTAAGTTCCTTTTTCCGGATTATAGTTTCTCGCCAACTACAAAGTTCTTGAGAATTTCGGGCATGTTGAAAGCAAAGTCTTTCTCATCCAAAGTGTTCTGCATCACACAATGGCCTAGTCCTGATAGCGAGCCCTCTAGTTTTGCCGCAATCAAGAGACATTGAGACGATTTACAATGCGAGAGAAAAGCTTCAAGAAGTTGCCCGTATCCATTTCTCAGACTTTTCTACGTGTAGGTGCAGCCAGAGAGGGTAGGTTGATGACATAACAGAGCACCAGAGCATCGGGTCCATTTAACATCGACTTCACCTAATCTAACGCGCTGTTTTTCTGGTGTGTTACTATCTTATATGTAAATGTGTAGGAAGAGACAAGAAGCAAACTGTCTATTGTAATCGTTTTTGTAATTTGTGGCAGGTAAACCAAGTAGTATCGGAGTTAGAGAACATTTGACAAACCACATTACTTAGGTATTTTCTCATAATTAACTGCTTTAGGTGGCTAAAATGTAACCCTAAGCATTGGTATAATTATTCTACTCGCATGTGCATAGCCTGTAATTAGAGGTTTGATATGAGCCACTTGTGTACTTTGGCTTTGTGAGCTTTGGCTTTGTGAAAACACAACCGTGAATCCATTTATAGACTCTACCCTGTAGGTGCTGACTGATAAGGTTTTGTGCTAAGGTAGACGAACTGTGGAAAAATGGCAATTACCAGATTAGCGGCTCTACTAACGGGTAGTACCCCTGGTCCTTTTTACCCCTGGGTTTTTTTCTCAGCTGAAACTGGTTGATATTAGGCAAAATTCAAGATATTGGGATCATCAATGCCTTGAAGAAACGAGCGTAAGATCATCTGCGAAGATTCAGGGGGCCTGCTCTTGAGCAGGTTGCTCGTGGTGTGCCAGAGTCTTGGTGGCATCGAAACACATCCGTCAACTTTGATCTTTATGCACCTAGATTTTCCAAATTTCTTCTCATTCATGACATTTTGTCACGTTAGTTTCATATCCGTTATATCTCTGTACGCTATGGTATAACTCATTGCTTCTTCCGAATCGTACTTGCTAAAACACTGCCTAACCTGCCTATATCCAATGGCTCTTAAATCTGGAGCTTCGTCAGAAGCTTGCCCTGGTTTCCACCGCTAAATAGTCGCATCCACACCTTAGGCTGCTCCTCAATGGGTGCCTCCACCACCGTCTCCGAGTTGTGCAGCTTTATCTTGCCGGTTGCCGCAGCACCAATAAGCTCGCCCAAAATGGCGGGCACCTTGTCCATATAATCCAACATGATGAAGCCGCGGATAGTGATTCTCATAGAAATGAGCTCAAACCAGTTCTTGAGAGCCATGGGCTCGTCCGAGTTGTAGCTGCTCACAGCGCCACAGACAGCGATGGTGCCGTGCTTCTTGACACGCGTCAACATGGCATCGAGAACGTGTCCACCGACGTTGTCAAAGTAGACGTCGACCTCATCAGGGGTGGCAGCCTTGAGGTCTGCCTCAAAGGTCGGGCTCTTGTAGTTGATGCACTCGTGGGCACCGAGCTCCTCCTTGACCCAGGCGCACTTCTCATCCGAGCCAGCAATGCCGATGACACGCTTAGCACCGAGGAGCTTCACGGCAATCTGGATGGCCATGGACCCTGTGGCTCCAGCGGC
This sequence comes from Fusarium sp. JS1030, assembly GCA_000966855.1. Taxonomy (NCBI): domain Eukaryota; kingdom Fungi; phylum Ascomycota; class Sordariomycetes; order Hypocreales; family Nectriaceae; genus Fusarium; species Fusarium sp. JS1030. The sequence continues at coordinate 524,109 of JWIW01000047.1, read as the reverse complement.
GGCGGAGATGACGATCGTATGCTCCGGCTTCGCTTCCCCGGTGATGTACAGGCCCGTGTAAGCGGCTATGCCAGAGGCGCCAAAGGCACCCAGGAAGTGTGTGAGAGGCAGATCGCCGGGCAGGGGGGACAGACCCTGCGAGTTGGCAGCATCCAGGACAACGTACTCGCTCCATGTGCCCAGGTGGAAGTCCATGACCAGGTCTCCCGCCTTGAACTTGTCAGAGGCCGACTCGACGACCTCGGCGATGATGCCGGACCGCATGGGCGAGCCGACAGGCACCGTGGGTACGTAGAAGCGCTCAGGCGCCACGGTGCTCTGGATAAAGTTGCGCAGGCCAGTGTCGTTGGAGAAGTATTGGACTTTGCAGAGGATCTGGCCATTCTGCAGCGGGGGGAGGGTGATGGTCTGCAGCTTGAAGGTTGCATCAGGTCCAGAAAGGACGGGAGCCCCTGTAGGCTTAGAGGCGAGGACCCATTGTTTGGTGGTGTATGTCTTCGAGGATGCCATTTTCGGCTCTTGTTTTCTTTTTTGGTTTCCGGAGTTGAAGCGATGGTGGATATGGTTCTTTGGGCCAGAATTGCTTGTTTTCCGTTGGTGTAGGTAACTTTATAACAGGAGACGCAGGATGCAAGCCATGGCTGCGTAGCAATTTGGCGGAGCAGCAACGGTCCCCTCGACTAACCATTCTCGTCGAGTCCGCCCGTTGGCCTGTGCTAATCCTCGTGCATGGCATGATGGGGCTCCATTTCCAATCTTGCCACGGCGATGGTTTCGTCAGTCTAGGTTGGGCTTGTAGCTCGCAGCTTTGGGGCAGAGGAGACTAGGCTAGCAGGGATACATCCCTGGGGAGGCGGTTCATGCATGGGACCTGTTCGGTGCCGGCCGGACAGGAAGGGCAAGAAAAACCGACTGTGCGGTAATGACGGGCCAACAGCAGACAGGGTTTGGGTGTGAAGGATTCACGGCGATTGTTTCGCTTGCGAAGGTAATGTTTCTTTAAGCTCAAACTCTATCGAATAACCCCCGAGCCGACACTTGAGCCTCATAAACCGCCCAAAGCTAATCCATCACGATCATCAAAAACTAATATTCGCTACCGCCTGCTAAGAGGCAACTAGAGACGCCGGCTGAGGCTCCCGGGGCCCTGGGCTCCGTGGGTGCATCGGCCGCATGAACCGTTGTCGTGCAAGATCTGCGCCGCCAGGGGAGCCGAAACATGGCCAGTTTTGATTTGGAGACGAGAAACATTTCGTCTCTCCGGACGACTTTCCCCGTAGTGCGACCGGCCTTCAGCCTCGGCTGAGATGGATCTTGGCCCCAAGTGGACCGCGGAACCGCACCATGGGAGAGGCCATCTGGTGCCAAGCGGAACGGCCCCTCGGAAGCCGTTGTGCGCGGCCCGTTCCCAGCAGCAATTTCCCAGGGCGACGCTTTCAGTCGTTGAAGAAACCGTTAAGCCATCTCCCGTAACCTTAGTTGTCTAGCGGCTGCGGCGGTTGAGTTGACAACCAGGCCGATCTGACATGGCGCTCCCTTACTCAGAAACTGTTGCATCTGCCTGTCAAAGGGCGATCCACCGAGTAATAACGTAGCATTGGCCCGGCATTTTTACGGCCTGTCCACCCAGCCACTTGGGAACGGCCGCCAGGGAACACCCTTTCCCCAGTCATTGCAGCGTCGTGCCCGCAGTGGGTAGCGGCATCGACAGGCCGTTTCACGACTCCGTAAGCGGACATCTTGGCTCGCCACTGTAGAGCCATGAACCATGGAAGCCAAGAAAGAACAAGAGAAAAGAAAAATTCTGATGGGGGCTTGTTCGGTGCTAATGCAAGGGACGTTTCCGTCCCAATACCGAGGGCATTGCCGTCGAGGCCGCCCCAAGTCCTGCGGCATCTTACGACGCACCACCGATCGGCGAACCTCGCCTTGCTGCGGCAATCATATAAGGAACAGGGCGGACCCTTTCGGGGGGTGCAGCTGCCCGCGTGTGATACTTGAATGATTTTGAGTGGACGCCGTCTCCTCGCTCAGACACCATGGCGGCAACAGAAGCTGATATCCCGACGACGCCTCAGATTTACCTCCCGATCCTGGACTACGTGCGAGCCGAGCTCATCATCAACTGCATCATCGTCTTCATCGTCCTCTGCGTTGTGACTCTGCGAGTCATTGGACGTTTCTTGGGACCTGGGATCGGCTGGGACGATGCCTTTGTCATTTTCGCTACGGTTTGTGCCGGCTTGTGGGTATTTGTAGAGTATTTTGCTGACCAAGTCTCAGCCTTTGGGCGTAGCAATGTTGTGCTGTCAAGGTGCTTGTAAGTATTGCAGCATTGGGGAAGAAGAGGTTCGAGACTAATGCTTCTTAGTTGCGCCTGTGGGAAATGGATACAATTTGGTTAAACACCCCGAACGTGAGTATACCTCATTCAATGTTCGAGCACTGCGATATTCAGAGCTGCTCGTCTTTTGCTCTCGATGTTCCACATAAAGGCATCACTGACATGAATGGGCCTCAAAGTCGCCGCCAACATTCCCTTCATCCTCAAGGTACGAACAAAGCTGGACGACACATGACCAATGCTTGCGACATCTGGCTAACGAACCAACTAGTTGACATTTGCCATGCAAATCGTCTACGTTACCCTTCTCGCCGCCGTCAAGACTAGCATGTTGTGCTTCTTCATCCGAGTCTTCCCCACACCTTTTATGCAAAAGGCATCCAAAGCTGCTCTGGTCTTCATCGGCATGTGGTGGCTAGCATACCTCGGCTCTTGCATCTTCCTCTGCAATCCTGTCTCTGCGCAATGGACTGGCCTAGGGAAATGCGGTGCCTACATTCCCATGATTCAATCTTTGATTGCCACCAACGCTATTGGTGACTTGATCATCATGGCTATGCCCATGCATAGCATCTGGAACCTGCACACACGCCGGGCTGAGAAGATTGGCATCACGTCTTGTTTTGCCTTGGGTTTGGCGTAAGTCTCGATTTCTCTTCGACTTTTAGCTCTATCCGCTGACTTGCTTCACAGCTGCGTCGTGTGCGCCATCTTTCGACTCATTTATATCTCGACCGTCGATCTCAACAGCAACGTCACCGGTACTATGCCCACCACGATCTTCCTCTTCATCCTCGAGCCGAACCTCGCGATCTTGTGCGTCAGCATTCCCATGCTCCGACCCTTTTACGCCAAGTACAAGAAGCGAATGGGCGGATCGCGACTAGACGATTACTCGGACGAGCGCAGCGGGGCATATCGCGACCAGAGCCGGTCAGGCCCGGCAAGTAAGCTTGGATCCAACATTCGAGCCGAGAATTTGTCAACATGGGAGATGGAAGATTATCGGCCGGCGGAAGGCGTTCAGCAAACTTACGTTACAGGCCATGGCGATGAGACTAGCTCGGAGAAGAACTTGACTGCCGCTTCTTTGCATGGACGAAGTGATGAGATCAAGATTGAGACCAAATGGACTGTGACCCACCACTAGGCTGGGGATCTCATAGCGCACCGCCGAGGCAATTGGCAATTCAATTATATTAACATGTAGTTTAATATGTTGTTACGCGAAGAATCTTCCCGTTAATCTTTTGGTGCAGCCCGGAATAGGGCCATCTCGTGGCATGACGTACCTACCAGTTCGAAGAATTAACGAAGGCTGAGCATGGGCCTGGTGAGAGCCACCACTCGACCCCTTAACAAGTGGATGCCTCGATCTGATGACATGTGCAAAGTGGAAAGGGCTGTGTCAACTTATTACACAGCGGACGCACGAGAGGCTATATCGGTCACGGATTTCATCTGAATGTCTCAATTTTCTTCGTCAACCCCAAGGTTTGACCAAGGTAAGCTACACCTTGCCTCACTTTTGTGGGTTGATCACAACACTTGCACCCTTGAGTCCCTTCGCTGCAGCTGCTACAGTAATAGAACCCTTGGCCCCAGGCAAAAACCGCACAATAGCCAGAGCCATACCATTGAAGGCTTCCCTCTCCGGAGAGTGAAAAGCGACGAAATCAGCAGCGTTACCATTATCAGTCGCGACGATCTCTCCAGGACCGGATAGCGAGAAAGTGATTGGCGTGTTTTCTCTGGGTGCCAGATTCCCCTTGCTGTCAACGACTTCAAGAGTAACAAAAGCCAAGTCCTCCCCGTCGGCTTGAATAGACGTATGATCCGCACTGAGCTTCAGGTTTGATGCCTCTCCTGCTGTCTTGACAGAGTTCTTGGCCCATTCTTTGCCGTCTTTGTATGTGACCACCCGCAGCTCGCCGGGCTCGTAGACGACGTCATCCCATCTGAATCGATACTCGTACTGCTCCCTTGTCTGGCGGCCCTGGGACTCCCCGTTGAGGAAAAGCTCCGCCTCGTCGGCCTGGGAAAAGACATGGACCGGGGTAACCTGGCCCTTGCGCTCCGGCCACGTCCAATGGGGAAGGATGTGAGCAAAGCGTAGGTCAGGTCGCCAACGAGACTGATATAGCCAATAACGATCCTTCTTGAAACCAGCCAGATCGATGATACCAAAGTAGGAACTCCTTGCAGTGTAGTATGGTGTGGGTTCGCCGAGGTAATCGAAGCCGCTCCAGACAAACTCGCCGGCCACATACGGGGCTTTGTCTTGTTCTTTGAATACTTTGTCCGGAGAAGAACCAAAAGGTGCCGAGTACAGTTCGTAGGAACTGACCTGCATTAGAGTTGAGTTGCCACCAGATGTGTCATTTACGGGCGCGCTGGTGTAGTTTGTCACGGGAAAGTAGTAGACGCCTCGTGAGCTAACACTAGCCGATGTCTCAGACCCGAAGATCATCTTGTTAGGGAATGCTTTGTGAAAGTCGGGGTAAATCGGATGGGTCTTGATGCCCTCGAGGTTGGAGTATGCCTCCGTGTCGCGAATTCCGGATCCTTGATAATTAATCCCGAGGGCGTCGATTACTTCAGGAAAGGGCATGTTTGGTTTGGCATAATTCATGGAAGCCGTGGTTGGTCTGGTCGGATCCTCTTCGCGGACGATTTCGTGGAGCATTTTTGATACTTGAGCCCCTTCCTCATCCGTATATTGCTCTCCGACCTCGTTGCCGTAGCTCCACACAATAATGGAAGGATGGTTCCGATCACGCCTCAAGAAAGCACGTAGGTCGGGCTCATGCCACTCGGAGAAGAGGAGGTGAAACCCAGCGCTCGTCTTTTTGCGGTACCAAGCATCAAAGATCTCGTCGATGATCAAGAAGCCCATCTTGTCAGCGAGATGCAGCAACTCGGTCGCAGGGGGGTTATGAGCCATTCTGATGGCGTTGCATCCCATTTCCTGGAGTATCTCGAGCTGACGCGTAGCCGCTCGCACGTTGAAGGCCATTCCGAGAGCGCCGAGGTCTGAGTGCTGGTTGACGCCTTGAAGTGGGACGTGCTCTCCATTCACCAGGAGGCCTTTGTCGCCGTCATGGACCAGTGATCGGATGCCGAATCGAGTTTCATAGGTATCAACACCCTGGCCGTCGACTTTGAGACTGGTGATGGCAAGATACAGGTTGGGCACCTGGTTGGGTGGTGGACCCCAAAGGCGGGGATTTTGAAGAGTGACGGACCCCTTGACGCTAGATTTGCCTGCCGATGAGATCTTGATGCTCTTTTGGGGAAATTTTGCGACTCTTTGTCCGCGTTCAGAAGTCTCTTGGTCCAGACTATAGATGTCCGTGGATACCTCAACAGTGCGGCTTTTCTTTCCGTCGTTCTGAACTTGGACAGAAATATCGACAGTTGCCGCTTTATCCGAGACATCTCTAGTTGTGATGTATGTGCCTGACGGAGAGACATGAGTGGGCTCAACCAACGTGAGCGACACAGATCGATAGAGACCTGCCCCAGGATACCATCGTGACGAGTCTGGGGCGTTGTCGAGCCGGATGGCCAGCTGGTTCTCCCCGTCGTATCGAATAAAAGGCGTAAGATCTAGGTTGAACGAGTTGTAACCATACGGCCAGCCGCCAACCAGATGCCCATTGAGCCACACCATGGCATACGCCATTGCACCCCCGATGTTGAGAAGCACAGTCTTGCTCTTCTTGTCCTTGGAGACGGTGAATTGCCGACGGTACCAGCCAACGCCGTGAACAGGCAGGCGACCCATGCCTCCCCCGATGATCGGGTCTTCTTCCGTGTAAAACGGGCCCTTGATAGCCCAGTCGTGAGGCAAGTCGACCTTTTCCCAGTCTTGATCGTCGAATGAGCTTTTGACAAAATCAATATCCACTTCCGGCTCGTCATCTGGGCGAGAGTGTCGGTCCTTCGGGTCTTTGATAAACTCATTGGCAGACGGAAGAATCCAGGGTTTGAGCTCAATGGCGTCTGTCTGATTCAGAGAGAAGTCATAGACGACTCCGTCGGGGTTTGAGACCGATCGCCAGAAACGCCAGCCCTTGTTGAGGTTGACTTGTTCCCGGCCAGCCCGCCCCTGAAGGTCCGAGCTTGTCGGACTTGCAACGGACAGGGTCAAAAGACCCAGAACGGCTTGATGAGCTCGCATTCTAGAATGAGCACGATTGGACAACAAGAGACATGGAAAACTCGGTCACTAATCACGCTATGGTTGGAATCCGGGGTGAGAGGCCTTGCATTTATAGCTCAAATGATGTCGCGACTATGAACTGCCGACAAACTCTCGTGTCCATATTGCCCACTTAACCCGCGGCTATAAAACGTGCAATTTCACGTTTTAAGTTACATTGACAGTTATAGTGATCATGATCAGCATATGAGACGGGGTAAACTGTCGGAAAATTAAGCTCCGTCCTCTGTTTGGATGGGGATCTTGCAGACATAGACATTAGCCTGAATTCAGGCGGGGAACCATGTCGACTAGACCACGCATGACCTTGTCGTCTGTCCGGGGTAAAGAGTTTAAGTTTGACGCCAGGTCGGCACACACCACTTGCCATGGTCGATCAGCGCGTGGTGCTGTGTGATCGCGCCCGCCAGATCTGCTCAGCTTCAACAACCGCCTCGTCTTCTGTCGTAGGAACGTGCTGGACACGCATCTTCTGAAGCACCCTGGCTGCCTCGGCGGCATACTCGCACTTCATCCGGATTCGATGACCGTACTTGTAGAACAGGAAGGGAAATGGAACACAGGCCAGGGCTAAAAAGGCCGGAATAGAGCTGGCCCACTTGTTCCCGAGGTTCTCATACATCTGCTTCGTGAATAAGGGAAAGGCGGCACCGAATAGTGACCGAAGAACTGAATTGGCCGCGAGGATAGAAGCAGCAAAGATGACATCTGCAGATGACGCGGTGAGCGTGAGAGGGGATGTCTAACCGATGTGGAATACTCACAGGCATCGATGAGGTAGTTTAAAAGTGACATGAAAACCAGGACGAGGCCGATGGCAAAGAACACGGTTCCGACAATCGGAACGGCCCAATGGACGGATGGGTCGGTTGTCCAAGCGAACCAAAAGAGCCCAATAGGAAGCAGAATGGAGCCAACTATAGCCGGGGGCAGTCTGTCCTCTGGCTCAACCAAGTCTCCCTTACTAGCTACCAAGCGCGCGTAACGCCGGTTGTCTATGACAGAGCCCAACGTAGCCAGTGTCACGCCGACTGCTATCCCGATGAAGGCGAGTCCGCCGAGGCCTGGGCTCCATCCTCGCCCGGCTTGGAAAACGATGGGAAAGGCTGCAAAGCACAAGTATAACGTCCCGTAGATGATCGAGATGTATATCGAAGTTAGAAAGACAATGGGCTCCTTGAATAGTAGGACCCACGGCCGAGTAAGTGCAACTTTGAGTTGGTGGCCAAGCGATTTTGGCGCTTCGCCGGCGTCGAGGATTGAGATATACACTCTGCCCGTTGCTTTAGAGAGCATCTTGGCACGGCGGCGGAGAAGAAATGGGGCATAGGTTTCAGGAACCAGCAAAGCGCCAAGTATCAATAGGACGCCGGTGAAGATGGCCATGACACCGTGAAGCCAGCGCCAACCCTCCGTCTGCCCAAGAAAGCCGCCCACTATAGGTCCTGGCACGCTAGTCAGCAGACGATATTTTGTCGACAAGAAGTCACCTTACCAATGGCTGGTCCCAAGAAAGGAGCCATAGCGTATAAACTCGTAGCAAGTCCACGCTCAGACCGGTTAAACATATCAGCAATGACGCCTCCAGCATTAGTAAGAGGCGAGGAACCAAAAGCACCGGCGAAGAAGCGAAGGACGAGTAATGCCGTCAAGGTCTGCGCACAGGCAGCCCCGACGTTGAAGGCGACCAGGGCCGTATAACTGACCAGAAAGATGGTCTGCCTTCCGTAAAGCTCAGATAGAGGAGCCCAGAGGAGTGGTCCAACTGCAAAGCCTAGGACGTACAACGACACACCCAGAGTCGCAACCTCTTGGGACGCATCAAAGGCGCCAATAATCTCACGTATGCCGCCAGAATATGCTGAGCTAGCAAATGTCACGGCCAAGGTCGCTATGGCTTGGACGATGGTGATCATCCACTTTCTCCAAACTGAAAAGGTCATGGCGTCTTGGGGGTCGTTTGGCAGAAACTCGACGAGGAATGGAGCCACAGCTGTCCCTTCTCCCGCGTAGTTGTAATCGGCAATCTTTTCTTTGTCGATCCGGGCAGGGATAAAAGTCCCAGCCCATTGAGAAGGCTTGAGATCTGCTATTGGTTGTATTTCTGGGCCAGTTTCGGCGACGGTTGTCGAAGACGCCGAGGAGCTTGGGAGAGAAGGCATGGTTCTTGATTGTACAGACATTGAATGATAATTAGGCCAGTTGAACAGTCAAAATGATGAGATTCAATCACTTTATAAGAGCATACACATCTTTTGACGTGTGAAAGTTGTGGTTTCGGTTTTCAGGGTTGGGGTGCTTGTCTGTAAAGCCGCGGAAATATCTGTCGGAGTTTAGCATCTACGCTGTTGGTTGTAAGACATTGTCACATTCACAGACATTGATTAGTTACGTTCTCTCCTGATTATCTGATTGATAATCGAGGATCTCAGGGTGCCATGGAGATATTCTCCGGCTTTTGGTGACCACTCTTTTGCCTATTTGGCCGGCTAGGCCGGGTCGCTACCGTCCCCGATGCTTTGGCTCGTGCGGCAGCTGGGATGAACCTGTACCAAGCTAAACTTTTGGTTCAGTTACATTCCGCCAGACCATTTTTATATATGACTCTAACTCTATAATTGGTATAAGTAAGGTATACTTTAGCCGATAACTGCTTAGTGATGGATGAGTGCGAGCGTTCTGTTCTAGCAGGATGGATTTTCCACAGTCATCAGTAGGATAAAAGCCCCACTCGGGTTTAGAGCTGTAAGCGAGCCAACGAGTCATAAAATTGGGCCCAGATTGCATCAGATGGATCTGTCGGGATTTCGGCGTTATGTAGATCCATCCTAAAAAGCCGAAAAGCCGAAAATGTGGTAAAGCCAACCCCTTGCCCATGACGAGTCCAGGTTGGACTTTCCGACCGAGCCAAGCCACAAAGCCTCTCAAATAGATCTCTTGTCCTCTTTTCCAGATGGACGTGGTTGATGGAACAGCTTCCTCTGCACTGCTTGGCACTGATGGGCCTAACCACCGAGCGAAGCCTAGCAAAGCTTGCGTGCCTTGTCGCGAACGCAAGGTAAAATGCGACGCGCCTGTCATTGGGCTACCGTGTAGCAGCTGCGTGAGTAGGCAATGTTCCGAGAAATGCGTCTTATCGACCCGGAAGCGCCGGAGAAGGTGAGTCAAGGTCCAAGTTCAATCGCGCAATGCTTACCTGATACCATGGTAGAACTGTGCGTGCTCTTCCCACTCCGAAGGAGCCTCCAAGATCAAGCCGCAACGGTGTGCCGGTAGGTGAATGATGGCAGTTGTTTGGCACCCAGAGCTGCGACTGTTTTCTACCTTTTACTGTGTTTCACCGAACCTGACTACCATTCCCGAACAGGCCGGGGCCGGTACTCCAGATCAGGCCACTGCTAGTAGCCAGTCTGCGCGTCCAGATGAGCCAATCGTCGTGCATGCACGGAGTTATCGTCAATGCCAAGATAGCCCTGCTTCTCTGGACTCTCGGCGTCCGCATCAACCTCAGGCCGACCTTCAGTACCTCGACATCTTGCAAGATGCCTTGAACACGCCGTCCAGTCAACAACATGGTGCCCCCACCAGCACTCCCTTCAGTGTGATGCACGAGGATGGCCTTGCTTTCCGCAACCAGCATTGGAACAAGCCGCCACAGCTAGATGACATTGACAACGAATTCCTTGCCAAGAAGGGAGTCTTTGACTTGCCTCCTCAGCACTACCTGTGAGTCGAGCTCGGCAAATCTGACAGGTCCACTCTGTTAATACTATATGGCGATCCCACAGAGACTCTCTTCTGAAGGCATACTTTGACTACATTTATCCATTTGGTCCGGTCATAGAAAGGGTGGACTTTGCCCAAAACTACCGATCAGGTAAATGCTCGCTGCTCCTGTTACATGCAATGTCGGCAGCCGCATCACTCTTTGTTTCGGACGAGATCATTTCTGGCTGTGGATATCGGGACCGGGCGGCTGCTCAAGCGTCCTTCTTCATGAAGGCAAAGTTGCTCCATAGTTTCCACTGTGAAAGTGATCCTCTCACTATGTTGCAAGCGTCCGTTATCTTGAGTATAGTCATTCTCGACCACCCAACCGACCGGGATTATCAATATTGGTTTTACAATTGCATCCGTCTTGCCATGAAACTAGACATACATAACATGTAGGTTCTACTGCATTATCTCACAGAATGAACAACTAATAAAAGAAACAGTTGTTCTCGAGATGACGAATCATGTTCATCTCTAAAGCTTTTCAGAAGGATTTGGTGGGTTCTGTGGGTATGTAGCAAGTCGTCCTTCGCCTTTTTTTCCCCCTCGCTCACATATTCAATGCCAAGGACCGAGATGTCTTGCATTCGTTTTTGAACAGAAAGAATATGCGGCTTCTTGGTAGCACGCTACTCGTTAGGCCCATCACCGAGGACGACTGGGAAGACGAGGACATTCCAGAGGGATTTGAGTTTTTGTCACCAATACCACGCCGACAAAAAATTTCCTTCATTGCACACTGCGAAGCAGCGCAAATCTGTCAGTACACTGCTGTCAAACTGGATTAGGTGTCTTGGACTGACGTCGGTGGTAGTTGGACGCTGCCTGTCAGCTCTCGCAGATGAGCAACTCCAAGATCCACGGGAGTTGATATGTCCACTGGATGCATGGCGCTTGGCTCTGACTGACAAGATGGGCACTCGTGATCCATCTTATGGAGATGATATCTACTATTTCGAGGCGCTGGCATCAAGCTACCGTTTTGAATTTATCGCGTGCCGCCGCCTTCGACGTCGGCGATGGCATGGCGAGGAAGACCGAGATGCCAACTGGAATGAGTGGACAAAGCAGAGGCTTCGTTCTGCGATTTTCGAGCTTGACACAATTGTCAGCAGAGTGTTGACCAATGGCACGATACACAAGTTTCCAATTTCTTTGTGCGTGCTGCTAACTATCCAACATTTCCTTTGCTAACGAGATTGTACAGTATCACCACGATTCCAGCATTACTCGCCATGCACATCGAATCTGCCCTGGACCCTTCAGAGACGGAGTTTGTCCGATCCATGGCTCAGATATCAATAAGCCAGGCAATGCTAGTTCTTGATCAACTCCGTGGAATCCCCGCGATTAAAAGGGCGTTTCCAGTTTTCGAGACAATACTGTCCAACAAGAATCTCGATTCGACCTTGCGGAACAGTACTCAGCAGCACACGCCATCAGAACGGAATAATAGCTTGGAACACGAGCCTGTGTCTCCCCACGCGCAAGCTAGTCCGGTGTCGGCGCAGGTTGATCCAGGCCATGCATACTTCTCTGGAGACCTACTTGGATTTGACTTTTTGGACCAGTGGCAGATTGAGCAGCTGGATTTTACAGGTATTTATTAATGAGGCCTAACGATAAGATGGTGATTTCTTGGCGAAAGGGACAATAGCTATCGAAATGATGCAAAGCACTGGTTATTTTCTATTTACGCATTGTTTTATTGCCACAGCCCCATGAGGTTTGTACTTAATCCGTCGCCTCGGAGACTTGAATTGAATTGCAGACCAGTTTGATTCTGGTTTTTGGACGTCTCTTGCATCATGAGATTGCTGCGCCTTATGCACACCTAAATGGTTCAGCTGAAGCCTTGGTACGCCACCAAAGAATCAGACCACAACAACGCTTTGAAAGGCGCTTTGGTCGTGGACCGAGTTTCGTTACCTGGGAGTGGTCTGATTATTTTAGTTCAGCTGCCCATTTGCAAACGTCGTCTGCTATTTTTACCCTCACAGTCCTAATTCCCAACAATTCCCTCGTATTCCACTACTGACCTTGCCTTGACTCATGTTGAATCAACAAAATGGGCTTCACAGTCCCCTACTGGATAGTTGGCAACCTTCTTTCCTTCGGAGCTCAAATCCCCTATGTCACCCTACCCCTTCTCATCCTCGTTGCCTTTTCGTGTCCACCGTTTCGAGGCCGAGGCGTTTTTTTCGCAACTTTGATTGTCGCCAATGACTACGCATGCACTGTCTCGCCCTGGCCTCCAAATTCCGGTGACACGCGCCCGATGCGCTACGGTATGGCAGGATCTTGGCTATTTGTTCTCCCTGCACTCGAGAGGCTGGTCCTACACATACCCGAGCATGACTTCTGGCTCCTTGATCACCAAGGCCTGGCCAGCAATGGTGTTCCAAGAGAGATGACATGGGCCAAAATATGCTGGGCTGCAAAGCTGGTGATGACGCCTCGAGCTGTGGGCTGGAACATAGGCCATCGGGGGGTAAATGATGCTCGCGCAAGAATAAGGAGCCGAGGCATCACTAGGACCAAATTTGCGACATCCAAACTGGCTAGGGCTATTATGGCATGCATAACTTTAGACACGGTGATTTTCGCTGCCAAACACACAGAGATCCCTACTGCTTGGGTGTGGGATATTAACACACTCAAACGGATCGTATACATCGAGCTTCTGATGGCTCTTTCGGTGTACACCACCATGTCACTACAGTTTGAACTTGCGGCGATGGTTTCTGTTGTCTTTGTTCGAGGAAAGCCAGAAGTATGCTAAGTGAGCGATGTCGGGTTTTACTCTGTTGACTAACGGTTTAAAGGACTGGCCTCCCTTATTTGGCAACCTATCTGACTGCTACACTGTTTCGAATGTGTGGGGACGCTTCTGGCATGGTTATGTGCGCCAGGTGAGCTAAACAATGCCCCCTAGAGGATCTCATTGGGATGCTAAGACATGAAAGCCTGTTTTGGGTGCCAGCCGGGAAATTGTTAATTCTCTTCGTCTTGCTCGCAGATCGCCCCATACTTACTTCATCCACCTCGTCACAGCATTCTTTCTTAGTTGTTGCTTCCATATCCTGAGCCTGGTTGTGATCTGCGAGGGCTACCTACACCCACAAAGACTGATGGTAAATATGTCACTGTTCTTCATGGCTCAACCACTGGGCACAATGATGGAATATGCCGTCATGCACCTCTGGAAGCGAAGCACACTATGCGAGTATTTTGTTAGGGCTGCAGCTGATAAATGGCAAGGGGTTGCTCCTGTAAAAACCCTGGGGAGTGCTTTACATATTGAGCTACGTGCTCTAGGATATACATGGGTTTGCTGCTGGTTTGTTGTGACAGGGTATTGGTTTATCCAGGTATACGCCGCGATCGGGGTTCTGGAGTGGTCATTGCCAGTCTCTATTTGGCGATAAGCGTCGAGAGATCGAAAACAAGGAGCCTGGCCTATGGCTAGGAGTTTGCATATTGCATATAGCTTATAATGTTTCACTTAGCGTAACAACGTAATTTAGGGCATGTCTCTTGTGGGTTAGACCTTTCTTGTGTAGGTATCTTCTTCTAGTTTAACTTTTTTTACCGCAGGCAGAGACGTCAGCAGCCGCACCAAAGAACACAGTTTTTACACAACAATAGCATCTCAACAGACCCAATGCTGCATAACACAAAATCTTGTGTAGGTATGTACTATACATTTATTAACAGTATTACTGCCTAACCCCGTTCTTATCAAAGAAGATCTTTTGTCCTGTCCTGAGACTCTCCTGGAGTGCCACTGCGATCTTAAGTGAAGTCAGGGACGAGCGCAGCGGAACAGGCATCGGCTTATTGTCCAGAACGGCGTTAACCCACTGTGTAGCCTCGGTCACAAAAGCAGATGCATACCGGTCATACCAGCCCGGATGCGCCTCAGTCTTGACACAGCCATCTTTGTCGCAGAGCTCAACGGCATTGCGCCTCGGGACTAGGTTGATGGAAAGTTTTCCAGCCGTTCCAAAGATTTCGGTAGCATTATCGTAACCATGTGCGGTGGTTCTGGAGTTGTAAAAGTATGCAATCTTGCCATCCCAGTATTCACAAATACCAACGGTGTTGTCGGCATCGCCGTACTCTTCCAGTTCAGTGTGAATGGCGGCAACACCAGCTGCCGTGACCGACTTGGGCTTTGAGTTTTCTCCAAAGAGGTACAGAGACAGATCTATGTCGTGGATGACACTGTCAATAAAGATACCGCCAGAGTCTCCGAGGTACTGCTTGTAAAACGGACTCGTATCTAAAGCTTCGCACCCTTGTGACCTGATGACCACTGGCCTTCCAATGGCATCAAGCTGAATTCTCTTGTGCGCCTCTTGATAGTTTTCATCAAATCTTCGGACAAAGCCAACCATCAGCTGTGCCTTGGGATTCTTTTCAACCTTGACAACCAGCTCTTCCAACTGAGAACCATGTCAGTCCACGAAACTCGACGCTAGGAATAGTAAAACGCTTACCTCTTCAAGCGTTTTGCAGACTGGCTTTTCACACAGAACATGAATGCCCTTTTCCAATGCCACAGCAGTCTGCTCCGCATGTAAATGCGTTGCTGAGGCAATGATGATGGCTTCAAGGCCCGGAATCTGGATCATCTCGTCGAAAGTGGCAACGACCTGGACGCCGTGAGGGATCAAATGCTCCTGGGCCCAAGCAAGGTCTGCTTCTGCTGGTGAGCAGGCACAAAGCAGGGTCGCTCGAGGGATTCTGTTCATGATGTTCAAGGCATGGTGGCGTCCCATGCGGCCGATTCCGACGACGCCAACCTGTAGCCTTTTGGCGGGGGAGCTCACTGTCCAGTGAGGCAGGTCGCCGTTGAGGCTGGGTGAATCTTGCTCATGCGGCATTTTTGCAAGGGACTATGAGTATCTGGGTGAGTGGTCGTCGAAGGGATTAGCTATCAGTCGATGAGATTCGAAATTTTCCAGATTAATAGTGGAGGAGAATCAGATATTATATTTCATGTTGGTCGCACCCAGTGGTGGTAGCTTAGTTTGGCTTTCGGAACCTAGCTTCCGGCATCACAAAACAGATCAAGTATAGAAACTTCACACCGTTTCATTCCAACCATTTGAGTAAGATGTCTTGAATTTTTGACTACCATCTTTGAACATCGTAAAACCATAATGCACCACTGACGACACGTCGCGAATCTAGGTATGGGCGTTATGTTATTGGCCAGACTCGACGGCTCGGCCGCTCGGGTTCTGGTTTCCGCCTAGCCCAGAGCATGGGGAAACCGCTGCCAATACGGTTCCCGTTTTCGTTTCGTTGCGAAGGCGCTACTCTATGACGTTTCATGTAGTGAGAAATGCTTACATCATTCTATCAAGTAAAGATGAAATTTGGCATGTGCGACGCTCATCCCAGGTGAACATAGAACGTGCCCAAGTGTGCGCATGGTCGATTCACCAAGGAATTCATGAAGAGACTCAACAATGAACAATAAAGATCAAGTACCTTTTTCCTATTGATAGTTGACCGAAGCACCGCCGTCGACTAGTAGATTCTGCCCCGAAATGTACTGTGCCATATCACTCGCGAGAAACACGACAGGCTTCGCGATATCCTCGGGCCTGCCTAGCCGACCGAGGGGGACCCTATTCTCCATGATACCCCTTTTTGCGCCGGCAAGGTCTTCCTTGTTCATGGCTGTCTCGATGGTCCCAGGGCTCACAGCATTAAATCGAATGCCGTGCCTCCCAAGCGCTACGGCACAGCTGACCGTCATACCCAAGACGGCAGCCTTGGTTGGCGAGTAGTGAGTCAGCTGGCTGGAACCCATGGTTGCGGTAATGGAAGCAATGGAAATGACAGAGCCTCCTTTACCCTGGGCGATCATCTGCTGCACCACCGCTTGGGTTATCGCGAATGGGCCACCAAAGTTGACCTCCATGTGTTTGTCAAGCTGACGTTTTGAAATACCGATAAAGTTTCCAAATTGACAAATGCCTGCGTTGTGCACGATGACGTTGATTTCACCATATGTCGAAGTTGCCGTTTCAACGATCCTTAAGGCTTTTACGTCAGTGCACTCTCGTCAAGATGTGTATGTCATTTTACTCACTTTTCACCTGCTTTGGGATCGGTTACATCAATGGCAACGTCCACCGGGTCGATCGCAGAAGGGTTTAGGGCCTTGACTTCGGCCCTTAGTGTTTGTATGTCGTGCTTGGCTTGTATGTCTCCGATATGATGGAGAACGAGCCTCGCGCCATGGCGAGCACTCTCAATTGCAATCGCACGGCCAATACCGCTGCTGCAGCCAGTGACACTAGTTCAAATCTCAGTATTGACAAGATCACGTAAGAAAGTGTAGTAGCTTACACGACAACTTTCCCATCGAGTAGCAATGCCATGTTAGTAGTTCGCGATGAAGTTTAGTACTTCCCATTTAACTGCAAATTCAGTATTTTACAAAAGCGCATGGATTACCAAGTTCCGATAAATAGGCGTAACCTTATCGACTATGTAAGGCTAATATGGACGCTTTATGACTGAAGCCGGAACTTGGACAGATGCTATTCTCGGCGGAGGTTTCCCGAGATAGTCACAGATCACGTAACCAGGCTCGGAACTCGACTCCAGAACAGTGACCCGAGTGATGTCACTGGCCCAGAGAGGACTTTTGTATTACTAATTCTCGCTGCCGGAAGTGTAGATAAAAGACGTCTGAGCTGCATACACGCTTGCAGACTGATGCTCATGGAGAATATCCGTCACCAGCAAACAACTCACAATGGCGCATGCTCTCATCTTTGGAGCCTCAGGGATCTCTGGTTGGTCGCTGCTGAACCAGGCTAGAACCTACCCCTCGCCAACAACGTTCCAGCGCATCACGGGCACCACCAACCGTCCCTTTACGCTGAAACAGGCCCAGATTCCAGCAGACGATCGTATACAGCTTGTCCCTGGTGTCGACCTTTCCAAATCGGTGGATGAGGTAGCAAAGCTGCTCAAGGATAAGGTTCCGGACATCAACACTGTGTCACACGTCTTTTACACTGGTGCGTTTTTTGAATCCAGGTAGCCTGTTGGGGGAGAGACTGACATGAGGCTAGCGTATATCCAGGAGGAGGATTTCGAGACCCTCAAAGCTACCAACACCAGACTCTTAGATGTCGCTGTACGCGCCATCGAAAAGGTCTCTCCTAGCCTCCGCAGCGTCATTCTCCAGACGGGTGGGAAAGGGTACGTATCTGGTCTTGGACTTGAAATCTGGCGCTAATTTGTATCACGAATCAGATATGGCCTCGAGTTCCCCAATGAAGTCGGCATCCAGCCACCGCTAGCTGAAGACACTCCCCGCATCCCAGAGCCCTGGGCCAGCAAGATCTTCTACTACACCCAGTATGATCTTCTCAAAAGCCTATCTCAGGGGAAGCGATGGACCTTTTCGGAGATTCGCCCAGATGGTATAGTTGGCTTTGCGCCCGGTTCCAATGCCATGAACATGGCTCAAGGCATCGGTATCTACCTCAGTCTATACCGGGCAGTCAAGGGCGCCGGCTCCACCGTTCCATTTCCGGGCTACGAGCACGGGTACCATTCCACGCACTCGGACACGTTCCAGGATATCCTATCCAAGATGGAGATTTATGCCGCCCTCAATCCCGAAAAGTGTGGTGATGGGGGTGTTTTCAACGTTGCCGACGGCAAGACCGTGACGTGGGCTGAGGTATGGCCGAAGCTCTGCGAGCATTTTGGGTTGGTTGGAGGAGGCCCCGATGCTGAGTCTACCCCGATGCTCAAGTTTGTGAAGCAACACAAGCATGTGTGGCTCGAACTCGCCCAGCAACACGGGCTCAACGAAAAGCTCGTTGACGAGCAGGGCTGGAGGCATGTTCATTTCATGATGGTACAGTTTGACTTTGACAGACAATATGACTTGACTCGATCCCGCGCTGTGGGATTCTCGGAGAAAAGCGACACCGCTGATGAGAGCTATATTCTTTCATGGGAACGGATGCGCGCCGCCAAGCTATTGCCGCCCATATAGGTAGATATGCATCACCTGAGACAGCTTGTTCTAAGCAAAATTCACGTGCCAACTATACTCGTCGTGGCACTTATCGTTCCTGGGCTTCGTTGTATGGATACGGTTAGTGGCTCAGCAAATGAAGACCTTTCTCGACGCTCACGTCGGCTAGATTATCATGTTATCAAGAGCTCCTGGGCTGACATTTCTCTTCATAAACTATTCTAATCTGATCTAGTCTTTCAGAAGAGAAGCAACTTGGGAACAACAATGCGTCAGGAAAACTCAGCCTATGAATGCATTCTAAATCTTCCTTGACTTCAAATTAGATTAGTCTCTGTCCCCTTCCAGACCCCTTTGGTGCATATTACGATTCACCAGTACCGATGCCGAGTATGGCTTTTTTCTTGAAATCCCGACATCGCGAGTACCCTGAGAAATCCTCCGTCTACCTCCCTTCTACTCTGTCTTGTCATCTGGATATCCCCAGTTTGCCCAATGTTTGGCTTTGGGCTTTCGCTCAAAATTCGCAAGCTGCATGCTGGACCAGCTTGGTAGAGGTGGTGCAAGGTGGCAGGATTCTCTACAACCACCAGACCGTTCGAGATCGTTCCAATTTTTATCCCAGTCGTCCATGGACCACTCGCGGTGCTTCTCAACAATGCTGTCAACATCCCAAAACTGGCCGGGATTGAAATTGCAGCGGAGGATTGAAGTTTGATTCACCAAGTGATCCATGGCCCGTATCAAGGGAACGTTTGCAGCGCCTGAGTCGGTGCGGAATTCTGGTTTGATGCTTGAGCCGAAGCATCGCTTAAAACCTAGCTCCCAAGCAATCTTGTGATGGAGCTCTTGCTGAAAGAATTCCGAGCTCATGTCAAGTGCTGGTTCACCATCCAAGACAAAGGTGAAAGAGTCAACGGGCATGCCAGCATCGATAACAGCGTCGGCGTTACCTAGCCAGGCGCTGAGACCCGGAAGACTGACATAAGTCTCAATCTCGCATGGGCGCTCGGCCTTTGAGACGTCAGCTTCCACTTCCGCCAACTCGTTAAAGCTTGGCAGCTGGCGGTCCTGAAGAAGATTCGTCCACAGATTAGCACGGCGTTCTACTCGAAGCTGTCGGTTCTCTTTGCAAAACGGGATGAGGCCAAGGGCGTGACATTCCGGCCGACCTACGGAAAAGTGGTCTTCATGTAGCACCATTTTTCGCAGGTTGAGGCGGTGAGCAGGAGTCAGTTGGTCAAGAAACCGTATGGCGACAGCTGCTGCCGAGAAGCGGAAAGCTTGGCGATAACCAACACGCGACTCCTCGTCCAGGTTTGGATCGAATTGCCATTCTTGGAGAGATTTCCACACCTCTCCATCCTGCAATAGCCCCCCGACTCTGGCCAGCTCGGCGGGCGATGGTATTGCCCACAGGTCGAACCGCAGCCCATCAAACTCGTGAGGCTCGAAACACCCTGGATTGTTATCGTGGGGAACATATTCGTTGAACTTTTCGGGTTCTTTCTGTCTGAGAAGTCGTAAACCGTACGTGACAGCCTCAAAAATTGTGGAGGCGGGTCCGTCAGAACTGAGAAACCGGTCCCGATAATGGAAGATGATGTCTGACGAGAGGCCCCCTTGACGGAACACGAGGCCGGATATGATACTTGCCGGCATGTGGCGGCTGTAAAAGTATCGGGGTGTAGTTTTTGGTTCTCTGGCGTATTCGAAAAACCGTTCGAAATGGGGGAATTTCCGGACAATTTCAGAGTACATTTCCGGAGTCCAACACGCACCAAGTTCTTCTACCAAGTCTTTCTCTATCTCGTGATAGAGGGATGTTAGGTACTCAAAGCGGCCTGCTTGCAGGCTCCAGTCCGGATGATATACGGTTGAAAAGGAAACAGTATTGACTTGGAGAGGGATGTCCTTGGTCTCAGCTGCGATCAAACGGCAGACGTACATCAGGGAGAAGTCGATGGGTTGGCCATCAGCGGCGGAGAGTTTGCCGTTGTATGGGTCATCTCGATTGTGGACATAGCCACCGTCAAGCGCAAAGTAGAGGCGGTAGATTTGATTCCGGAGCTCGGAAGGCAGGGTTACGAGGTAAACCCGAGGGATTGGAGAAGGCATGTTGGTGAAGAGAGCCAAGGGTTCGCTGATTGGGGTTTGTCGAATCACGTGACCGAGCCTGGCGTCACGGCAACGAGGCAAGATGCCCACAGACAAAGAGCAATGGGTGAGTCGGGAAAACTGCTTCGGCCGTCTTTGGGTTGCGGAGGCTGAGGACTGCGACCGAACTTGGCTGCTGCGTCGAGGCGTGATGGTGAAAAGAGGAGGATCCGCCCGGGGGCCAGGAGCGGGGAGAGAGGGGTTTTGTAGGCATCAACCAGAGGGCCAGTGGGCCGCTGCCTGAGGTGGTCAGCGTTACAGTAGGTCACACAAGGTTTGGCTTGAGACAATGACTCAAATCACGCCGGCACAGGCAAGGCAGAAGAGGCACGAGTATTTTGCAGGGTCATTACAATTATCACTTCTATTCTAGATTAACTTTTCATGCCGCAGACAGAGACGTCAGCAGCCACAACAAAGAACACAGTTTTTACACAACAACAGCATCTCAACAGACCCAATGCTGCATGACACAAAACCTTATAATTCTTCAACGCAAGATGAAGAGGCCACTTAAAAAGGGCTGCCTAACCCCCTATCAAGTTAGCTTTATTGTCAGAGATTACAGAAGTGGTATACTTGCCTTCTTCCTCAGATCCTTGCCGTCAACTTCAACCTTACAACCACACTGATCCTCTAGACGGTTAGCTTTGCCTACAACAGGTGGCAATAGAAGCGTACCTGCCTTCAATCTCAAACCGATATCTACACCAGCCTCACTACAACGTTAGCTTCCGTCATTAGATCTGCCGATGACGACGTACCGACCGATCACGATGACTTCGTCATCCACTGCTGTCAGCATAAGGTTTTGTTCTAATTGGAGGAATGGAGAACTTACCAACACGCACGAAGCTTTCGATCGCGGCCGACAGCTCCTATGACGATTGGTACGAGACCTATAGAGTTTGTGAATAACATATTAGTTAGGCAAGAAATATTGACATACCGAGTCTCTCGTCATCGGTGCCGACGAGACCAGGGTCGTGCGGCGAGCCGCAAAGGCTCTCAACATCGGCCGAGGCAAGGAACTCGATGACATCGCCGCCGCCGACGAGGTTACACCTATACTAGCATTAGAACATGACATAAACATAAGTTGACCTTCACTAACATCTCGTCAAATTTCATTGCCTCGTGCTTCTCGCGAAGGCAGGTGCCGACTTCAGCAAGATCCAGGCTATCTCAAATGAGATAAATATGCTGAAAGGCCTCAAGCCCCGCCAAGAGCGACAATTCAAAAAGGAACTCGATCTAATAAGTGATCAGTAAATATAAGACAATAGTAGCTATATCAAAAACTTACAAGCAACGATACCGGCCGTGGTTGGAGGAATTGGCAAGCTTGGCGAATATGGTGATGCCCTAAGGGTCTGCTGATGCTGTATAGTCAGCTAAGCGCTTTAGAAATGCAGCTGTAGAGTACAGGGATAAGGGCATACAGACGAGGAATCGGGTCGAGGTCGATGGGGAAAGGGCTGCTGGAGTGACGCTGTTTAGCTAATCTGTCATTACACACATGCTAAATTGACGTAAGAATGGGAAGCCATACGAAGAAGTTGAGGTGTCTGGCGGGGCTAGGCTGAGAAATTGGTCATGTAAGGACTCGCAGGGCAGCGCTGGTACTCACATCTGAGGGGGGGGAAGGATGCCGGATAGGCCTTGGACGGGGAGGTTAGCAGAGGTCTTGGTAACTAAGGGTAATGGCCACACTTACACACATAGCAGGTGGAAAAATGAGGGGTGCCTAGGAAGGCGAACACGGGGATGTGGGCTACTTGATCGAGCCAGCACATTAAGGAGGACCCATCTGGGGGTTCAAGTCATCGCTGGTGAATCGCGAAGAATGACCGCACCAGTCAAACTGCTTTATACCAAAGAATGTTATGGCCCATTCGGCCGCAACCTTGCCGTCCGTGGTAAGCAGCTTGGAGAAGTCGGTATGCCCGACCTCGCGTTCCAATGAGAGTCTTGCTTCTTGCAGCTTGCTGCATTGGATAAGCTTGTGGAATACGGTCTCATAAGTTCTTTTGCATGAGCACGTGGGAGAGTCGGCGGACTAGATGCGGTTAGATGGGGACTGTTGTGCAAATGTAAATAGAAACTCACATTTATTTTGCAAAGGTGATGTTTGAGGCCGATGAACCCGGTTCGACATTGCAAGAGCATTGTAGACTGGGCTCGAGACAAGGTGAAGTAATACTTCAGACTCTTTCCCCCCCATGGCTCTATCAACGTCTGGGGTACATGGGAGCTGTATCGTAACCGGCCTTGGTTGCCCGGCTTGTTGCGCTCACGTTCATGCCTCAAGGGACGCTCCTTGAGATATTCCGCCCATTTCTTGGAACACCGCTCCCGTGCATCGTTCTTGGACAGACCGCGCATAATACTGATCCGCTTGGTCTCATTCCCGACTCTGCTATGGGGATCCGCCTGATGCAATTTCCACTCCTTAGTCTTTTCAGCGTCATTATAGAGAGTAGCAGCAGGTCCCTCGAGCCAGTTAAACGGATGCCTGGCATGTGCAGTCCTCATTTGTCGCAGTTGGTGGCACTCGGGGCTATCGAGCTCCTTGGCTCGGTGAAAAGTGGCCAAGCGGTTCAGCAGAACGGAAATGATCTCAATGTGCAGCTCCTTTTCGAGAACGATACCCGTGGTATTCTTGATAGCGCCAGATATCTGTCTGAGACACTCTCGCTGCAGGCTTTCGAGATCTTGGATTGCCTTGTCGGCCATTTTCCACGTGAACTTTGGTCCGTCGAGATCAAGGATGAACCACGCTGCGCAGGCGTACGTTATGACAGGGCGAATCTTGGTCAGGTAAAGCATCCGCATGGTTGACAAGCTGGGGCCCCAGGTAGGACCAGAGATGCGGCGAAGGTAGTTCATCCTCTTCCTGACCTTGGTCCTGATGAAGTCGACATGCTTCTGCCACCCTAGCTTGTAGTCTACTATGACGCCAAGTACCTTCATCTCTTCGCAGGGTTCGCCTTTGCGCTTGAGTCCTGGGATGTTGGGTAGGAGATCAAGTTTCTCTCCTTTGAGTCTCTTCCATGGTGCCTTGAAGTGCATCACATGGTACTTTTCGGGTCCGAAAAGGATACCAAGTGGCTCCGCAGCAGACAGAATCTCGGCGTGAAAAGCCTCGATAGCGTTGCAATTCTCCTGATAAGATGAAGACACGGCAATGACGTAGGTATCATCGACAAAGGCAAAGGTATAAAGAGTGACCCCAGGGTACAGATCTCGTTTGGGCTCCTCAAGGAGAGGACACGTGAAGAGGTTGAAGAGAATAGGGGACAAGGGGCTGCCCTGTGGGATGCCCATGAAGAGGTCAAATGCATCCGACACCAGGCCTGGCATCTCGAGGGTAGTTGTGCGATCGATGAGGAAGGAGTGAATATAGTCGACTATCCACTCAGGTATGCCCTTTCGTACAAGAGTCTGGAGCAATTTGAACTGAACAACATTGTCGTAGGCTCCTTTCATGTCCAGGCCGAGAAGGGTCACAACCTCTCCGCGCACCCAGGCATCGTAGACAATGTTGAAAAGATACTGCAGTGCCTTGGAGGTGCATCTTCCGCCAAACTGCGTTTCTGGCAAGAGCTTGTGGGCAGTGACGAAGGCTGTCAGCTTTTTCGACACTATCTTCTCGAGAAGTTTCCCAACACAACAAAGCATTGCGAGAGGCCGCCAGCTTCCAGGCAGCTTTGCGTCCTTGCCCTCCTTACGTATCAGGATCGTCTTGGCAAATTTGAACCTCTTCGGGTGGTATGACAACCTCAGACAGGCACGAAAGAAAAGAAGCAGATATGGCACAAGAACTTCCTTTGCCATAATGATGGCCTCATTGGCAATTTCATCGTGACCAGCAGCCTTTCCCCGGGGAAGGTTGTCGATCAGCTCAATCAACTCTTCCTCGGAGAAGTCAGGACCAACCCAAAACCCTGAACCAGGGCTAAAGGGGGTTAGCAGTTGCTCTGGTCGACGAAGTGGCTCAAGTGGCGGATGTTTGGTTGACAATCTCCAAATGGTCTCTCTCAACAGCTGTATCTTCTCCTCGGGGGTCTCATACTTTAAGACGTTCGCTTCGAGGTATATGGTACTTGGGCCAGAGCCCTTCGCAGATGGGCTGTTTTGTATGCACCCTCTTCAACTTTGCATGAACGGTGTAATGTGATTGGCCGTAGCTGCAGGTGTTCATGCAGAGAAGTGGGGCTGCTGCTGCGGGTGCCTGGCATCGACTCAGTTTTCCGACACAAAATCCCCATCGCTGCCGCCAGCTGCTCCACCACCTCGGTCTGACGTGAAATGCAAACCGATGCACACCCAACCTCGCAGCACATCGAGTCGCACACCCCCACCCTTAGAGACAATTTCGAATACCGAAAACAGGCCCGGCGCCAATCTAGCACAGCGTCGAGGGGACAGCACCTTCCAAAAACTCGAGCAGGGAAATTTACTTACGCACCATGCGCTCAGCCTGCTGAAGAGCCTTGGCAACCATTTGCCCTACCATTGACCTTCCTCTGCATCACGGCTACCACAATTTTTGCTACTTGTTCGACGGGCTACAAGATACATCGTCGTCGAGGAGATCGGCATAATCGAATAGGATGTACCATCGCTATGCCTTTCCCAAACCACATTTATCTTGGTAGGTCTTAGCATATAGACTCCACTGCCTGCAAACATATCTCCCGTGCCGTCTCTAGCAGCTGTAATATCTGTATTCAAGTGGGGGCTTCCGTCCAAGTCTTTCACAATGATAGCTTCTCGCTCCATCTTCCTCGAAGTTCTGTAGATCACAGAGTGAGTCTATGATGAAATAGATATCAAGTCTCTGACACATCGAGATAGCTCGTTGACAGCTATTAGGCAGACGTCCTCTGTTAAACCCTCCGTTCCACTGGCTCTCAGTATCCGACTAGAGCTTTAGAGCCTTTGCGCTACCCTAGATTTGGATCAACTGAGTTGAAAAGTATGTGAGATGATTCAGTTTGCAACGAGTCACACTCTTCTATCGATTCAAGTGTTTCGAGATCCCCGTCTACCTGGCAAACGATATTGGGAACTGGGACCGTAGTAGTCCTCAGAAGTCATTGATCCGGGAAAGTCATAAAGGGGATCCGCCTCTCCATCACGGGTAAACCAGTAGAACTAGAATATGTAGCAGAGTAATGGGAGTATCTTTCTGGGATACTCTTACAAGTCTACCGATGGGTACCCGCGTAATATTGCTTTTCACACAGCCCCCATGAAGTTGGAAATGCATAGCATGTAGGAGTTTGTCAATTCATTCGATTCCTATCTATAGTAATTCGCGAAACGTCTAGTGTACGATCTCATCTCTAAATCATGGCGGGCAGTATATTTGAACCGTCTCAAAAATGAGAAAGAGCAGCTCTGGCCCATTTCGTACCACACGTGATATCCGAAGTCTAAACCAATAATCAAGTCCTCGGCACTTTTAAATGGTGACACGTCGAATATCGGTGCGTTGGTTGAAGAATTTGGTTACATGTTGAGCATAGTATAGTCTTAGCCAGGTATTCTATCGCTTAGATTGTGGTAACCACTGGCTCTGCCGTAGGATGGTCTAGGTTAGGCACGCACTTGATGCACGAGACGCGTCGGGTAAAGCGGAAACAGGATTGTCCCGCCAGTCGCACTCTACTGCGGCCCTAGACGCCTTAATCGCGCGACTAACTCGGACTTCGGTGTACTTTGTTGTGCGAGATACGCGTTAAATGTCCGAGTGTCTCGTGGTAAGGCACAATTGTTAGGGTCCTGGTAAGATGGTCATTACGCCAAACGCCTCATGGCGCTCCGGGTGGATCCACACCCGTTGGACGCCATCGCTTTCGTTTCGTAACATCACTCACAGTACAGACAAAATGCCAGTGCTCCAGATGTGGAATGTTCGTAATAATAAAAACCTTGTGTAGTTTCTACCAGGTGGATGTATCCCTCATTGAAGTCCAAATCAATCGGTACCGTTTATCTACGCGTGATCGCATTTATTGTCACAGTTAAGGGAAAGGATTATACCAAGTGTGATGCCTATTTCTTTCTTGCGCTCTCATCCATGTGACGTGGCTTATCGAAATCATCAGACGATTTTCTTACAGTCTCATTTGCTGACGCGTTAGTTCAACCTGTTAATCGGCCCCGAGACACCAACGCCGTCTCTAGTCGGCGCCGAATGTCAGCTTCCGGGACCGAGCGCTAAAACGCACCAACGCCCCAACTTGTCAGATTCTAGCTTAAGAGCGCCAAGAGCCCCAGCTTGGAGATTCAATCTGGCCTATTCTAATCATTTCTGTCATTGAACTGTCTTCACCATGTCTTTGTCCGAATCCCACTTCCTCGAGAAAAAGAGCATTATCGTCGCCGGGGCCGGCGTGGCAGGCCTCGCTTTTGCCATCTCGCTCCGGAAAAAGTGGAATAATGAATTAGCTCCGCCACGGCTGACCGTCTATGATCGCGACGGCAGGAAAATTGACCCGAAGCGGCAGGGTTACTCTCTGTCTATCAACGGAGTGGACAAGGATGGCGGACTTGTGGCGTTGCAACAGCTCGGCCTTTTGGATCGCGTCATTGAGAAGGCAACCCCAGGAACAACTGGCATGCCCTTGAAGGTGTGGGATAACACCTGGACCGAGCTCATTTCTGTGTCTCCAAAGCCTTTTGGAGACCTTCCCGTGGCCGGCCTACGAATTCCCAGAGCCAGCTTGAGGGAGATACTCATCGAGGAAGCGGAGGGTCTGGGAATCGACATCAAGTGGGAGTCTCAATGCTTAAGCGCTAGTCCCTTGGAAGACGGGGGAATGTCGGTCACCGTCTCTTCATCTGATGGCTCCCACACCTTCCAAGAAACCTGCGACATCTTGGTTGCTGCAGACGGCGCTCACAGCAAGATTCGAGCCTCTCTCCGACCTGATGATACGCTACAATATGCCGGAGCCACTCAGATTGGTGGTCTCGCAGTCTTCCCGGATGAAACACCACAGCCCCTGAATGATGCGTGGGGAATCCTTATATCTGGACACGGAAACAGTTGTTTCGTTGCCCCCATTCAGGACAACACTGTGGTATGGGCCTTGAGCAAACCCGAGGAGATGTCAGGGCAACCTGCTGGCGGGGACGGCAAGGCACTACTCGAAGAAGCACGACAATATTGTGGGAAGATCTCAGAGCCCTTTGAAAGTCTGTTGAACGCAACAGACCCGTCTACCGCCTTTGCAATTCCGGCAAGAGACAAGAGGCCATTCAACCATCAAGACGTCACGCCCGGTGTCATCTTCATAGGAGACAGCAACCATGCCGTCAGTCCATTCGCGGGGAATGGCGCCAACACGGCTCTGCAGGACGGCTGGGACTTGGCCGACTTCCTTCTATGTTCGGACTCCATTGAGGATGCTGTTTCTGGGTATGACAAGGTATCCGTACCACGAGCTCAGAAGACCCTGAACTCGTCACATTGGCGGATAAGTGTTGCAAGCTTTGAAGGAGTGAGATACTCGATATTTAGGCGCATCTTGATGGCTGGGGGCTTTTTCATGTGGCTGACTGGAAAATGATTTTGATCTTTGACAAATTTCGAAGTTCTATCATGATATTGAGATACTAGGACGCACACGAAGCAGAGAATGGAAGTTCGAATATGAGCTGTGAGGCCAGAAAGCCGAGGCCGAGTTTGATCATTTCTAGAGCATATACGACAGTAGCTATAAGAAGTAGCCGGGTAGAGTTGTAGCATTGTTCACCTTCTTAAAATATCATTTCTACATGAATCAATACTGTGAATTCATATACATCCGAACAACATACATACATCGAAGTTGAAAACAAGAAATATTTACTGGGCATCAGGAGCATAAGCAAACCACTCATGGATGGCAACTCCACCGAACTGTCCAGATCGTCCCGAAGCCTTAACAGTGATCCTGAGGCTTGTGGTGGTGACGGTCTGGAAGCTCACCTCAGGAGGGTTGAGAGAGGCTGCGGTAGGATAGTTGTTCTGGCCAGTGACTTGAACCCTTGTCCATTGCCCATTGTTCAAGTACTCGGCATACCAGGATGCAGGGGGAGGAACACCGACGTTGGAGCCCGCGGGTTGATCGGCGAAGAAAGAGACGGCGACACCGTTGAGCTTGACAGAACTATCCCAGGTGTAGGTCAGAACGTTTGTCTCCGGTGATTGCTCGGCGGCGTAGGAGGACCAATAGTCCGGGGGTAGCGGATTCGCCTTGATACGACCGTCATTGAGAGCGGCGATCCAGTACTGAATGGGTGTCTGGTTCTGAGATGTAGCCTTGGCCTTGGGCGCGATGTTGCGAGTAGGCTGGGCTGGCTCTGCAGGTCGCTTGGTCTGCTTGACTTTGAGCGGCTTGGGCGGCGATGAAGAGTCGTCCCACTCGAGGGTATCAAAAGCAACGCTTCGTCGGAAGTGGCCTCCACCTTTGGCATCGGCGGTGTGGTAGACCATGTACCACTGTCCTCCGAGCTCGTAGATGCCAGGGTGAGAGGTGGTTGAGGAGACGATGCCCAGCACAACTCCACCGAATCTCCAAGGGCCAAGAGGGCTTGAGGCAGTACCGTAGGCGATGCAAGCGTGGTAGGAAGTAGGCGTGCAAGGTGAGTCAGGACCAGCATTGTTGGCAGCGTAGAAGAGATAATAGGTACTCTTTCTCTTTGACAGCCAGGGGGCTTCAAAGTAGCCGTTGAGGTTGTTGACATTGACAGCACTGCCCTTGATGGTGACCATGTCGGAGTCGAGCTCGTATCCTCGGAGCTGGTTGAAGGAACCCCAGTAAAGGTAAACCTTTCCATTATCGTCAACCAGCACGGTTGGGTCGATGTTGTGGATATTGTTGGAGACCGGGACTCTCTGGGAGATGATGGGACCAGAGGGATGTGCGTCCTTGTAAGGTCCCTGGGGGCTGCTTGCAACAGCGACACCGATGGAGAAAGGGTCTGAAGCGCCATTCTTCTCGCGAACAGAGACATAGAGATAAAACTTGCCGTCTTTGCCTTGGACAATCTGACTAGCGTACGCTCCTCCCGGCTGAGCCCACGAGAAGATGTCCTGCGGCTTAGCAATGTTTCGGTGCAGGGTCCATGAACCACCAGATGGCTTCGGGCTCGTAGCTTCGTAGAGCTCCCATTCGTTCATGACAAAGTCGTTTGTTCGCTCGTCAGCTTCATCCCGTCCCGCGAGGATGTAAACCTTGTTGCCGACGACCAACGGCGCAGGATCAGCTGTATAAAGCGTGCCATCGCCCAAGATAGGATTACCGGGCGAGTTGAAAGTGATGGAGTTCTGAGCCACCGCTGCAATTGGCAGCAGGGCCGCTGAAAGCAGCTGTGACAACGCCCTCATGGTGAAAAATCGAGCTGGCTGATTAGTTTCGCTATGCCGGTCGGTAGTCGATTGCGAACTATCGGCGTCTCTATCCGATTCTTAAATAGAAGGTGGAAATCTCCCGAGACGACGGCAATTGTGTTTCTGGTGCTTTGTTTGGAGTATATTGCTCAGCGGCGACGTGTTTCCACCAATACGAGAAATGCAGCCAGGTTGCATCGCGAGCATACCCATGCGAAGCCTGACACCGAAACGGGTATTCCTCTTAAAAACGCTCCAATAGCGCTCTTGCCTCGTATAAGGTCGAATGTTTCAAAGCGGAAAAGGATCGGCAGACTATATTAAAGGAGGGCAGCCCAAACACCTGACCAGTTCATGAATACGGCAGGTCGAACACCTACACATCGGAGGACGATCCCGAGCCTTCCTGATCCAGGGCATGATCAATGTGGGACATATAGGCGTGCCAATGGTAGCGGGGCGTTTGACTATTCTGGCAATCGATCAACGGATGCACGCGGGTATGAGTTCATTATGCCTCAACAGGTCACTTCTCGTATGCGCGCGATATCTGTGACGTTCATACCCTTGTAAGAGCTGGGCACTTTTGTAAAAGTCAATTTACACGTCTATAAAAGATGGGACATGGCAGTGGGCTACTATGGCGATTACCTATGCAACGATCATTGCAACTCTAGTCCGCCATGCGTTCCCTGATCCAGCTTGGCAAGGTCCTTGCCCTTGCTGGGCTCTTTACGGGCTCTTCAAATGCACAAACGGATAATCTTGGTCTTGGCAACGGCTATATCGACGTCAACATTGCCAACTTCAAGGGCCGCATTGTTAGCGATGCTCAGGTCCTTGCTTCCTTGTCCCCGGCGAGCGACACTTTTGACTTTTTGCCCTATGATTATATCAAAGATCGGGCACGAAATGGTCAATATCACTGGGGCGACATTACTTTTAAATACCGCAAGGAAAAGACGACGACGTGGTCCAGCGCCGACTCTTCGCAGAAGCGCCAGGCCGTGAAGAAACTCACGGCAGGCCAGAATGTCATCGCGGCTTCGGATCTATCACCAACCATCCCAACTGGTCCATTGAGTGTCACCCGCGAGTGGCTTGATCTGTCCGGAAACCTGGGTCTCCGCTTCACCATCGAGAACACGGGGACAGACTCTATTGAAATCGGCAGTCTGGGATTCCCCGCCGAGTTCAACAGCATCTTTAGCAACAGACAGGCCACCGAGATGCAGGCCAAATGCTCTCTTTCGGACCCGTACATCGGCATGGATGCCGGTCAGATCCGCGTGGCTCCCGTCAAGGGCACCGGAAAAGGTCTCCTGGTCACTCCGCTGAAGGGCACAAAGTCACCACTGGAGGCCTATCGCAACCTTGACGAAACCAATGTTGCCCCCACGTACTACAGAAGTCAGACTTTTGAAGGCTTCTATGAGTGGCAGGTCCTGACCAAGGCTTACGCGGAGAATGAATGGAAGTCTGGTGAGCCTTGGAATCCTCCCTCCTCCAAAGTCTTGAAGGCAGGTGAGACGCTCAAGGTTGGCGTTCAGTTCACCTTGTCAGACTCTGTTCGTGGCTTTGACGCAGCCGTTCGAAAGACTGGAAACCCTGTTGCTGTTGGTGTTCCTGGATACATCGTCCCCAATGACCTGCCAGCCAAGCTTGTGCTTCAGAGCGACAATGCTGTCGCCTCTGTCACTGTGTCGCCATCCGGAGCTTTTATGGTGAAGGAGGAAGCCAAAGGCCAGTATCTGCTTACTCCGTCTTCTTCAACCTGGGGACGCGTGCGTGTGACTATCACCTACGCCGATGACAAGGTCCAGACAGTTCACTACTTTGTGACGAAGCCCACAACCGACGTACTCAGTGATCTGGGCAACTTCCTCACCACCAAGGCTTATTTCAACGTCTCATCCGACCCCTTCAAGCGAGTTCCATCTGTCATGACATACGACTATGAAAAGGGCGCCATTGTCGAGCAAGACCCGAGAACTTGGATTGCAGGACTTAGCGACGAAGGCGGTACTGGTGCATACGTCGCGGCTGTGATCAAGCAAGTTCTTCAGCCAAATGCTGAAGAAGTCGCAAAATTGGAAGATTTTGTTGACAATGTTGTCTGGGGCCGCATCCAGAACAGCGATTATGGAGTGCGCAAGTCCATCTTCTTCTACGAGCCATCTGCTGTTCCCGGTTACTCTTATAGCAAGGATATCGATTGGACCAGCTGGACGTCATGGAACCGTGCCAGCGCTGCTGATATCGGGCGTGCATACAACTACGTACACGTCACGGCGGCCTACTGGTCTCTGTACCGCGTTGCCCGAGCATACCCGGAGCTTCTGACGAAGAAGTGGGATTGGTACTTGGCCCAGGCGCAAAAGACCATCATCCGCATGACAAAGAGTGATGTTTCGTACAAGGACGTTGGCTTAATGGGAGAGACTGTATTTGGTCATGTTCTGGTTGACCTTCAGCGTGAGGGTGACAAGACCGCTGCGGATGCGTTGGAAAAGGCGATGCGGACGCGAGCCGAGCTTTGGGACTCGCAAGAGATTCCGTATGGAAGTGAGATGGCCTGGGATTCCACTGGCCAGGAGGGAGTCTACTACTGGACTAGGTATGTTATCTACGCCTACAACTTCTTGGCCGATGCTGACTTAACAGACACTTTGGTATGACCGCATCGGAGACAAAGACCATCAACAGCGTGCTGGGATACATGCCCAACGTGCCTCACTGGGGCTGGAACGGTAACGCCCGACGATACTGGGACTTCATGTAAGTCTTTGTCCCTGTTCCGTTTGAACCCCGCCTGGAAACCTGACGACTAACACATTCTTAGTTACGGAGGCAAGCTCAAGAGGATCGAGCGCCAGATCCACCACTACGGCTCTGGCCTCAACTCTCAGGTCCTCCTCTCTGCCTTCCGCGACGACCCATCTGATGCCTACCTCCTCCGTGTTGGCTATGCTGGATCAAGCGCTCCACTATCAAACATCAACAAGGACGGCTTCCCCAGCGCCGCATTCCACTCATTCCCTGACACGCTGAAGTGGGATGGCATTACCGGTGACTACGGCGGTGGGTTCATCGGCACAGCCTTGAACTCGGGCACATATGTGGCAGACGACAAGGATCTCGGTGTGGTTGCTTTCGGAGGTATCCTCTCCAAGAGTGGCAATAGCGTCACCGTCAAGCCCAAGGACGCCGTCCGCAAGAGGATCTTTATCGGCCCGCTCAAGGTCTTGATCTCGGTTGACGTCGGGTCTATTGATCAGTTCACATTCAACGCTGCCCAGAAGACCGTTGAGGTGACACTGACCCAGACGAAGGGATCACCAACCGCTGCCAAGGCCGCTGTCTGGGTTGAGTCGACCGGTAGTGATAAGTGGCAGGTAAAGGCAAGCAGCGCTACCCAGGGACGTGGAGGATGGATTGTCCCGCTGTCGAGCTCTGGTTCAACCACTCTTTCTGTTAGCTTGGCATAAACCTGCCTTTGAGGTGACTTTGATTCAATGTATAAATGTTAATGATGTAGATGTTGCAAAAATTCTGAACATCTTGTTCCTCCTACAGCTCGTGCCTCGACAATTGCGAACCCGGCTCTAGCCCGTTCAATACCTATACTGAACTTGAATCAGTAAATCATTAAAATATTCTACCACTCATCATGATAGCTCATGGGCTGGACCATGTGGCCGTACACCCATCGTCTGCTACCTATACAGGAGCCTCGCTTATAGGCTTTGAGTCAGCCTCCGTGTAGACATTTCCTGCACTTCCCTCGACCTCTGTGTAAATATTTCCGGAGCTTCCTTCAATCTCTGCTAGGCTGGTCTGATGGGTCACCACTGATTTGTTGTTCTTGGTATCCGGACGGTTGACGGGTTGCGAATCGGCTTCTGTGTAAATGTTGCCAGTGCTTCCTTCGACCTCGGCAAGAGTTGGCCGTTGTCCTGGCAGCTCCGCTGCGCTCGTACTATTCTCCTTTCCTGACTTCTCATTCATGAGAGTCGCACCAATATCCTTTGAGTCAGCCTCTAAAAAGACTCTTCCTGCGCTCCCCTCGACCTCCGCAACGCTCAATCGCTTCTCGTGGGGTGATGCTGGCGTATGTTGTGCCTCGACATGAGTGTAATGAATGGGTTTCGAATCAACCTCAGTATACACGTTCCCTACACTCCCCTCAATTTCTGCAATGCTGCTCGATGTTTGCTCGGTTATCGACTTGACGTCGGTCTGGTGCCTTTCAGTAACAGGGCAGTGAACCGGCTTCGAATCGACCTCGGTGTACACGTTACCCACACTCCCTTCAACCTCTGCCATGTTTGGCCGTGGCGACTTTTGCATAGAAGTCTTATCAACAGAAACATATGTCTCTCCCTTGGTCTCTGTCTTGTGACTGACAGATTGAGAGTCGATTTCAGTAAAAACACTACCCGCGCTTCCTTCGATCTCTGCCAGATGCGAAGTTGTTGTTGGTGTAGTCTCGATCGCACTCAACATTTCTTGCAGCTTGTTCATCTCCGGAAATCGCGTGTGGCTGATAGGCCTTGAACCACGTTCGGTGGATACTCGGCCTGCACCACCATCGATTTCCGCCGGTCGTGGACGTGGTGTTTGTTGCGATGTCGGCCTGCTCCCCGCCACACTTTGACCCTCTGGCCTAGACGGGCTTCCCACTGAATGGGGAGAGATGGGTTTGGAATCAGCTTGTGTGAACACGCTGCCTGGGCTTCCCTCGACTTCGGACTGGTTGGGCTGTGGTGATCGTGCTGTGGCCGTAATCTTCGTCATTGATGTGGGATCTTGGGCTGGCTTATTCTGCTCTATCAGGGTGCCTCCAGCATTTTGTTGATCGGCATCCGTTCCGTCGACCTCGAAAGAGTTTTGATGGTGGCCCTGATGTGTGGCAGGCTTCTCTGCCGCAGCCGATGCATTTTCACTGGAGTGCTGCAAGCCTGCAACATGGGAGTGGCTGACGGGATGGGAATCGGTTTCTGTGTAAATATTGCCTGCACTACCCTCAACTTCCGTCAGCTGAGGACGAAATGTTGGCTGTACTGCGGGCTCCTCGGCAGCGGGCAAATTCTCTTGAGCTGGCTTGCCATCCTCGCGTCTGATGGGTCGCGAATCAACTTCGGTATACACGTTGCCTGCGGTCCCTTCTACTTCCACTAGGTGGTGTTGATTCGTTGCAGCTTTGTGCTCCTGTGAGGTTGTGGAAATGCCCGTTGTAGTGTGCTGGGTACTTGTGATATTCGTCGGGCCCACAGACTGGGAGTTGAGCTGGGTATAGACGGTACCAGAACTTCCCTGAATCTCTGAGAGGGGTTGGGGTTTCGTGACAGGTGTCGTGTTTGTTGAGGTCGCGAAGGCACCGTTTCCAACGAGCTGGGTGGAGGTAGCATGTGCCGGGCTGGCAATCCTGGAGTCAGCCTCGGTGTATACGTTACCCGGGCTTCCTTCAACTTCATTGGCGACGTGCCCTTGCTGCTTGTTTGCCGACGATTGGTGGCTTTCTCCGAAAAATAGAGCATCATCTCCAAGAATATACTGGGGGGACATAACATGGGTGCTACTGAACACCTGTGAACCGGTTTCCGTATGCAGATTCGTTGAGCTCCCATCAATCTTCATAGCTGGTTGCTGTGGGGTGTTCGTCTTGTTTGAGGCCTTAGCTTGTTCATCTCTTTCGGCTTGTTGCCGGGCGGCGAGGCGAGCCTGGCCAATAGCCTGCGAATCTGCTTCGGTATACACGTTTCCAGCGCTTCCTTCAATTTCTGCAAAATGATGGTGGCCCTTGTTGTGCACGGGTGTGGGTGTGACTCGTGGCGAAGACTCCTGTGATGAGACCTGGGCATCCTCCTGGGCTTGTTGTCTGATGGCATAGCGCGCCGGGCTAATGGCTTGCGAATCAGCCTCGGTGTATACGTTGCCTGCGCTTCCTTCGATTTCTGTCGCTGCGGTGTGATTCTGTACCGCTGGCGTCTTATTGACTGTGGATGTTGGGACCTCCTGTTCAGCTTCTTGTCTCACAGCGAAGCGGGCTTGGCTGATGGCGCGCGAGTCAACCTCGGTGTAGACATTACCAGCACTCCCTTCAATCTCAGCCACGGTGGATTGGGGCGATTGAGACACAACGGGCTTGACCTTTTCGAAGTCGCCGCCATTTGATCCATTCGAGCCTGCATCGCCGGAAATGACGACTGTGCTGCCAGACGACTCAGCAGGTTGCTGTCCACGACGCCTACAGAGAAAGATTCCGCCAAGGATGAGCAAGCCGATGACAGCAACACCGCCGACGACTCCTCCGGCAATTGCGCCGACGGGAGTAGCCTCTTTCTTATCGTCATTGCTGCCCGCCGAGCCGCCTGTCGCTTCCGAGCTGGAGACAATTGTCGTGCGAACGACACTCTGGAACCCGCTGTTTGTCGCATCGCTTGTTGTGTCGGCTGCATCGCTAGCACTACCTTGCGTACTCTCAGCATCGTCGTCGCTGTCAGAGGATGGATCTGGAGCTGCGAGGGTATAGATCTTGGCACCGCTCTCGCAGCAATCGCTTCCGTCTGCCGGGGGGCAGCAGTACTTGTTCTTTCCGCATGTCTGGAGCGCAAACCAGGTACCCGTGTCGGCTTCAAAATGTTAGCCGTCAGATATACTAGCATTTACCGTCAGCCTTCACTTACTATCCATGCAAACCTCCGGGCAATTGGACCAGTCCTTGTTCTGGCAAGCCGCGCGATAGTCGAATCGATCCGGCTGGTTGCAAAGCCCGTTCGGCAGGCACTTGTCTCCCTCACCAAAGTAACAACATTGTGAATACGTCGTGGTCGAGTTACCACAGGGCTCGTACTTGTAGTCCTTCGCTGCGTTGCTGCCGTCGGGGTAGTAGCATGTTGCAGACGCCGAGCCGGCAAAGGCCGCCACCAGCACCCACTTGAGCATGGCGTTGATGGTTTTCAGCACACGATCTTCTGGGCGGATTGAGTCGAAACAAAGAGCGGTTTCACAACCCAGCTCTTGCAATCAGGCTTTGCCGATTAACTCGGGAGAAATCTTGGGGAAAGGGGCAAGCGGCTGTCACGAGCTCTTTAAGAAATCCATCTCATCTCCAGCTGAACACCAGTGGCTTGGAGGCGTTGTCCCAATTAAGCATCAGCAAGTAAAGTCGTTAGTCCCTTTAGATAGTGGGGACCCAGCTGAGATGTGGGCGCTGGTCTAGATCTCGCGCGTCTCTTGTGATTCGGCGCTCAGCCGAAACCATTCCGCCGGAACGCCCAGACTAAGCCCTAAGCGGGACGAGGCGCCATGCTACCGCTGAACTAACAGGCCTGGACTCTGCGAACGGTGAACCGGTTTTGATTGTTCACAGCAATTTTGTCGCCTTGACTTGTGTGCGTACGGCGGACGATAACGTCGAGTTGGTCTTTTCAACTTTTTCAACTTTTAGACTTTATAATATTAGTAATTTCTCTTTAAAATAAAGAAAAAAAATATTTATAATAAGAAATTAATTATTTAAATAATTAAATAACTCTTTTAAAAGTAAATAATTATATTAAGATATTTTTTAAATATTTATTTATAAATTATTTAAGAAAAGATTTTAATTTTTTTATTTAAAATCTATTTTTAATATAATAAAGCTTAATATTTTTAAAATTAAAATATTTATTTATTATAACGTATATGATATGTGTGACGGTTAGTTAACCAACTATACGTACCGTGCAGGGGTTTGTTGTTGGCAGGAGTGCAGGGTGTAATCTGAGCGTAGCGAAGATGGTCACGTCTCTTGATAGACAAGTAATGCGGGTGAGGCTTATTGTCGTAAAGAAGTTGTATTGATAGCTGGTAGCTCTAGTCTAGGAAATACGCTGTTGTAGCTTGTCTATATACTTAACTTGGTCACGGTAGTGAGAAGAGGGTCACGGCGTGATTCATAGGATCACGTCGTGATTCTGGTAGTTCGGTCGTGACCGTGATTCAACGGTCGCAGTGTTTTGTCTTTGGTGTGTCCGTGACCGCATGGGATTGGGCGAAATTTGTGGGGTACACGTGACGTAACCGCGAGGGTCGTAACACTTACACAGTATAGTGCGACGCTCGCTTGGATGCGACGCTCGCTTATCATATACGTTAGTTCTTATTAAAAATTAATTAAAATATGGTGACACCCTCACCGGAGGTGGGGAGGGCGTAATAAAGTCCGAAGGATGTATCTGTATGTTGCGGAGGATTGCCTAGGATGAAAATTCATGCTGTATTGCTAAATGTTGCTAACTCTGGATATCGTTAAGGTTTTAAGAAAAAAGAGGATGGAAAAGGGGCTGATCAAGTTGCTGTTGCCTCCGCCGGTCCTGGTCGCGGACCTTCATCAAAACACCTACTAATCGGTTAGGACTTATATAGCCTCAGGCGTGTTAGCCTCGTGGAACTATTCTTGCCATCAGGTAGCTTCTCATAGCAGAGAGATGCCCGTTCAAATGGGGCATCGATCATTAACCCCTCTAGCATCTTGACCCTCGACACCGCAACATAGCTAAGCCCTGTCTGAAAGTCCCGTTCAGACAGATCCGTCACTATCTTATCCACCGTGATGCTCTGTGACTTGTGAACCGTAATGGCATACGATACTATAAGCGGAAACTGTTTTCGTGTGCACGCAGATGTCCCAAGAAAGAAGTCTCGCCTCACGGGGGTTATGGGTACTACCTCACGCCCGTCACCGGTGGTTAGATAAGGCGGCCCGGTATACTTATCCATCACCATCATAATGACACACGGCGGGTCACGAAGTGTATCAGCGCCGGGGGCCCAACCGATATCATACACTGTCCCCTGTGCCCCGTTAACCAGACCAGCTGGCTGCCAGATGTTCTGGGTCAGCATGAGACGAGCACCGGTACATACCGGAAACTGGCCAACCAGGTTGCCAGCCTGTTCAGATGTTGCCTTATCAGCACCATTACCGATGTTCTCGGCCATGACCTGGATTGCTGGCTGCTTCAGATGGACGAGGTGCTTGTAGTTGTACTCATTGACACGAGCTTTCTTGCTATAGATCCGGAGAGCAGCATCGAACTTATCTACCTCGCACTGGCTTAGCTTGACCTGCACGCGCTGGCTCAGAAGTCTCCATGATTCGACGGATAACTTCAGACCGCGCAGTTCTTCAAGCGCCAGACGAAAACCAGTCTGGTCATCGCCCTGCTGCCGCTCGATCTTCTTCAAGAAGACGGTGTGGCTGAATGCCCTATACGCTATCTGGCCAGAGATCTCATGCAGGTCCTTGAGTGGCCCATCAAAGTAGAGAGGCTTGTTCGCAACCGGCGGCAGCTGGAAGAAGTCACCAACGAGGATGATGTTCATGCCACCAAACAAGTCAGCTGCTCTGTCGGGAAAGACTTGGCGGAGGCGTTTGTCAACCCACGAAAGCTGGCGCAGACCCAGCATACTCTTTTCATCGATCACGAGATACCGAACGTCCCGCAGCTTCTTCTGGATAGCATTAGCACCTGCTGGCGATAGCTCTGCAAAAGCCCTATCAACAGGTAGCCGGAGGAGAGAGTGTAGGGTCGTCCCCATGATCTGGTTGCTTGCAACACCCGTTGGTGCAGCTCTCCAGATCGGACTGGGCCGCCCACCAGCGAGCCTCTGAAGATGCGAAGACAGAACCTTGATCATGTAGGACTTGCCTGTCCCGCCACCACCGTCAACTTGGAGCAGAATCTGCTCTTCGCTGCCGCTTTGGAAGTGTCCAATAAAGGTATCGTATACTATCCGCTGCTCTGGGTTGAGCGTATCGCGGACCTCTAAAAGCAGGTCTTCAACATCCATATCGAGACGATGTTGCTCAATCTGACGGCGCCAATAGTCGCCTTGAATGATTGCTGGGTCAGCATAGCGGCCGATGTGGGATGTCCAATCGTATTGGATGTCGATATCCCGTCTGCCAAGAAGATCTATTGCCTCCTGGCTTGGTGGGCAGTCGGGGAGCTGGCGGGCAAGCTCGAGCCAGTCCTCCTCCACAAGGTCAGGGTCGTGATATTCTTGCTCGAACTCATCCGGATCCGGCCGGCGTTCCTCCGCGTCAGGTGTGCCGTAGTAATCGTTAGGGTGTTGGTGGTTTCCGTAACAGAATTCGGCGGCAGATGCGTAAGAGGCGTACTCAACGCCGTTGATCTTGCGTAGTTGGTTGGGATCGCGATGTGGATGGGCCAGCATCAGCTTGACGCGGCAAAAATCACCGTATTGGTCATGCTGACGGCTAGAGTTATACCGCGGGAAGTAGTATAGAACACGAGGCTTGGCTTGACGACCCCAACGTGTCCACTTTGTCCCGTCCCTCTTGCTTGTATTCCAGTTGGCTAGAAAGTCAAGATAGGTGAGTTCTTCATGAAGGTTAGGGCGAGAAAGATACTTGTCATATATCCCAACGACCTCACCGTCGTCATGATCACCCTGGAGGCGGAGAGACCGTCCCTGCTGTTCGTATGGACGGCAATCAACAGCTCTGACAACACGAGTGCCCTCCTGCAACTCGCAGTTGAGCAAGATGTGACAGATCTCTTGCCCCGAGAAATCCCTCTCCGCAAGCAATTTGTTCATTAGACGCGAGGCAAAAGATAGAAGAGGGTTATGGTGCGAGACGTGGGGCAAGATTTGCCGCCCGAGGCTGGCATAGCTGTCGGTCCGCTTCTCCATCTTACTGCAATACTTGGCTGCATAATTGATCACAGCCTGAAGGCTGGTGCAGGGGGATATATCAATGTTGGCTAACCAGCCAAGACTGAGGCACCGGTTGTAGTGATTCATCAGGCTGTCGTTCCTGGCCGCCTCGAAGGAAAAGTAAGACTGCCCCTGTCGCCGAACAACGTCGGCCGTATCTCTCGTATCCCGTGGAAAGAAAAAGCGGCAAGAGATCTCCCCTGAATCTTTCTTCTTCCGTAGGCAGTATGTCTCACTGCAATGGTGGCGTTGGCAACGGTTCAAAACCTGCGAGAGCCATTGGAACGTCAGGGGATACCGCAATGGATTTATGACCAGGGGGTTGCCTTCTCCTTGCTGCTGCACTCGAGCTGGCTCGGGATTGAGAGCTGTCACATGGGACCCCCAGATACGGACAAACTCCTGGCGTGTATGCTCGTTCACCAGGTCAACACTGGGCGCACCGTCCATCCAGAATAGGCCATGGCAATGGCTACTTCCGCGGCCCTGCCATTCATACCTGTTCCAATAATCAGTCACGTTGAATTTCCGCTTCAGAACAAGATCCCTGAATAGACCAAACCGCCTGTAGAAGTGCCAAGCTGCAATATGTGGATTGTCCCTAAGAAGCTTGCTGGATATGCCCATTCGTTGTTGCTCAGGCAACTCTTGCCAGTCTCGGAACTGGGGCAGATGCTGATAGAGGCTCCTCCAATGTAAGTCTGCCGGGGTGAAAGTAATAAAAGCACCAGGACAGTCGAGGTTGTAGGCATAAGATTCAAGCTCTCGACGCTTTCGGTACCAATAAGGCCGTGTCCCGCGAAGCTGTGCTGTCTGGCGGTTAATCGAGTTGAGCAGCTGCTGGGCATCTGCCGATTCAGGGTTCTGGAAAGCCTCCAGTAGATCATCCCGCGTTATTGGGCCCCGCCTTTGATGATGTTGCTTGACGAAATAGCTGCTTTTGGCCCGCGCCTGTGCTCGCATCAGCGTGTTGAAAACCACAAACCGGAATGTTGGATGGCGAGCAAATCTGCCATCGTGCCATCGAAGGGCATGCTGTATGTAGTCTGCATACTTAATAGGCCGTAGCCTCGGCTCAACAAAATCGGCTTGACCACGAGGAAATAGCGTTGGAAAGGCCAGGGAGAGAAGTGCTTGCGATCGGTTGAACTCGTTTACAGGCGTCCTCCGGATATCTGGCATTTCAAGCTGATATTGTGTCGGCTGTCGTACAGGAACCAGTTCATCGCGCTCTTCGCCAAGAATGCGCGAATGCAATGCTTCCATCTCTGTGTCCTCTGGTAGCAGATCTGGCACTGCAGACTGGTCAACCTCATCCGGCTCAACGTCGTCATTCTCCGTGGCACCTAAATCAGCTGAAAGAGGATCAGTCACGTCCACAGCAGCAACCTGATCAAGTACATCGCCATCTTCAGGCAGCACCGACATCCGCTTCTGGCAGACAGCAATATCTCGGTAACCCGGATGGCTATGACGCAGGAAATCCAGCCACTCTTGGAGACAACGACGGCGCACGCGGAACTGTCGTCTGAATTGGCGGTCAAGGTAGGCATGTTCGCTTGCATTCGGAGGGCGTAGCAGGATAACA
Organism: Fusarium sp. JS1030; assembly: GCA_000966855.1. Lineage (NCBI taxonomy): Eukaryota > Fungi > Ascomycota > Sordariomycetes > Hypocreales > Nectriaceae > Fusarium > Fusarium sp. JS1030. Next base: position 481,876 of record JWIW01000047.1, on the reverse strand, counting down.
TCTAATTCAGAAGGTAGAAGAGGAAGTTGGCGATACACTTTGCCAACATCGCGGAGAAAGTGCACAATATGGCCACGATACTTGTATTGCTGGCCCCGGACCTGCATGACGTTCACGAACACATGAACTCGAGCGATTAGCATCTCTTCTATTCTCGTCAATTGAGGAAGGAAGGTGGGGATCAATCCGAAATCCAACTGATTTTCGGCCGAAAAAAACAGAGGCTCATCCTCCTTTTTGTTCTTATCCTTAGCCATGCAACGCTTGCAAACGCCGTCTTTCAAGCACATGTCAAACCATGTCTCCTGACAACGGGCGCAGTGTTCCATCCGGTCGTTTTCCAGCTCCGTCCAGAACTTCTCCAAAAGCTCCTTATCTCTGTCAGACAATGGACAATGCGACAGATCACGCGCCCAGTCCGGGTCAGGAAGCTCAAAATCTCGATGTTCCGGGTGTTCGATGGCCGGCTGCTGCTGCTGCTGCACAGGTGGGCGGGGATATCTTCCCCGGGCTCGCCTTGGCCAAATAGAGGGACTCGATACCGGAGACTCTATCGGCGTTCCAAGTTGTATGCTTCCCGGAGAAGCAATCGAGGGACCTGAGCGGGAAGAAATCAGTGCGTCTTCTCGTGTTGGCGTGGCCATCGGTGTCCCCAGCAGGATAGTTTCTTGTGAGTTAGTTGGTGCACTTAGTTGTAAGTCTGTCAATGGTAATCCTTCTCGGCGTAGTGGGGACAACCCAGCTTGCTCTGCAGTACGCTTGGAGGCGCCAAAGGCACGTCGATTCCTACAGTCGAAACAGTCAGCCGTAAGTCTTCTACATGATGATATAGAAGAAATTTTCTTGGAAATAAACTGATCTGCTGGTTTCACCTGCTTGCAGTTCCTGCAAACTTTCATTGAGGGGATAGAAGGAGCCATGAGCATGGTGGGTTAGGGGGACGGTTTGATGAGGTACCATGGGGTGAGAAGGATGAATATGTTGCCTGTCGTTGGCAGGCCGACAGGCCCCACAGGTGGAGACAAATCTGAAAGCCTGACCAGTCCGCGATGAGTGGAGACATGATCACGGATCTGACGAATGGGAATAGAGCTTTTGAGTTCAAGTTATCGTCGTAATAGAAGTCCTTCGGACTTAATTAAAGCAGGCTAAAAGTTGAAAAGACCAACTCGACGTTATCGTCCGCCGTAGTGGCGGCGGTTCTTGTACCGAATGCTCACAAGGCTGAAAGCGATCCGAGGCTTGACAGGTCACAAGGCAAGAACAGAGCCAATCTACTTCTTTTTGAAAAACAGTAAAGCAATTCAGATTCCATCAAGTCCACGACTTTATAACGCCTTGAAACTCGACTACCCAAACTCCCTCTTTTCGTACCGAACCAAACATTACTTCTTCGTCTGAGTGAGTCCAAAGGTCGTAAGATGTGGCCAATCTGTCCAACCGTTAAAGTTTGCCAATGCTTTGAGAGGAAGAGACATACCAAAAGTAGTCCGGTCTTTGTTAATATATGTCACCTTTGCTTTTTGGCCGACATAAATCATCTTGCCCTCAGAAAAGCCAAAGCAGTACCCGTAGCGCCCAAACACAGGACTATACTTGGCGCCCTTGTCTACCCTCCGGTCCTTGTTGAGCTTCTTCCACACCATACCCCTGTCATCAGTCGCCGTCTTGCCCGTGTCATAGTCAGCGGTAATACTCTGGCACCGGTAGCAGTTAGATGTCAATGGCATTTGAATATCCCCGTCGAAAGTCAGCTCCCCCCAGTAGTCTTCGACAAAAGCACCAGATGCACCTCTGACGACAATGTTTGGCCGAAACTTGGTCACGTCCATGGTATACCCCTCATCTAGCCTAGACGAGACCTGATCATTTGACTCTTCAGTAACCACCAGGTAATGGCCAATGTCGTTGAACACCAGAGATTCCGGTGGATGAGCCAGCCCTGGAATCAATGATCGCACACGCCGTGTTAGGCGGCCTCTTGTAAGACCTGCTTTGCTGTTGGGTGCCATAGAACCAAGGACTGGCCTACATCCATCTCCGATATAAACGAGAAGGACTTCAAAGCCAAGGCGGTCCGAAAACCAAGTAGACAATTGATCGTCCATCTCGAACGCCATTGCGCTGCTTGTATGTAGGCTCGTGTCGAATTTTCTGCGTCCTTGTGTTGACGGATGGAGCGGGAATCGAATCTCGTCCGCTGTCTTGATATCTTTGGCCTTATCAAACTCGGTACCTCGGCCATTCCATGTCACGACCACTTCCGCAGCATCCGGACCCTGGTCTTCATTATACTCAATTGATGCCCGGAACAGTAATAGTTGCAGGTAATATCCCGTAAGCATGGTTTCGTATTTTGGTTCATCGTTGTCGTTATCGCGGTGGACCTTTTGGAGGCTAAACGTGCGGTCCCCGACTACCCCATACTTGCCGATACGAGCTTCTGTCACGGGTGAACCGCGGAGTGCTTTGACAGGATAAACATAGAGCTATGGCTACGAGTTAGTGGGTGTGGCTAGATATGAATTTGACAGAGATTCGTGAATTACCTGTGTGACTTCCAGATTGTCTCCATCGTGGGGTTGGGACGAGGCGATAAGAACAAGTGTCGTCACCGCCACGATAAGCAGAGTGATAACGATGATGCCATCGCCAGTTGCCCCCAAGGAAGTCATATCTATCAGACCTCCGGGTAGATAGATCGAGCTACTTGTCAGAGAGAAACAAAGGTATGACAGAAAGCCTCTAGCTCCGAGTTGCCCACGGCCGGCAGATGGGTTTATGTAGGTAACCGACTGCCATAAGCTTCGGGTCTTATCACTTCAAGTGGGCCAAGTTATCGCTGGCGCAAGCCCCTAAGACAGATGGATTGCCTGTTTGAGTAACTTCAGTGACCAAATCCTTAGCGTCCAAGACGCGGGGTAGGCGCTGATCGTGACCGAACAGGGCGACATTACCCGATAACAGAGCCTCTACGCCCTGAGGTAGGTGCTTGGTGAAACGCCCTACTGACTCGGGGACTTCACACCGTCTTCAAAGATCGTGATTTTCTGATCTGCTTTCCTATCGGAATGGATCCGGGGTGTTGCTTCTCACAATGAATAAGCCAGTCTCCAACAGAACTAGCATACCTCCTTCTCCCCGACAGGCTTCTTTTCTGCGTCACAGACTTACAGTGCTGCGGCTCTAACTCCGCAACGGATCTCTCGGGTGTGTTGAAAGGGCATCGACGGCTAGCCTCAATTGCGGGGTTACTGCCATCATGCAGCCGGCTGGCGGTATCGAGACAATTCCCAGCATTACATTCATTCACGCTATTTTTCAGCATCGAGAATCATTCTTGCACGGGCTGCTTATGCGCGTTTGCCAAGGCATTACTTCAGCTCTAGACACGATCCAACTCGAAGTTTTTAAGGGAGCTAAAGATCAAGATGACCTAGTAGTTAACTCATAAAAATAGGCCTTAGCATTTCGATAATGATTTTTATTTCAGATTCTTCTTGTGCTTCGGCGACCTTCTTTCCGAGGTGGTGATATTGATGTTACATGGCTTGATGACTCTCAAAACTGCTCCAGAGGCAAATGTAAATGACCTATAGTCCGTTGAGAACTGAAGTAGCCTTCGTCAAACCACAACTGAGGTTTCTTTCTTTTGTTTTGACGTAACTGATTTCCAGGTGCCCGATCGTGTTGGGTCCCTCCAAAAAAATCCCGGCGTGCCTTTGAGTGTAGGCCCGTTGACCACAACCCAACGGTTCCATGGAATCCAGCTGACAAATTCTTTAATGATTAAATAGAGTCATGTACATATATACTGTTGAATTTAAATGTGATACTGAGGGCTTTTTCAAAAGGAAAACCCGCCAGTGCTCCTTGCTTCTACTAAATTACGGGGCCACCGCATTGATAGAGATGTCGTCAAGGTTCCAGGCGGCGTAGATCGAACCGGTGGCGCCGATGGGAAACTTGATACAAGCCTGCACACTATCACCTGAAGGTCCCTCATACAGCATAGTCCTTTGGTACTGGACGTACGTGGGCTTGTCAGGAAGATTCTGCGGCGCGGATGCCACGCCAGGAAACGAAAAGTCGACCGTGACACCGCCAACTGGGCATGGGCCTGTAGGGCTTTGGGTCTGGCAACCATGGACAATCCACGCCGAGAAAGTGTACTCGTAACCTGACACAAGTGCAACTGGCTGGCAGAGGGAGATAGTCTGGCCTCCCTGCGTCGCCGCAAATGTGCTACAAGCAGACAAGTTAGCTTTCAATAGGAAGGGTTTGTGTGCTAGCTTGGGTACGTAGTCTCACAAGTCCTTTGTTCCAGAGCGTGCTCCGCTGCTGGTCACCATACTCATCGCTGATCCTGTTGAACCGAAGACCCAGGGACTAGGGGAGCTGGAGCTGTCCTCGAAGCCGGGGTTGGACGCTCGGTTTGTGGTGGTGATGAGAGGGGGTCCGGTTGTCGTGGTCGTCGAGGCATCTGTCGTCGAAGTCATGTCGGTGCTTGATGAAAGCGCCTCGGTAGTCGTGGACTCGGTGATGATCACAACGGAGCTGGTGGTAGTCGGCTCCTGGGAAATAGTCACCGACGAGGTAGTCTCAGCAACGCTGGTTTGCGACGTGGTGCCAGCCTCGCTAGTCCATGTCGAAGACTCAGATGCCGAGATGGTCGACGACGTGTTTGGACGACAGGGCTTATCCAATCGTTAACTTTGGCCGCCACAGGCACCTTTCAGCACTTACACCAGCTGCACAGAGGCCTGCGCCCGATACAAGAAGGAGGAGACTTTGAGCCCTCATGATAATGACGATGTAAAACGAGTGGACGGGCAAGCGGTTGACGATGGCTTGACCAGGTGGCGGGCTAGAAGAAAACAAGAACGAGAGACGAAGAATGTGACGCTGAGGCGTTTTGGCGCCGCAAAGGGGTAATTAAAGGTTTTAAGCCTAGAAGCAATTAAACGAGGTGGATGAGCTATCGTTTGGCTACTGTGCACTATTGATTCCATCAACTCCACAGCGACCAACCACAGCTTTGAGAAAGCTGGGGAAGGTTATTATTACACCACGCCAGTGCTTGAGTAAAAAAAGGTAGCTAATACGGATAGCAATCCGACTCCAAAGACAGACGCTAACCAAACATAAAGGCCAGAAAGCTGCACTCTAGTACCTTCCTTCTTCTCGGAAACTTGCAGCTCGCCGGCAAGTAGTGGCTTCAACTGCTCCATCGCCTCATCGCTGTGTCCCACCTCGTGGAATGCTTGTGTGGCGTCCGTTCCAAGCACTTCAGCTAGGATGTCATCTCCGCCTCTGATGGATTTGCGTCAGTTGGAGTATTTAAAACTAGAGGGGGTAACTCACGGGTGTTTTGACATATAGCCGGTGATGTCGTAGACATTCTTATCGATGGCGATGTAACCGGATGATTGCGTCGACTTGTTGGTGACATCTTCTAATGTGAACGTTTCCATGGCGGAATTCCTGCGCAAACTAAGTTTTTGTGTTAAGAAGGGATTGGAGATTTCATATATACCACGAAGCATGCTATGATAAATCACATACCCCGAAACATGCCTATCAAGGCATCCCATCCTATTGGCTTGACGTGGAACGAGTTCAACCATAGACCTCGATTTGGAATCAATTAGTCGAGAGCAGAGGTCGGGCTAGTTGCATGCTTGAATTATAGCTAATAGATCTATCAGTAATGGCGCCACTATTGCGACCATTTTGCTGGTCACGTTCGATTGCTACATCTTTTGCCGAATACGGCAACTTCTGTGGCCAACCCCGACTCAACAGGGAAGAATTCCTTCACCCCACTCCTCACCCGCAAGCCATAGTCTCATCACGGGAACAGTTCAATCTACTAAACCAATGATGATGCACTGGAGTTATGGTCACGGGACGTGCTTCAGTGAAATGATGCGGTCCATTTTGTTTTGCGTGGTCTTGCTTAGATATTTCTCTAGGTCGGAGTAGAAAGAAAAGCCTCCATCGTCTCCCTTCGCCCATGCACTTATGAGAACATTCCCTCATCCCGACACGATCTCAGGCAATTTCTGCTTCGCCACTCTTTTCATCTGTTCGGCATTCTCCCAATACTATTGCTCCATCTCTTTTGGTCACCAGCTTTCTCTCATCATTCAGTACCATCATGTCTGTATTCTCGCTGTGTGACCACAACCTGCTCCGAGGTCTGGCGTTAAGTTTGACCCTCCTGGGTGCTGTCGCCATCGGCCTTCCGTTATTTACAGAAGTCGACTGGTTTCAATGCTTTCTGGCAGGACTAGCCTTTCTTGGAAGCGCATGTTCACTCCATCTTGGTGAGGACTCTCGATTTTGCTCCTGTAACGAGTTTCTAACGCGCATCATTAACAGGCCCAAGAAGGAGAACGGCCCTCAAACCCAGCGTGCTCCAAGAATTTAAACTCGCCGAGAAAACCATTGTTAGCCACAATGTAGCCATGTGCGGCGTCCCCTCTCCTCTCCAATGATAAAAATTGCTCACCTATCATGCTAATCATCGCATTAGCTATCGCTTCAAGTTACCATCTTCCGATTCAATCCTAGGTCTCCCGATCGGCCAGCACATATCTATCGGGGCAGCGATCAAGCAGCCCGATGGTGGTGTCAAAGAAATCATCAGATCTTACACCCCCATCTCCGGCGATCACCAGCCTGGCTACTTTGACCTCCTTATCAAGGCATATCCAAATGGGAATATCTCCCAGCTCATGACTTCACTCGTCATTAGTCAGTCAATCCGGGTCCGCGGCCCCAAGGGAAACTTTACCTACACCCCCAACATGGTTCGTCGATTCGGCATGATGGCGGGGGGCACAGGCATCACGCCAATGCTTCAGATCATGAACGCCATCGTTCGAGGCCGGCCTAGCGGAGATAGGACTGAAGTAGACCTCATATTTGCCAATGTCACAGCGCAAGACATATTGCTCAAAGATGAGCTTGATAAGCTAGCCCAAGAGCCTGGCATACGTGTTCGATACGTGCTCGATAAGCCTCCTCCAGGCTGGCAGGGAGGAGTCGGCTACATTACAGCCGATATGATCACTGTAAGAAATAACTCGGGCTTGCTCTATCAGATAGTCGCTAACTCAGACAGGAATGGCTCCCTGCCCCTGCACCGGACGTCAAGATCTTGCTTTGCGGCCCGCCTCCCATGGTTACTTCTCTCAAGAAGGTGGCTGAGAGCTTGGGCTATCAGAAAGCTCGAGCGGTCAGCAAATTGGAGGACCAAGTCTTTGTATTTTAGAGAAGTGGGCGCTCGCCAATGTCCACCATCGATTTTGATCTTTATGATGTAGCTCAGCTTCTGCATTCTCCGGAACACAAGCGAGGCTTCATGTTTCGTATCCATAGCAGCACATGACAGATGCCAATAAAGTTAGACCAAGTTGGCCTGTTGAGACCGCTATGCACCAAATGACAATAAGTGCCAAGACTTTGAACGTTTAACGATTTAAACAGGAGGCATTGTGATCCCTCCTCAACTTTGGTAGTGTAAATAAAGTCATGACCATGCATAATCGCCGTAAGCGCTACAGTTAGCACCACACTCGAGACCCTCGCGATAAATCAAGGCCAATCCCATCATGCCCCAAACCCAATAGTGGCCCGATAGGCTCTCGATCTTGGGTAGAAATGCGCCACGAAACATGTGTCATGTCCTAACGTCCATCTAGGTCCATTTGGTCCTAGGTAGAGAAGAGGCCCATCTTGTTGCCTATAACGGCCTAGCTTTGGTCGGACCCCTTGTCTTCGGCTACCAACTTGTTCAACCCCTCCGTGCTGGCCGCCCGCAAGGTTTAGTCGTTCCAGGCGCTAGGGATGGCAAGTCCATAAGAACAAGGCCAACCTCCGACAACTCAATGGCCTTTCAACAATCATCACGGAGGATCATCTCCTTCATTGAATTATCTCTTGTCCCGATAGATCTGTTTCGCCAGCAAAATGAGTTCAACTCCCATCCCGGGCACCGTCCAGCTGGTCGACGTGCAAGGTGTGGTACATGCCAAGCACGGCGAAGGTCACAAAGATATCGTCCTCATCCCTCAGCCCAGCGACCATCCAGATGACCCTCTTGCCTGGACTCCCAAGAGAAAGATCTTCAACATCTTTTGGGCAATGACCTGGTGCTTTCTGGCTGCCGCTATCATCTCGGGACTCTCTCCGGCCTATCTCATGATCGAGGCCGACACGGGTATCTCGGTCGCCGACCTCAGTACCGGCAACGGTCTCCTATATCTCTTCCTGGGATGGGGAACACTCATCACCCAAAACGTCGCTCTCACCTTTGGCCGACGTATCACTTTGGTCGCATCGATCCTGCTCACCACCTTTGTCACCCTGTGGTCTGCCTACCTCGAATCCCGAGCCGAGCTATTTGTCAACCGAATCATACTAGGCATTGTTTCATCTCCCATGGAAACGCTTATCGAGGTCATCATTGGCGACGTCTTCTTCATCCACGAACGAGGCCTTTATATGGGGATATACTCCTGGAGTCTCTGGGCAAGCGCCTTTCTTTGTCCTGTTGCCTCGGGCTTTGTGGCAGAAGCCCACGGTTGGCGGTGGATTCAGTACATTCTGTCTATTATTGGCGGAGTGTTGACTGTGCTCACCTTTCTCTTCTTTGAAGAAACCATGTTCAGCCGCCCAACAATGCCGGCCGAAGCTCTCGCGATTAGCGTGAGTGAAGAGAAGGCTCCAAGCCTAGTGGAAGCAGTTTCACCGCAGCTTTCCGAGAAGCCCGGGTCAAAGGACGCGGGCTCACCCGAGAGAAAGTCTACGTCAATATCTGATGGGCACCAAGTCGATTATCCGGCTCGGCCCAAGACGTTTGTCCAGAGGCTTGCTCTATGGGGCTTTCAGTCACCGCGTCCAGCAACCAAGCGCGCCATTCTCCTCCCTTTCCGACTCTTGCGATATCCGACCATTGTCTTTAGCGGTTTTCTTGTTGGCGGCATTCTCTCGTGGTACAACGTGGTCGGAGGTTCGTTGGCTCTCATTCTCGGTAACGAGCCATATAATTTCGGAACCAACACGATTGGTCTCTTCTATCTTGCTGCGGTTGTCGGTGTCTCTATTGGCTGTGTTCTCTGTAGCACAACAAGCGATAGAACAGCCGTGTGGTTCGCCAGAAGAAACGGTGGTATTATGGAGCCGGAGCAGCGCTTGTGGCTCTGCCTCGTGTGTATTGTCGCGCACCCAGCCGGTTGTCTGCTCTATGGGATTGGAGCGGCATACCATCTCCACTGGGTGGGAATCGCATTTGGACTTGGCCTCATCAGCGTCACTCTGCCCATCGGGTCGGCTTTGGCTTTTAATTACATCCTAGATAGCTACAAGGAAGTAGCAGGCGAGGGTCTGGTCACCTCTATCTTGATCCGTAATCTCATGGGTAAGTGCAAAACGCTACTCGACTTTGACGGAGTTATCTCTCACACTTGGCAGGCTTTGCTTTCTCCTACGCAGTCGTGCCGATGATTGACAACCTGGGACTGAAGAATGCCTTCATCTTGATTGCGGTTCTCGGCCTTGTGCTATGGTGCATGTGTCTAGTCATGATTCTTATCGGCAAGTCGTTGAGACAGGGCTCAGCAGAGAGCTACTGGAGGCTCGTTGACAAACTGGGTGCCACTGCGCACTAACCACAGGTCATAGACAGACTCATGAACGGTCACCTAACAATGTGTTGATAGTAGACTTGATCTATAACAATTATTTAGTAATTGCACGCTTTGCTTAACTTGAGATGTCTTTTAGCCCTTTAATGAGCCCCTCCACAATGGCCACGACGCCCTCAGCCCCAGGATCTGTGACTTTGCCCCAGTTCTCGCCTGCGACATAGACAGCCCTACCCAAGCTAGCCTCCATACCCTTTGTACTCTCACAGCCCTTCTTAGCAGCCTCAGCAGCCTGGCCAATGTTACTCTTCACCAAGGACTCAACAAAGGGGATGAGTGCATCCATCAGAGTTCGATCACCCACACGAGCGGGCGTCATGGCCTGCAGCCTCTCCAACGCGACACCAGATGCCTTAGCCCATGTCTCACTCGTAGCCATCACCCCAGGAAGTGTTTGCAGTGATGACGCAAGCGCGGTAACAAAAAGCTCGTACAAGGCGCCTGATGTTCCGTCCATGCTGGTTTCCAAGGCCACGGCAATTTGCATCACTGCTGCGCTTGCACTAGTCGAGGAGGTAATGGGAGATGATGATAGAGCCTTGAGCACAGCATTGGCTCCACGCGACAACGTTGTTCCACAGTCACCGTCTCCGACTATCCGGTCGTTTTGAGTGATGTGTGGCTCAGCGGCAATGATCGACTCGCAAGCGGCGGATACGGCTTTTGTGAAGGTATCGGGGTCGACTATTTTACATCAGCAACAAGTTCAACCGTTTCATTGATTATCTCTCACCCTTTGGTCCAGAAGACTCAATGGCGGCCTTGGGCGTTGCCTTCGTTGGAGTATCGACAATCCGCTTGCTGCTCGACTCAGGGGAGCCAGCGATACTCTGCGGCCAGCCAACAGCAGTTGTTTGATCGTCGATAGCGGCTATGGTGTCGGGTGTAGCTTTTAGAAGGGTAATGCTGAAGCCAGAAGCATCCAAGCTCGTCATGAATGTTCCAGACAAGACCCGACCGGGCTGAAGTCCTCGCTCCCCTACACCGGTTAGCTACTGATTGACACCGTCCAGTTATTAACCCACCTAGCTTCTTCACTACATGGTGAAGAATAGCGCTCATCTCAAGTTGTGAAGTAGCCCCAAGGTTATTCAACAGAAGTACAGGGTTCTCTCCTTCAAAGTTGACAAAGCCACGGTCTTCATCGTCGGTCCGCAGAAGCATGTCCAGCATGCGATCAATCAGCGTATCGAGAGTAGGTCGAGGATCTAGGATGTAGCAACCAGGCTCATTATGAATCCCCATGCCCAGCTCCAACTGCACAGGCTCATCCTGTGCAGTGGTGCCTGGGATATGCACATGTCCTTGTGAGACACCACAAGTGACGAGGTTCTCAACAACCTGCTTGCCAACAGCCAGCAGTTCATCAATAGACTTGCCCTTGGCAGCTAGAGAACCAAGAACCTTGTGCACAAGAACAGTTCCAGCGAGGCCACGACGACCGACTTTGCCACTTCGCTTACGGCCAACAGCAACGTCGTCGCCGACCACGAGGACTTCGACACGATGGCCCCATCGCGCACGAGCTTTCTCAGCAGCGAGATGAAAGTGGAAAATATCTCCAGTGTAATTCTTGACGATGAGGATTATACCCGCTTTGCCGCCAACAGTGTGGATGGCTTCGATGATCTGAGACACGGAGGGGGAGGCAAAGATGTTGCCTGATACGGCGGCGCTCAGCATGCCCTGTCCAACGAACGCGGCGTGTGCTGGCTCGTGGCCTGCACCACCCCCAGAGATAAGGGTGACGTGCTTGGAGGGGTCATGATTGGGGCAAGATATGGCTTAGAAATCGTCAATGGCTATTCTTCTGGGAAAGTCAAAGACTTACTCTTTGTCGCTGTGTTGAGAACAAGTTCATCAGACAAACTGCACAGGCCCTTCAGGGCATCCACGACAAGAGCCTGGCCATCGGTGAAGAAACTCGTGTCAGCCATTGTGATCAATCATAGAGAAAAGACAGAGCAATGACGGTGACTCTGACTCAATCTCGCCTACGGTTGATAGCCCTGTTATGACCTCGCCCAAACCATGACCCCCGGCTCACTTCAATCTCCCCGTCGACCGACAATCTGCAATAGATCTCGGCAACCTTCCGTAGCGCTGGCTATTCACCCCCGGCTATGTACCAAGCCTCTTCGATTGGTGAGGAAAAGGGGATTCGGGGTTCGGCTACAAGTGGACTGGGTTGAGGAAGGGATCGGCAACGCAGGCAGCCTCGGAAAAGGCCTGACAGGCTGCTTTTCCGAACCGACCGTCACCCTATGTTCCCTCTAGATTGGTGGAACGCTGCGTCGCCCTTGTCCCTGCTCCGTTAGCGTCGCACTCGTCTTCCCCAGACTGGCCCTTCCCCGCATCCCCGCAACGCGGAAATGGGACCCAGATAACAAGGTGTTCGTGGTCAGACGCCAGGTTTGATGAAAGGGTTGCTTGTCAGAACCAACACGGACCGTGTTTGTTTGTTATAAAGGACTTGCGAGTCTCATCTCAAACCCTGGCTCGACAGCATCAGCCCTTTCTCCTCTCCAACTCCATTGAGCTCGTGTTCACCCGGGGAGCCCATACAAACATGACCAACCAGCAGGCCGTGACAACGACCATGTCGCACGACGACAAGAACAACATCTCGCACGTCGAGACACGCGACAATGAGGACCAATTGAAGATGGGTGACGAGGAGCAGCTGGATGAGTTTGGCGCCCGCGCAAAGACTGACCCCAGGGAGATTGCCCTCGTCAAGAAGCTGGACTGGTACATGATGGTGTGTGCTGACCGCCATCTCGCGTCTGGAGAGCCAATTCTAACGTGAATTTAGCCCATTCTCTGGCTCATGTACTTTTTCAACTTCCTCGACCGAAATGCCATGATCAACGGACGACTCAACGGCCTGGAGGACGATCTCGGCCTCAAGGGCACTCAGTACAATACCTGTGTCTCGATTCTCTTTGTCGGATATCTTTGCGGTCAGATTCCTTCCAATATGATCCTTAACCGCGTGAGGCCTTCGTGGTACATGGCCGGCTTCTGCATGGCTTGGTCTGTTTTGTCTCTCTTGACATACAAAGCCCACAACTACGAGACCATGCTTGTCTGCCGTTTTCTCCTTGGAATAACGGAGGCTCCATTCTATCCGGGTGCTTTATACATGATTTCGATGTTTTATAACAGAAAAGAGATCGCGACGCGCATGTCTATCTTCTACACAGGCAATATGATGGCCAGCTCCTTTTCTGGGTTGATCGCCGCACCCATCTTTTCCGAGCTTGACGGCCGACACGGCCTCAAGGGATGGCAGTGGTAAGTAAAAGTCAAAAGAAAAAAAAAGAAAAAAAGTTGCTCATTCAGGAGCTAACATTACTCTCGCAGGCTCTTCATCATTCAGGGTGCCATCTCTATTGGCGTTGCCATCCTTGGCTTCTTTACTCTCCCCGACAGCCCCCTCAAGACCAGGTGGCTTACTCCCGAGGAGCGTCAGCTGGCTCACGACCGTATCGCCCGCGATACCACTGGTCGCCGTGAGGGTACCAGTGTGTGGACCGGTCTGCGTGAGGCGGCCTCTGACTGGCGCGTTTGGCTCTTCTGTCTTATGGATAACCTGCACCTTTCTGTGAGTATACTCAGTCTCAACCGCATTAGCGAACGATATTCTAACCATCAAATAGGCCAACGGTTTCAAGAACTTCCTGCCTACCGTCATCGAGACTCTCGGCTACAACACCACCATCACCCTCGTTCTGACCTGCCCTCCCTACCTCTTCTCCGGAATTGTCTCCATCGCTGTCTCGTGGTCATCGGGACGCTTCAACGAGCGAACCTGGCACGTAACCATCAGCAAGGCCATTGCAATCATTGGTTTCGCTATGGGCTGCGCTACCCTTAACGTGCCTGTCCGATTCGTCGGCATCATGCTCTTCGTCGGAGCCACCTACGGAGTCAACAACATCATCCTCGGCTGGACCGCTTCCGTTGTCGGTCAGACGGATGAGAAGAAGGCCGTTGCCATTGCCATGTGCAACACATTTGGCAACTTGGCTAGTGTTTACACACCCTACCTCTGGCCCAAATCTTCTGCTCCCCGATACACCCAGCCCATGATTGCTTGTATCGCTTTCTCGGCCGGCGTTATTGTGTGCGGCTGGATTATGAGGTTCGCCTTGCAGCGCAAGAACAAGAAGCTTCGACAGGACAATCCTGACCAGACCAACTTTTACGTCTACTAAGCTAATGAGCCCGGTACTTGGATATTAAGCGTATTGCGATTGCAATGGAGTCTTCAGGGGAAATAGGACAGGGCCTCGGGTTTAGCCAGATGAACAGGCTGGTGACTCGGATGGAGAAGGCATCTATAGTAGCCTGTGCTGCCCTCGGTATTGAGCTCATTCATTGCTTGGATAGATTACAGAATGAAGGACGCCTCCTGAGATAATTGAATGATACCTCTAAGCTACTACTCTTGTGTCTTTGTATCAGTCAGATGACCAAAGCGTAGCTATATCGCACCCCGCATAGTCATATATTATCCACCGCACCTTATCAACGCATGCCAATGGAAAGCATCACGTGTGGAGATATGAGATCGCCCTACCTAGCTCTTTTCTCGTCTAGTGTACCTTAGCCCGGGATCCCAACCTCATGCACATCCTAGGTGGGCCTGTAGGTTCAAAATACAGACTCCCAACTCACCACAACTATGACCCTTGAATGGCTCCTGTTAGGCTAAGGGCTTAAAGATACTATCATAAACGAGGCCAGAGTCTTAGTTACCGTGTAATATTAATCTCTTATGAAATATACCTAAGTTTAGCCCTATTATGGTATAACGATTTATCTATAATTCCCATATTTTCGTAAATCCCTTAGGTAGGTATCCTGATATGGCGGCAAGCTTTCTTTGCATTGCGTTGACACTATGTCATCCTATTGTAAGTCGAGGGGCTCGGGAAAATGTTTGTAGGTGCGCTATGGCTATGTTAGGAACGAAATACGGAACCTCATCTATTTAGGTAGGAGGGCAAGCCTAGACACGAGACACATCCGGCAAGACGACGTAAATAAAGTTGATGAAGCGTGGGGAGTTTGTACCCATCATTGTAGTCATAAATGCTAATGCTATATGCCATAATTCATAAACTTGACATTTTTCAATCGTCAAGTGCCATCGGTTTCCCTTCTAGCCAGAAGCTATAGCTTATTTTCCTCCTCAGTCATCTGACCAAGGATATCGTTCCATTGCTCATAAGCTCCTTGTGCCAGAGCACCCCTCAAAGGAAGTCGCCCTCCTTCCAGGTGGCCGAATCCAAGCACCTTGTAAATACCCTCTCGGATGCCGAGAATGCCATGCGCTCCAATAAACTCCTCAGCACTTGAAACCTTCCATTGGAGCCTTCGGACTTCCTCCAAAGTTGACTCCTCAACGGGTCTCTTAGCAGCTAGTGCGAATAACCGAGAGACAGTCTTGGGGAAGATAGCAGCTAGGCCATCGATGACGCCACCGGCGTTGAAGATGACAATAGGGCCGAGTTGTTGACCGAAGCCGGAGTAAACTCGGAACTTCTTGTGGTCGATCTTGGGGTGAAGAGATACTTGCAAGTGGTGAGACACGTTGCCGTGTGACCTAAGACTCAGGTAAGTAGTTGACCAGCATTTTGAGATGGGTTGACATACATCTTGCACCCTACAATATTGGGGTGTGCCGCCAACTTGACGTATGTGTCGATGCTAATTAGGAGGTTGTTTGTGACACCTGGGTAGTTGTACCTAGAACTCTGTTAGCTCAATTTCAACAAATGACGCGCTCATCTCTTACAGCACAACCGGAAGGGGGCTGTTGTCAGCAACCAAGGTATACCACTCAACCAGGTTGGCCTGAGTAGCCGCACCACCAAAGTACCCAGGCGCAAGCACCAAACCCCATTGCGCACCAGCCTTCTTCGCATCCCTCAACCACTCGAGAGCCTCATCGACGCTGTTGATCAGGACACCAGCCATGATGGGGTAGTCGTTGTATCCAGCCTCATCAAGACCCTTGCGGACCCCAGAAATCAGGTCAATGCGCTCCTGGCTGTTCATGTGAATAGCCTCACCGGTCGAGCCCATGAGGACAAGACCGGTGATGCCCGACTTTGCAAGATGGACGCTGTGGGCGGCTTGCGTCGCCACGTCGACTGCCGGCTGCAGAGCGGGGGCCTCTGCCTTGGCCTTGAAGAAGGTAGGCACGGGGACAAAGACACCATCGGGAGGGGTTCGGGACGCCATTTTGGATACTCAAGACGATGCTCAAATAAGTCGAAGCCGTTTCTATGAAGAGGGGTATGTGCAGAGTTGAGTGCTACCAGTGCCCTCGGTGGTATATAACGCGGAGCGCATGCCGGTCGCATCTTGTTCCGCTGCCGAGCCGAGTGGGGGTCAGCTCCGATGCCGCCTCCGGCTCGAGACGGCCCGCCGACGAATCATCATGATCCTTTTCCGAGTCCCGATTTGGCCTTCGGATAAATGAAACCGACCAACGGGAGCACGCAATGTCGCCTCATTTCTCGGCCATCTTTTAACCATCTGTCGAGACTAACTTGGCTCTTTTCTCTTGTGCGGGGAAAACATCTCTTCCTCATTTTTGTTCATTTCAGAATCGCTTCATCATGTCGTCTGGTCGTACCTTTAAGCTCAACTCGGGATACACCATCCCCGCAGTGGGACTGGGCACTTGGGTGAGTCTCAAGAGCGTGCTATACCCTGGAGCAATACTAACGTGTGATAGCAATCGGGCCCTAATGAAGTGGCCAATGCTGTAGAGTATGCTCTGAAGCATGGATACCGCCATATTGACGCTGCCGCTGTTTATGACAATGAGGCGGAGGTCGGTGCCGGCATCAAAGCATCTGGCGTGCCCCGAGAGGAAATCTTTCTGACCTCAAAGCTATGGAACACACATCACAAGGCCGCTGATGTTGAGGAGGCTCTTGACCAGTCTCTCAAGGATCTCCAGACTGACTACGTCGATCTGTTCCTGGTCCACTGGCCTGTGGCTTTCAAGAAGCCTGCTAATAAGAAGGAGCGATTCCCAATTGATCCCTCAGACGAAGGCGTCCATGTCATTGATGTGCCCATCAAGGAGACATGGCAGGCTTTAGAGGCGCTGGTCAAGAAGGGCAAGATCAGGACCATTGGAATCAGCAACTTTTCCCAAGCAAAGACGGAGGAGATTCTCGCCTTGTGAGTCGTCAGGACCTAGATGCATAATGGAATTTGAACTCACAATCTCAAAGCGCCGAGATCAAGCCTGCGGTCAATCAGATTGAGGCTCACCCTTACCTACAGCAGCCTGGCTTGCTGGAGTGGTCCAAGAAGCAGGGAATCCTCATCACCGCTTACAGCCCCTCCGGCAACAATATCTACGGCCTTCCCAAGGCCATTGACGATCCGGTAGTCGCTGAGATCGCTAAGGAGCTGGGCAAGCAGCCCGCTCAAGTTCTCATCCAATGGGCCGTGCAAAGAGGGACCGTGGTGCTCCCCAAGTCGGTGACACCCTCAAGAATTGCCGAGAACTTTGAGGACTTTGAGCTACCCCAGAGCGCGTTTGAGAAGATCAACGCATTGGATAAGAACCACAGATACAATATCCCCATCCGGTTGGGTCTTGACATCTTTGGTGAGCTTGATGAGGCGACGGTCAAGAAGGGTCGAGCGGATTGGATCGCCAAGCAAAGGGAGCTAAAGGCTGCCGCTTGAGTACAATAGCACGTGAATAGAGTACATATCGGGCTGGTCAATAGAGTTCAATACTTTCACACAATCCTTGACTGCATACACCCAATAACGTGCCCTCTATTCCCAATCCGTCTCCCACACCATCCCATCCCACGCCGCCAGGGCTTTGACAGGCGGCAGGCCTAATATTAGCTTCATAATTGCAGAAGCAGGTACTAGACGGGATGCCACCTCGCTAAACCTCATCCTGTAACACGAACTCCCCGAAAAACCTCCCGTCGATCGGATTCATGTCTGACAGGGCTGAAATGTCTCTCCTTGTCCGTTTTCCCGTGCCGAGTTCCGGCGTCGGAGGCGGCACGCCATGTCGTGCGGAGACTGCATATCCGACCCGGGCGCAAATGACCCGAAGCCCGGCAAACCTCCTCTCGGCTCGAACACCGACGCGACCCCTGTCCTGCACCACAGACCGGGGCTGTGCCGCTTATAATCACGCATCGGGGGCAACTGTCACGAGAAACCAGCACGGCGCGTCGTAGTGTCTCTACTCACTCTATTCACAATGGGCAAGATTGCGCTTATCGAGTATTTCCGGGTACCTCCCCGCTGGCTATTTGTCAAGATCACCGATGATGCGGGAAATGTAGGGTGGGGAGAAGCTTCGCTGGAGGGGCACACCCAAGCTGTCGAGGGATGCTTGGACGCTTGGATTTCTCAGTACACGGGGATGGAGGCAGAGTAAGATGGACCTTCAATTGACCCAAGACTTCAAAACTGACGACATGCAGTGACATTGAGCAGATCTGGCAGAGGTCATGGCGTATGGGCTTTTACAGAGGTGGGCCGGTTTTCATGAGCGCATTGGCTGGCATCGATATTGCCCTCTGGGATCTCAAAGGTATGACAACTTAAGTCCAAAATTGAACTTTGCTGACAATTCCATAGCCCGCAAGCTCAATGTTCCCATCTATCAACTCTTGGGCGGAAAGGTCAGAGATACGCTCAAGGTCTACGCCTGGATCGGAGGAGACCGGCCTTCAGACGTCGAAGCCCAAGCGTTGGTCTATCCAAATACCCAATCTTCCAGAAAAACCTACTAACACCAAATGCAGACTCTCTCGTCGCGCACAAGGCTTCACTGCCGTCAAAATGAACGGCACAGAAGATCTTGGCTGGCTAGATTCGCCCTCAGCTCTTGATGACTGCATCGAAAGAGTAAAGACGGTCAAGTCGCTCGGTATGGACGCCGGAGTCGATTTCCACGGTCGCGTGCACAAGCCAATGGCGAGACAACTTGCTATATTGTTAGCACCGCACCGGCCAATGTTTATCGAGGAGCCTTTGCTGTCTGAGCACCCTGAGGGTATCAAAGCCTTCGCGCAGGTTATTTCTACCCCAATCGCACTAGGAGAGCGTCTACACAGCCGATGGGACGTAAAACCGTTCCTCGAGGCCGCATGTGTCGATATTCTACAGCCTGACATCTCCCACGTGGGTGGCATCTCAGAGCTGCGACGAATTGCTGCTATGGCTGAAACTTACGATGTCGCGATTGCGCCCCATTGTCCGCTTGGGCCAATTGCTCTAGCGGCCAACATCCAAGTGGATGCGACAACGCCAAACTTTGCGATTCAGGAGATGAGTCTAGGGATCCACTATAATACAGGCGGTCATGACTTGCTGTCATATATCAAGAACCCGGAGATTTGGGACGTCAAGGACGGCTACATTAAACTTATGACGGGGCCTGGATTGGGCATTGAGGTTGACGAAGAAAAGGTTCGGGAGCTGAGCAAGAACGCGGAGCCGTGGGTGAGTCCAGGGTTCGTAGGCCCAGGCGGCGAATGGAGAGAGTGGTAACTTGACCACCGGCTACTAAACTCTAGAGCCGTAAATAGACTCCATCAACCACTCATAGACACTGTAGCACTTGTTCCAGAAGCTAAATGCCATGTTGCCCCGGCATCCCCAGATTGTGTCCAAGCTCAAAGAGTCTAGACTGACGATCGCCACTAACGAACCCCCATGTCCACCCCCGCTCATTTCCCCGCCTCCCAAGCCCTGCCGAGTAGAAAGATAAGAACACGGCCAGGCTTGGGTGTTCCCCCCATTTCCGACGTCCTTTTCCGCGTCAGAACCACGTTCGAGGACCCAGCGATGGACTCGGCTCGCCGCTCCAGCTTGGCCAGCAGCGCTGCTGGCATCGGCCGGCGAGACTCGCACGAGAGCGACAACAGCCATGAGCGTCATCAGTCGCCCACCAAGCAGCGTAAACAACCGCACGTACGAAGCAGGGCCAGCAGGGCCTGTGACCGTTGCAAGGCGTGAATAACCCCCTTGACCCTTCTCTCTTACATGCACCCATGGGTTAGCCAAGAGCGACAGGCGGCTAGATCCGAGAGGGATCATCATCCTTATACTCGCCTGAAAAGACACTGACGCTTCTTCTTTTCCAGACGCAAGACTCGCTGCTCCGGCAAGTACCCCTGTGCGCTCTGCTCTCGTCTCCGGCTTGACTGTAGATACACGGCTTCGTACCGTCGCGGTCGTCTTCCGTCCATTGAGATAGACACCGAGATGGACACAGAGGAACATGGAGAGCCGTTATCTGGTTCTGCACCTCGGGCCACCGAGGAGCAGCTGAGAGGGTCGGTTCCGCCGAATGCACCGCACCCATCGGAGGAGCACATCCCAAGCCCTGTGTCCATGGAAGCTAGGGCGTTTGAGCCCTCTAAGCCAGAGAATGGAGTGTCGACGCAGTCGTCCCGCAACTCTCCAGAGCCGGCGCCCATTGATCGGCAGGGCCATTATGTACGTGACGCTGTACCCCATAACTAGCTTCTATTAACACCGTCTTAGGTCGGACCTGCGTCTGGGGCGTCATTCTTACTGAGGATTCAGAGGAAGTTACAACAGCAGCGCTCAGCGTCTTCGTCTTCTGAAGCGTCCATCTTCACCTTTGGCGACTTGCCTCTTCCAGAATTTGATACCCGTTTCCTTATACTCCCACCCAGATCTGAGGCAGAGACTCTGCTCTGTCGGTACTTTGAGTTTGCTGCTGCAACCCACCGGTTCCTTCACCGCCCTACCGTCGAAGCGTGGCTGAAGGAGCTATACGACAATCATGGAAGTATGCGTGACCAGACAGATGCAAGGAGCAGAACCGCGCTTCTATTTATGGTGTTTGCTCATGCCGAGAATTTCCCCAAATCCAAAGCCGGCACGGTTGATCCAGAAGCAAGGTGAGTGTACCGCCCACCCACTTGAATTACATGACTGACCTTCCAGCGCTCGCTTCTTTTCCGCTGCCGAAGATCAGCTTTCTGGAGAGAAAGGTGCCATCCGTCTGATTAGTGTTCAAGCACGTCTAGCACAATGCTTCTACCTCTTATCCCACTCACGACTGAACCATTGCTGGAGTCTATTCGGAACTACGGCTCATCTCATGCTCGCCTTGGGTATTCATAGAAAGTCTCGCATCGATGCAAGTAGCCAACCAGATTACGTCGACTTGGAGTGTCGCAAGCGAACCTTTTGGTGTGCTTACAATCTCGACACCTACCTCAGTGCAGCATTGGGACGCCCGCGCACATTTCATGATGACGATATCGACCAGGAAATGCCACTTTGTGTGGATGATTATCGACTTGGTCGAGGACAAACGGCGCCGTCACCGCTTGCGACAGTTCAATCGATCATGTCAGGGTCTGTTGCTCACATCAAGTAAGTTTACAACTACCGAGGTGATTTCCATCAAACTAACACAGCTAGGCTATCACGAATCGTAGCTAGAATCTTGAGGGATCTCTATGGCATCCGATCACAGTCCATGGAGAGCCAGTACAAGCTGGCCGCAAGGTATTCCAAGGAGATTGAGACCTGGCATAGCGGAGTCGCATACCTTGTTGACACAGATGGCATTGACCCGTCCCTATTCCAGCCCATCTTTCTCCGGCAGCGAAACGTCCTGAATCTGGCGTGCTGGCATGCCCAAATCCTCGTTCACCGACCATTCTTGTTGAACAATTTTGCTAGCCTTGCAAATCTCGGAACAACAAGAAACACAAGGAGTCGGCAGAATACTGACCTCACGAATGAACATGTTCAGCGCTGTCTTGAGGCTGCTATGAACATTGTGGCCAAGATTGACGACCTCCACTCTGGCGGGCAGCTCTACAACACCTTCTGGGTAGGTCATGCAAATCCTCAGGAACAAATTCCCATGGCTCATGTGCTTCTAGTTCTCTCACTACTTTGCCTTCTCGGCTGTGGTTATGCTCTACGTCTTTGCCATTCAGCAGCGCCATGCACCACCAGAAACATACCTCCCAGCCTTCCACGCCGCAACAAGATGTCAATCCCAAATCACGTCAATCGCCATACCAGGCTCCTTGGCTCAAAGATATGGCGTGGTTCTACAAGAATTACGCGTCGAGGTTCTGCGTCACAACACGCATTTACTGCATTTGACAACTGGAAGTGACGGGGCTGCTGCTGGCTCTGCGGGTATCCGAGAAGGCGACGCAGCGCTCATCGGGTCGTATGCAAACCAAGAAATGATTGGTCTACCTCACGGCATGAATTTTGCTTCTGCTGATGATGTCGCTGGACATCTGGCTCTGGCAAGCGAGGAAAACCTGGGCTTTCCAGAACACAGTCCGGGAAGCTCCATTGTGCAAATGACGGGATGGAACCAATTTGATTCACTCGTGAGTACTCTTGCTCTTCCTAATCACCTGGCTGCCGGCTCACCAACTTTGTGCTCAGGTCTCTGGAGGAATTGGCGGCATAGAAGCCTTTCTCGGGGAGAACAACATGGAAGGGTGGAATCTAGGAATTGGGGAGTAAGGGAAGCGGCTAAAATGATATCCTCGGTTATGAATTTTGACTCCATTTCTGTAACATTGTGCATACAAACCTGCAGCCATCCCAGTCCCGCAGATCTTGATCCTTCACTGTGACCCCGGCTTAGAAAATATTGTCCATCAATAAGAAGCTCCAGTCAATGAAGATCATATCAAGACCAAATGTCGACATATTCGGTTTCCAAAAACATGACGATCCAAATTCTTGTCTCTAATCCTCTTACAAAACTTCAATATCTTAAAACCCAGTATCTTTTCTCCTCCGCTTTCCCGGATATCCACGTTCTCTCCTTTGCGGGTCTGTTGTCTCGCCTCGGCTCCCAGCAGGGAGTCGGAAAAGCGAACCCCATCACCACAAGACCCCAACCCCCTCGCTATTTGCTTTTCCGCTCGCTTTTCCGACACGCCTCATCGGGGGAGTCGGAGCCGCAAACACCGTTTCAACCCAAAGGCGAATAGAACAAACTCTGAATGCTTTAAATTTAGCCGGTACAAAGATCAATTAGCTCCAAAACGTGACCACATGCAGACCGTATTTGGCAAAAATAACTTATCGATATCACTTCCTCACTCCCACTGCCATTCACCGCTCTGATCTGTCATCCTCTTCCACGCGGTTTATCCTTGCCAACAAATCATGGCTGCCGTCACTGCGAGTATCACGCCCGACTTGGGTGCGGCCAAGCATGCGGCGACGGTGACTGTTGTTGCGCCCAAGCCAGAGAAGATTAACTGTATCAACGACTTTATGCTTCACCAGGCACGGAGCATTCCTGATACGCCGCTTATTGCATATCCCGCCTCTGAGCTTGGGGCTTCTGACTTTGTCAATTATACCGCCAAGGACCTTGATGCTTTTGCGGATGAGGCTGCCAAGGCTCTTGCTAGCCAGGGACTGGTTCCAAAGGTATGTCACTTGTTTCAAGTAATAGTATTGGTCTAATCATAGTTGTTTTACAGGCAGCAAAGAGCGACAAGGCCGAGGTAGTAGGCCTGCTAGGTCCCTCGAACCTCGACTACATCATCTCCATTATCGCCCTCTCCCGCATGGGCTTTACCGTTCTTTTTCTATCAACACGTCTACCAACAGAAGCATATGTGGCACTACTTGAAGAGACAAATTGCACACGCATTCTTACAGGACCCAAGCTGGTATCAGTAGCCTCCAAAATCCAAGAGGTCTACCCTGTCGAGAGCTTCCCACTACCCGACCACACTCAACGATCTCAAAGCACATCGCAATCACCCCGCTTCCAACGGCAAACAGAACTACAAGATGAGGAGAACACTGTCGCTTTTATTGTCCACTCGTCGGGAAGCACGGGCCTACCTAAGCCGATCTATCAAACACATAGGCAATGCCTAAGCAATTACGCTACAGGCAGCGGAATGCGAGCCCTCGTAACTCTACCTCTCTTCCACAACCACGGACTGTCAACCATGTTCCGAGGAATGGTTACCGGCAAGCGCACGGCGGTGTATAACGCCAACTTGCCCTTGACTAACAACCACCTCGTGGCGACTATGAAAGCCGCCGAGTTTGAGAGCTTCCACTGCGTACCTTATGCGCTGAAAGTTCTTGCTGAGACAGAAGAGGGTATTGCAGAGTTAGCAAAGGCAAAGCTCGTGCTTTTCGGAGGAAGCAGTTGTCCCGATGACTTGGGAGACCTATTGGTGAAGAACGATGTGAATATCGTATCTCATTACGGCGCGTAAGTGCTCATCATACCTCTTGTTCACTTCATCATGCTAACTGGCGAATCAGCACGGAAATGGGACAACTCATGACCTCTCTGAGGGACCCTGTGACAGATAAGGCATGGAACTACGTCCGACCGCTTGTCAAGACCAAGCCTTACCTCTTCTTTGACGAAATCACCCCCGGCATCTTTGAGTGTGTTGTTCTAGACGGCCTCCCCACCAAGACTACATCAAACTCGGACGACCCTCCCAACTCGTTCCGGACAAGAGACACGTTCGTAAAACACCCCACACTCCCCGATGCATGGAAGTATCTTGGCCGACTTGACGACCGAGTCACGCTATTCAATGGCGAGAAGGTCCTCCCGGTTCCCTACGAGCACCGCATTCGTCAAAATGAGCTTGTGCAGGATTGTCTAGTGTTTGGTGTTGGCCGAGCATTCCCAGGCTTGCTTGTCATTCCTAGCGAGCACGCCTCAGAGAAGTCTCCCGAAGAGCTTCTCGAACTGCTTTGGCCGACCATTGAAGATGCCAACCACAGGGCTGAGCAATTTGGCCGCGTTTCTCGCGAGATGGTCAAGATCTTGCCCTTTGGCACCGAGTATCCCCGCACGGACAAGGGAACGGTTATCCGGGCTGCCTGCTATAAGCACTTTGAGGATATCATCGAGCAGGTCTATCAGAATTTTGAGTCTCCTGGTAACGCGGAACGTCTTGCGCTAGAAATCCCCGAGCTGCAGCAATATCTCCTCGACCTTCTCACTAGCCGAGTTGGCATTCAGGGTCTTGTCGCCGAGACGGATTTCTTCGCCGCCGGAATGGATAGTCTGCAGGCTATCACGGCTCGTGCCCACATCGTCCGCGAGCTTGACCTGGGTGGTAAGGCTCTGGGGCAGAACGTCGTGTTCGATTACCCCAGTGTTGCCCAGCTGTCGAGCTATCTTCACTCGCTGAGAACGGGATCCATGCTACAGGAGAAGAGTGAGGTGGAGATCATGCAAGAGCTTGTGGCCAAGTACTCGACCTTTGAGCCCTTCAAGCCTGGCACTCAGGTTCCAGATGGTGAGGTTGTTCTCCTCACCGGCGCGACCGGTTCTCTCGGCGCGCATATCCTATCTCGACTTCTTTCTCTTCCACGAGTCAAGCACGTCTATTGTCTCGTTCGCGCCTCATCACCGACTGCCGCTCAACAGCGTGTGATCGACTCATTGGCTCAGCGCGGACTTTCACCTCATCACAACTCAGCACACGAACGCATCATCAACTCATTGGTCAGGGGTGGACTGGATCGGTACCACCACTCAGCCAAGTTTACAGCTTTGCCAGCTGACCTGAGTCTTCCCGATCTTGGATTGGGATCCGAGGTATTTGAGGCCATCCGATCAACGCTGACCTCGGTCATCCACTCAGCCTGGGCAGTCAACTTTACTCTAACTGTCCGAAGTTTCGAGGCCCAGCATATTGCAGGTCTTCGACATCTGCTCGATCTGTGTCTGTCGGTTCCTTTCAGCCGTCCTGCCCGTCTCGCATTTATTTCCTCCATCTCAGCCGCTGCTGGAACACCCTCACCCGCAAGGATCGCCGAGACACTCGTCAAGGACCCGGAACATGCACAAAATATGGGATACGCGCGCAGCAAGTGGGTGGCTGAGCATATCCTCAACGCTGCTGCCAAATCGACCGGCATGGAAGCCCGGGTGTTGCGATCCGGTCAGATTATTGGTGATTCTACCATGGGCCGTTGGAATGCCACAGAGGCTATTCCGCTCATGTTCCGAGCAGCCGTCACTCTCGGTGCTCTACCTGCTCTCGACGAGACACCATCATGGCTTCCCGTGGATAAGTCCGCCGAGGCTGTCCTCGAACTGAGCGGATTAGCGTCTTCGGGAGATCAGACAGCTGGCTACTTCCAGCTCCAGGATCCTAACGACGTGGTTTACCACGTCCAGAACCCCGTCACTGTTCGCTGGACAGAAGACATCCTCCCAGCTCTGGCCGCCGCGGGACTTGACTTTGAGGTCGTGGGTCAGCGCGAATGGGTGCAAAGATTACGCGACGGCGAGCAAGATCCGCAAAAGAATCCTACAATCAAGTTGCTTGACTTCTTTGTGGAAAAGTACGACAACGATAAGCCCGGTCGAAGCGGCCTTGTCTTTGAGACACAAAGAACCGAAGAGAGGAGCAAAGCAATCAGGGAGGGATACAATGTCGTTTCCAGCGGGTTATTAGCCAAGTGCGTGGAGAGCTGGAGGAAAGATTGGGCATAAGCATCTGCATTTATTTATTTATTCTAGCTTTTAAACGCGTCATGCGGTCTTGGTTATAGGTAGTATAGTCATGTGACGTCACATCAATTAGACAACACCATGACATCACCCTCACTCCCTGTCTCAGACACACGCGTCAACTCAACCAAAACACCTCAAAAATGAGAACCAGAAGACAAGCTACGGAGACTGAAGCGGGAGAGTCCAGCTCTTCAGCTGCTCGGGGCCGGAAAAGGTCCTCAGGCAAAACCGAGTCTCCCGCGGCCAAGAAAGCCAAGCAATCTCAAGACGACGCGCCGAGCACCCAACCTGAGCAGAGACCGCGTCTCACCACCCCAGATCTAGAGTTCGACTTCGACCGAAACCAGCTTCGCGATCCACGGCCGACTCCAGGTCGCGTCAAACGACCACGATACAGTAGTCATGAACTAGATGATGACTTCAAAGCCAGGTTCACCATCCCAACGGCCCGAGGCTCAGCAACCGGCGACACTGAGTTTGCGAGAAAGGCCCGAGCAGATCCCAGCCACACGTTCCACCACTTATACGTGTGCCATAAAAAGGGACCCAACGGATCGCCAACCTACGACGACGCAGGTTTCCAGCTAGACTATAACAAAGTCGCTAAGTGGATGAAACCCACGGGATACAACAAAAAGGCCATGGTCAATGGCATGAACAGAAGACTTGAAGAAGATGCAAAGGAAGTAAAGGCTATGACGGAGAGTTTCTTCATTGATGGCAAAGGTCCAGACGGCGGGCACACCTCGGATTACAAGTTTTATCTGCAGGATCATGTTTCCAAGGATCTAGGCGTCCCATGGCACCAGATCGATTCGAAGAAGGTAGCGGAGTGGGCGAAGAGTTTTGACAAGATCGACGGAAATGAATGGTGGCGTGAGCCTAATGAGGAAGAGAGGAAGCGGTTCATGAAGATGTTGGGGGGTGCCAGTCTGAGAAAGGATCTCTAAGGCATTATCGTTGCAGAGAAAGGGGCTGTTCTCCTGACACGAAGTTGTCTACAAAAGCTATCGAGTTTTAATCCTGCTTCAATCCGATCTTGCCCGTCCTTCGAAGTCCAATTCCGCCAATAACAGCGCAGCTGATCATGCAGGCAACCATGGTCCAGAAGCTAGCCCTGTAGCCCTCGAGAAGCGCCTGAGACTGCGTCATCCCGTCATGATCCTTGGTCACGAGTGTTGAAACAACCTGCATGATAGCCAGCCCAAAAGAGTTTCCGAACTGCCCAGCCGTGTTGAATACACCGCCGGCCAGCGCCTGCTTGTCCTCGGGGAAGATGTCGGTTATGACGATGAGCCCGACGGTAAAGAGCACGTCGACAGCTACCGGCATGAGGATCTGGGCGAAGAAGGCTCCAGTCCAGTAGGACCACTGGGGCTGGATGATGGCCATGAGCAGGGGGGCGCCCGCGGAGAGAGCGCATGTGGTGGCGATGAGCCAGATGGCGGGGATTTTGTGCACGAAGAGGCCGGTGGTAAAGTTGAGAATCACACCCACCACCAAGCTTGGTAGGATGCGTATAGCAGCTTGGAGAGCTGAGAGATGCTGAATTTCTTGGAAACTGGGTTCATTGTCAGCTACTGCTCACCACCAGAGGCTGACGGTTGACTTACAAAAGACTAGCAAAAAGCTCCAGCGAGTTCAACACGGCATATGAGAGGGCAATCGTGGTGCAGATGCTGGAGAAGGACGAGTTTCGCCAGAAGGAATTGGGGATCAGTGCCGGTTTTCCTGTTTTGATCTGGCGGTGCATCCAGCCGATGAAGAGAGGCAGGGCCACGACGCCGATGCAGAGGATCACGATGCTCCCCGGTTCCTTGATGCGGTAGATATCCGTACTAATAATACTGCAATCAAAGTTAACAAATGGGTAAATGGCCAAACAATAGACCCACCAACTTACGCGAGGAAATACGAGAGCAGAGCCATAAAGGCCGAGGCAAGCAGAGCGCCAACCCAGTCAACCTCCGTCCTCACATCGTGCAACACCTCCTTGAAAGTCCCAAGCGGTGCAGACTGGGGCAGTGACCAGATTCCAATAGAAGATAGAAGCAGAGTGATAGCACCGTAGAGATACCAACCCGCGCGCCATCCAATAGTATCAACCAGTACACCACCGAGGACAAGACCAAAAGAAAAACCCAAGGGCTGGCTCAGTCCGAGACAGGCAAAAGAGACGTTACGACCTCTGCCTCGTGGCATCATCTTAGTGACCAGGGCCACAGAGCTCGAGAGATGCAGCGCCAGCCCGACACCGTGCAACGCCCTCAGACCGACCAATTCCTGACCTTGCTGGACGAAGCCGCAGCCGAGCATGATGGCACCGCAGATAAAGCACCCCAGCAGATCTACTGATCTCGGGCCAATGACATCGGCGATGGAGCCGGCAAGCAGCAGCGTCGATGCGGTTGCCAAACCGGGAACCGAAGACGGCCAGAATGCAAGAGACGGCGGCAGATTGAGGTCCTGTGTCATGCGAGGGAGGCCGACGACGACGAGGCCATTGGTAGCGCTGGTCGCAAAATTGATACCAGACAATTGAAACGTCACGAGAGCCTTTCGCAGACGCGAGACGGGCTGCACTTGAACGTCGGAGCATCGAGAGCCACTGTCGTCAGCGGTGACGGACTGGGACTCATTTGCTGATTCCAGCAACGGGTGCGGTATTGGCTGCAAGACCAGGGTTTCCGTCTGAGTGGCCATGGTTGATTCGCTGAATTGGGAACTCTGACCAAGAAGAGTGTTATGTCAATGGCACACTACAGGCTATATAGCTCTCGGTCCCAACGCCCTAATCCGGGGAAGAGTCATCTTCAAAACTGTTGACCACGCCCTTTGCATGTGGAGAATGTCAATAAGGATTCGGATGTGGGGTTCTTCCCTGGCGAGCGAATCTCGGAGATACCGGAGACATGTCAGACTAGCCTTGGCGCTACAGACAAAAACTTCGGTATAGAAAGACAAAAAGAAAACATACAACACCGGGGATTCGCTGGTCGTCACCGACCCAACTACTAATCCAGCGCTTCGCAGCTTGACTCTGGGGGAGCGGACGAGACCCCGTATTCTCTGCGAGCTGTGGTCGTATGTGCTGGGATTGAAGCGTAACCTCGTTGAAGCCTGAAGGGTGCGAGATTGACGGCGAAGCGACACGCGAAACTGACGCGTGACTGCCAAACAAAAAGCAATTATTCGGTTGGGGTCTAGGGTAAGCACCGGCAAGAAAAGCTAATCTAGAACTCATCAATTAGTTTCTGCTTTGCACTTTAACGTGAATGATTCAACTGTATAAATCTATAAAATTAAGTAACGTACCGTAGTTAATTCCAATTACCTATAGTATGTGCGAATGCATGACGTGTAGTATCGCTGTAACTTAAAACAAGATAGATGATTGACTTTTCGAACGGATGTCTACCGAACTTTAATGTACGAACAAACATAGGCTGCGACGCCATTTTCCTAACCCTTTCAACCACATGTAACGGTTTTGTAACCCTTGAGTAAGTTCTGCCCACAAGAATGGCGTGTGGTAGTTTATTGCTTATCTTCAAAACCTGTCTCGATGGCGGTTGTTCGCACCCTCAGATTTCCCCCGAAGTCCGACCACCCTCTGTGTTCGATTCAACTTCCCCATCTTCAATGTTGTGTGGGGCGTTGGTCCATCGCTTCAGTAGGTCCTCCAAACCAAGCTCGGGTCCCTCATCCTCGTCGTCAAGTCCTAGAAGTCCGTTCATCTCTTCATCGACATCTTCTTGCCCATTAATTACTCGTCGCCTTATTCTTGATGAGCTTCCTGGCTCTGTAAACTGTAATGGCGGGGTCTCTGGGTCGGCAGGGTAAGACTGTCCCTCAGCGGTGCGTTGGAAAAACAGTCGATTCTTTTCTGCTTGCGCTTCAGGAATAGGCCAAGGCTCAGGTGGACTGTCGTTTATCACGATTCTCTCTCCTCTCCTGCTCTTCGGAGCAGAGACTTGGATTACCGGTGACTCTTCAGGTGGCGGTCCGGGTTCCGTATGGAGACGAGGCCTCCCAAGCCGAAGACGAAGTCGAGCTTCTGCCGCCTTACCATCGGAAACGAGTGCAAGGTTACGTCTGTTCTGAGACGTTGTATCCCTGTCCGTCGAGCGATCCGAAAGAGTGTCTGGATGCGTAAGTGGGCCTGCATCTGGCGGTCCTAGTTTCGTAGAGAGCCAAGGGATCGAAGACGGATCACGAAATAGTTCTTCTGGGAACCTCGGTGGCCCTACACGTCGCGGTCTTGACCTCGGAAGGGCGGATGGCCACAGTTGCATCCTGAGGCTCATGCCTGGGGAGACAAGAGACGTCCAGGTCGTTGGAAGGATCCTCTTCTGGGAGCCAGTAATGACAATGTCGAACCTGGACTGTCGAACATCTTCCATATCTGGAGGTTCTGAAAACATTTCTAATACAAGTTTTTGCATCATCTATCAAGGGCTTGTCAGCAAGGCCAAAGTCCTGTAAACTGCTAGGATAGAGCTCAACTGACTTCCCAAGTGCGGAAGCATTCATACGGTATGAGATAACCACGACCTTCGGCGTCCCAGAAATGGATTGGCCGTATCTCTTCTCCCACTCGGAAGAACAGCACTACACAGGTATCGTCGTCCTGTTGACTCGATGTAGATG
This sequence comes from Fusarium sp. JS1030, assembly GCA_000966855.1. NCBI lineage: Eukaryota > Fungi > Ascomycota > Sordariomycetes > Hypocreales > Nectriaceae > Fusarium > Fusarium sp. JS1030. The sequence goes on along the minus strand of JWIW01000047.1, from coordinate 450,955 downwards.
GTTCTACCACTTCTATGGCCACCCAGGTCCTGCTCTTGGGTGACCATTGCTTTGCCGACGTAACGGCAAGGTGGATTTCGTGACGCACTTGAGCACTCAAGGCCCTGTACTGCTCCCACATTCGTGAGCGACGTCTTAGCCAGCGGCGAGACCTTAGTCTAGTCAGCGCAGCTTTTAACTGTCTGTGCCCGGCGTCGAGTTGTGTTAGTGACGGCTTGATGGCTTTGTCGGATGGAACTTCAAGGAGAAAGGCTTCCAAAGCCTCTTCCTTTTCCCTGCTGCCGTGGACAGCTTCAAAAAGCCAAGGTATGAGATTCAGCGGATTGTGGCCGAATCGGTATTTCTGCATGGTGAAAGTGGGAGCCGCAGGTGTCTCCGCTCGTCTTTGATTATGTGGATTGCTGGTATCTGTACTGTCTTGTGCTTCCCGATCGGTATATTCGCCGTCGCTGCTGGGTATAAGGACTGTCCTACGGACTGGCCTAGGGTTTGAGTTGGGTAATGGCCGGCTGTCTGGTTGTATGGAAGATTGATAGTCATTTTCTGGTAAAGACCTGGCGGCTTCATCCTCGCAACTTTCTTCCTCATCATTAATCTCTTCTGACGCAGGTCTGGTATCATCCTTTGGTGGGTTTGCAGAGGGACCAAACCCGGCTGCCAGTGTAGTAAGGCCGGTATGTGTGGCTCCCAAGTCTCTACAGGATCAAGCAATGAGCCCGGTCAGCTGTTACTTTTGACTCTTTGTCAGGAGCGCCTACTTACCGAGAATGAAGTTGGGGCAGAGATAGGATCGCGGGAGCGCTTCTGTGGCTGAACTCATAGTTAAACCACTGATCTTAAGCGTGACTCAGGTACAAGGGGTCGCCTTACTCGATGGTATCTATCTGGACGGAGCTAGGCTGCGCTCTAAGTATGATTCTTTTTTCCATTCTTTTGGCCGCTAGTCGCCGTTGCGATAGTTGCATTGCATGTCGCTCCCGTTTTTGCATTAACTTGGTAGCTATTTCCCGCATGTCTTGTTCTTCTTGTGGTATTGTTGGAGCACGCATCGGGTGTCTAAACCATGATATTGTCAATGCACAGACGAAAATAAGTAGAAGAGCTTCGACAAACTTGATCTTGAATTGTGCCAAGGTGATGACCTGGACTTGCAGAAGAAGATCCAGCTTCACTTGTCTTAGTTCTTGTTGGCATCGATGAATTCGCGGTTCTAGCCACGACCACGCCATCCTCCGCCGAAAGCTCAGATTGATGGCCTTGATAGACGCATCCGGAATAGCATTTGCTGTTGTTTCCATTTTAATTTGTCCCTTGTCTCCATCTTCTGAGGCTTTGTTGAGGAGGATGACAATGCCACCGTAGATCTTGTTGCATTTCTTGGACAAACGCTCGACGTCTCGTACGCCGTTGGCGTTAAACAAAGTTGTGTCGGCGTCTCGGTCCTCCTCGATCAAGCCTTGCAGCTGCTTCAGCATGGCAGCTGTGGAGTTGACATCGAACGCGACTTCGCGGAGCCGGTCGTTGGCTTCTGCGATGGCTTCGACGTAGGTCTGCAACGTCACGGCTAGTTGCAGCCCGAACGCGACTATGCCAACGATGGAGCCGGCGGCTCCAAGGGCTTCAGCCATTTCTATCGCTCAAGATGAGCCATGTGAGAGAAAAATGAAGACATGAGAAGAGAGTGTTGGTCAGACGAGAAAAATGAGGACCCCACATGGGCTTTCTCCAAGATATCCCTGCCATTACCAACTTTCAGCCATTCTGATTGGCGCCATAATCTCAGCTGAAAGACAGCCAGACAGGGATTGTGGATCATGAAAATGGGGATTGTACACTTCAGACCTACAATCTTTTCTTAATAATTGTTAACGGGACGTATACAAACCAGTATGACGGGGTTTACATACAGGTCTATCTCAAGCCCATTCATAGTACTATGATGGATGAAGGATGCATAGAGTTCTGCAGCCGTTGGACACTATAAAACGCTAACGTAATCTGTACCTTGAGCTGACAGAAGAACTTGACGTGGAACATGAGCCATCTTGAGTCGAGAGTTTGCTGTCTGAACAAAGCTAATGCTGAAGAACAATGTGCCCCTTCGTTGGGTTTCAAGGTGAAAGACAACTCTTGCCAGCAAATACGACTCTTACAACCATAGGACTTGATGTGTGTTAAGTTTGCAGTGAAAAAACAGATCTGCCAACTTGCGACCCACATGCATCCTTGTCTCACCTCTAACTGCTGATGCATTGGTGGGTTCTGCTTCCTTCCACTGGGCGACTAAGAAACCGTCAAGGGCCCAAGTCACCGCATAATGGCTACAATGAGGAAGACGGAGGATTCCAGTGGTAAAGCGCATGAAGTGTACACAGCGTAAAGAGCTGTATGGTTTGAGAAAGCCGTTAAGCGAGGAAAGAAGACGCCACCCAATTTAGCGAACTATGATTATTTATGAGATGCCAGTTCCGGACAACTGGAAAGAGCCTAATAGACTGCGATGTCTGTTGCAAGCGGAAGGCAATAGGGAAGTCTGAGTTCATCGTGGGAGCGGTAGTTGACTGATTCTTTGTTTACCGTCGCGTTTGATGAGAGCTGGGAACAAGAATGGTGGCCTCTGCGTCTATATGGAAGGAACATCGACTAAAATCACCCAAGTCTATACCGTCAAGAAGGGGAGAACTGACGGAGGTGGGAGTGACAATTACACCATTGGCCCAGGCTGGCGTATTCGGATTTCCAAGTTGATCGTCAGAAATTCATTAGAAGATGATGCAACATGACCCTTTTCCTATCTCAACATCAACAGAAGCCACCCAGCGTCACACTGTTGGGGCACTTGGGTAAGCGGATGGCAACCCAAGTTCGCATGCTAGACCTTGAATTTCTATACTCGCACAATATTTCGGTGACGGGAGAAGCTAAGACCAAGAATCCTTGCTCTGATTAGTGTAGTATCTGCCTGCCGCAACATGTTCGATCAAGACATAAGTCGCTGAAGACTGAGAGCTGGGTTAACTTGCGCCCAGGCCAACATGGCAGGCAATCGCTTCAATACTAACCGAAGCCTTTTCACGTTCTACCAATTGTTCTCAGAAAGTTATCAAAAGCTACGCTTTACGTTGATATCTATCCTCACGACGTTATCAGATTGATCAACGACGGCATGCCACTGAATTACTCCACCGGGGAGCATGGTCCTGGTGGTCCTGAAACTATTTCCTTGGCTATTGTTCAATTTGGCTCTACCTCAAACTGTCATATGTATGAAAAAGATCTTGGTGCGCAAGCTGCCAAGTTAGTCGACCGAACAAGAAGATGATAAAGTCCGCAGGTGCGCTAAGGTTTTTTTTCCCGGCTAGGTAGGAAGAGATGTTTTAACCTTACCGCCAGGATCAAAATAGAACACTGCTAGAATGTCGAATACTGCAGGTGCAGAACAGTATGCATATTTGTTCGGTGTCTAGTTATGTCAACTCAATGTGACACCAGGGATAGACTTATTCAACGTGCAAGGCAAGATGGTAACATCGGGGCGAAATCACTCCACACCTCGGACTCTTCGTTGACTTTTCCACCGGCTTGACTATAAAAAATGAGCCGACTGCCGCTTATCTATCTGATCGCTGTATCACTTCAGAGACTCGCTACGCTTGTCAACGCGTGCCTGGATCTCTTTTCCGCCATTGCCCGACCTGCAATCATTAGCCCACATGTTAGTCCCAATTTAGTGGCTGAAGACAAAGATATCAGCGTCAGCAGCACAATCCTTCGCCTATATCTTAGTGTCTGGGGTATATTGCCTGAAAACATGTTCATGCCGGCCTGTCTATCAGATGGGGCGTTTAATTCCCCATGCCCAGTGAAGCACAAGAGTAACCTGATTGCCGCCCCTTTACGCCTTATAGGCTTAACAACGATAAGCGCGACATCCGTCTTGCCGCATGGTTTCAGATCCTTAGTGGGGGCTCGTTCGCCCTAGGAGTGGACCTCGCAGATCCTTCTCTAATTACAGCATCAACTGTGATTTGGTGAAGCGCTCTCGGATCCTTCACTGGGCGGCTTAGACCCCTCGGTAGCCCGAAAGGGACGCCGCGGGTGAAAGGACTAGAGTACAAAGGGCAAGGCTGTCAGCCTAGCATTGCAGGCCCCTAGAATAGTTTCTTGGTTATGTTCCTGGGTGGTAGGGGTAGATCCCTGCAGTCACCGAACGAGCCGACCTATAGTAGCTCCCGCTGTCATCCCGTGCTCGATCGTGGCCAGTTCCATTAATTAACAATCAACTCTAAGGATTCCAAAGTTTGCTCGTCAGGCGATGAAGGGGTTGCATTGCAAAGTCAGAGTCCGACGGAGGAGTATGGGACGCCCAAGTCTCACCCGCAGAGAATTCGATGGATTTGGCATGGACAGGCAATCGTTCAACGAGGGTGAAATCCGAGCATCATCAACGTCCCACCGAGTCCGAGCATCGTAAATAGTATATAACATGTCCAGCCTTCTCCAGGTCCAAGCGATGAGATGAACGAGTCTCAAGCCAAAGTAAAAGCCCATCAATTACCATTCACAATGGCCCCTGTTAAGAACACCCTGATTTCGCTGTTTGCCGTCCTCCCCGGTGCGGTAGTTGCCCGCAATGTCCTTGGCCCCGCGTGCTTTGATGGACCCTGCTCTGATGGCAGGTAGGAACATCAAAGTTCAGCCACCTTGCCTCTCCAAAGCTAACTAAAAAAACAGTTGCTGTGGCGCCGGTGGCTTCTGTGGCCTGACTGACGAGTTCTGCGGTGCTGGCTGCACTAGCGGTCCTTGCAAGGAAGTCGATTGGCGAAGTCTCTCATGCGACATCGCCAAAGACGAGGAGAAGCCCGGCGCTGATCGATGGACCGAGGCAGAGGCCAACTTTGCCTTTGACGAAGCCGTCAATAAGTGGCTGGACGCTACTGGTGATGGCCTTGAACGCTTCTTTGGGGAAGAGAAGGACGGCACTCGCCTGGACTTCCCCCGATTCGTATGTGTCCCACCATGTGCCGACAACATGGCTGACCAGGCCTCTCATAGATCGCTGCCGCCTTGGGTGGTCCTACTGGTATGAGATGCCGTGAACTTGTCGATCGCAACGGTTGCGACAGCTTCTTTGACTGTGAGACTCAGAGTGACGGCCCCGGCGGAAACATGGTCCTCAATTCATTTGTCTCTCTCAACAACGTAGGTTCTTGGTTCAAGCGTACTGTAGCGCAGTATCTGACCATGGCTATAGATCCTCTGGAACTGGTATGACCAGCTCGGCCGCACTGCTGGTTATGTCCAAAGCTCCATGGGAACCTTCTCCAGCACCTTTGCTCCCGTCCCCAACGAGGGATTGGGCCTTACCCTTATTCTCGATATGATCAGCTTTGGTTATGTCGCCGTCGGTGCTCCTATGTGGAAGACCGGTATGTAGTCCCTAGCGTGACTACTTGATGAACAGTCATCTAACGCTACTGCAGTCTTCAAGAAGATGAACTTCATCAAGGATGGTGACAACTTTGGCGTCGTTGAGGGCCTGACCAAGGATCTCATCACCCAGGGTGTTACCATCACCAAGGATGCGACTAGAGCGTACGATAACCCCACCTCCACGACGGAGTGAGATGGCTAACTTGCTCATAGTGGAACTCAGCTTACATCTCAGAACACCCTTGAAGAGCGTGTCGGTAACATGGTCCGCGCCTGGTACGCCTCGACCGATCAGCTCAACCAGCATCTCTTTAGTGGTGACCCCCTTGGTCTCAACGACAATCTCGACCTGCTGAAAAAGACCATCGCGGACGGACGATTTGTCGATGCCGATCTGGATCTCATGTCTGCCGAGGAGATTGACCAGCAAGCTCGCCGTGCCATCTACGGTCAGCTGATCCCTTACGCTTGGGTCGTCGGTAGTGGTGAGACCTCACCATTGTAGGTATTCCTGAGATATTTATCCTGGTCTGGCAGCTAACTGAGATTATAGCCTGCTGCGATCCGGCAAGAAGTGCAATGAGGGAGGCCGACCTTCCCACGTCCCCGGCGATGCTCCCGGTTGGTGCTTCTCCGACGACAAAGGCTTTGATGAGGTATTCTACCTTCTAGGTGCCACTGGAAATGAGGGTTGTGTCAACGAGGATCTCTTTACCGGTTTCAAGTGCAGGGACTTCAACAAGCTCCCGGGTATTGGTGAACTCGATGGCACCAAGTGGGGTGGCGTCACGGAGGAAGACCTTGCTGTCGCGTAAGTTCCAAATCGCCTATGATCAAGATGACAATGAATGATCTAACTATTTTGCTTAGTGCTTTCAACACCTGGTGGCACCGAAACGGCCAGACCAACGCCGACCGCCCTGACGAAGAGACAGACCTCAACGCCAACCAGCTGCTCGACGACCTCATTGCTATTGACATCCGTGCTCCTGGTCTTGTCTGGCTGCCTGTATGCGACTCTGATGAGGCGCATACAAACTGGGAGAACAAGCTCAATGGCAAGGGCCGCTCCGCTCATTTCCCTTGCAACTAAGCCAAGGACTTGGATCAACATTATTATGAAGATGTGACTTTTTGATGTGGTGGGAGACTAGGATAGGTATTTTCTCTTCGATGTCGTATAGTTATTAGACTCTGTGCTATTAAGTCACGACTTGAACAATAAGATTGTTTTGATGAACGTGAACCTGAATATGCGAAGCGAATGTGGCAGCTTGGCCTCACCAATCCTCGATATGCGAGAGTCACGCAACCTGACTAGTTCCCAACCTTTGACTCACCGGCCTGGAAATCTTAGTGAACTAACATCATTCGATATATTCCGAGTCGCAGCACCACAACTGACACCCAGCAGAGCGATGTTGGTCGCTTCGTCCCAAACATGTGGTATTCCCACGTGGACGCCCAGGAGGGAGGCGGCTTGGCATGGCGTGCTGTCCAGCTTTAGATTCGCGAACCTCGATAAGCTCCACCAATCTTGCGTATAGCCTATAGCATTGATGGGCTCACATCGTTACACCACGGTTACAAACACACCTGCTGCGTAACGTGATGGTACAGGTCGATGACGCAAACGAAGCTGAATCCTTCGGTTGTCACTGCATCTGTATCGATCAAGTTGATAAATGCGCTGATCTCCTTTGATACTGGAGCTTGAAGTGTCACTGATACAAATAATTCATATCTGTATCGCTGACAAAAGTTGATATCACCATGGTCGCTGAACTAAGGGGTCGCGCCCTGGTGGGGGTTATCCTGCTGACGTCGGGAGTCGATTTCTTGCTCTTTGGTGTATGGGCCCCTGCCGAGCAAATGACTGACGGATAAGTTAACGTTCAGACTGTTACTAGTATGACCAAGGTATGATCCGAGTCGAACGCTGCTTATTCCATGTTAATGGTGCAAAGGCTTGTTCGGTGGTATCCTCGCTGGTACCAGATTCCAGGACATGCTTGGGAACCGTGAGTGAACACCACCTCGTTTCTGTCTACGCAATAATGACCAGTTGTAGCAAGCTCTACAATGAGCGGTCTTGTAACTGCTATATACGACGTCGGCTGCGCTTTTGGTGCTGTCAGTGCCTTCTTGTTTGGCGAACGGATCGGCCGAAAGAAGTCCATCATTTATGCGAATATTATTGGTACGAGGCAACTGAGCCACCGCTGTATTTGCTTCGCTAATAGACACTAGTCATCGTTGGTGCTGTCATTCAAGCTGCGTCTTATTCATATGCTCAAATGTGAGACGGGTTACCGCCAGGCTACGGTAATGCTAATGATGGCCTCAGGTTTGTCGCTCGAATTATTGCTGGAATTGGTATTGGCCTCAGCACCGTCGCCGTGCCTATCTTGCAATCTGAGACCCTACCAGCCCACAATAGAGGCTCTCTCCTCGTTGTACAGTCTACACTGATCGTGGTTGGTATCTCGATTGCTAGTTGGGTGTGTCTAGGCACATTGTACGCCGAGAGCTCAATGCAATGGCGTTTTCCAGTGAGTCAAACTTGTTGCTACAATCGGTGCTCTCGTTAAATTCTGTTCAGATCGCCTGCCAGATTCTCTTCTCCTTCATTGTTCTCGTGCTTTGTCTGTGGCTCCCAGAGAGCCCTAGATGGATGGCCAAGACGGGTAACACCGAAGAAGCCCGCAAGCTCATATCCAGAGTCCTAGACAAGCCACTAGACAGCGACGAGGTCGAACAACAGCTCTCCGATATTCTTAAATTTCTCGCGCTCGAAGAAGAAGCTGGAGAGGCAGCCTGGCACGAACTGTTCCGCAACAACACCAAATCACGCAATCTTCAACGAGTGCTACTAGGCATGGGACCATACCTCATGAATCAGTGGAGTGGTATCAACTCTTTGTCCTAGTAAGTTCACTACCTCTCGTATATCGCCAACGCTGATCTGGAGTCTGTAGCTATCTTGGATATATCCTCCAAACCTTCCTAGGCTATAGTCAACTCGTATCCCTCGTCTTAGCCGGTGTTGCATTCAGCCAATGTGCTCTATTCTCGATCCCGCCATATTTCTTCATTGACCGAATTGGCCGCCGAAACACCATCATGCTATCCTCGGGCGCTTGTGCGGTCTGCTTGTTCATCATCTCAGGAAGCTTGTTGCATCAACGCTCAGCAGATGCAGCAGCTGCGGTCGCGTTTGTGTTTCTGTATCTGGACTGCTACGTGCTAGGTTTCCTGCCCGTCTCGTGGTCATATTCTGCAGAGATCCAGCCTCTCCGCGTCCGCAATAAAGCCACCGCCGTCGGAGTCTTCAGTCACTGGGTAAGAGTATCGTCTCCAATACGAGAGCTCTGGCGCTAATAAATTTTCAGATTAGCAATTTTGTGGTGGTGATGGTCACACCTATTGGTATTAACAATATTGGCGGAAATTTCTTCTGGATCTGGGCCATCATTTGCGCACTCTTTGTCCCCGTTGCTTACGTCTTTGGTGTTGAGACTTCAGGTCGGACTTTGGAGGAGGTGGATCAAATGTTTTTCGACGAGCCGCGCATTATGATGGGACTGAATCCGAACCACCGAAGGGTTATTGGGGCAGCTCCAGGCTCTGGGGCAGCTCAGGTTAGAGAAGTTCAGGTTCAGAGCGATGGAAGTGATTTGGGGGCAAAGGAAAAAGCGACATCCGGACTTTGAAGTGGCGGACAATTATTTAGCATAGGCCCTTCACAAGCGCTTATTTCTTCAACACTGGCTTCTTTGACAAGTTGTAGAGATAGTGAGGCTATCTTATCGTGCTGTTTATCCAGCTTGATATACGACATCTCTTGACCCACCACTCGACAGCTACAGTCGAACAAAAAGCGAGAAAGGCCCTGGTTGCGCGTGTATAATCACCTGAGGGATCCGTTCACAATGTTCTGCAGTCCTTATCGTAGTGCTTCTAGCGTCAAGTGTGGATCAGACGCCTGCAAGCTGATGATGGAAAGAGGGCCTTGTGTTGCCTCAGTAGCGAAGTTTATTCGAGAAAGTAGCACGATATTTCTCAACTCGAATGATTCTTTCCGACAGGTAGCGGATTCTTCCGGAAGAAGTATGGAGATAAAAAGGCAAACGGGTCCGCGCAGTCGAGTCGCTATCAGTTGGTCTCTGACGCTATTTTGTCCATCGATCACATCATCGGCGTCTCAAATTTGTCACCCAGAAAAGTCCCCATCCAAGACTAGGCTACATACGTTGAGCAATAATCATATTTCATCTATGGCTCCCAATAACTTCAAAGTCATCGTTGTCGGGGGCGGTCCCGTTGGCTTGGTGGCCGCTCACGTTCTTTACAAAGCAGGCATTGACTTTGTCGTCTTGGAGCGTCGCGAAAATGTCGTCCTCGACCTTGGGGCAGCCTTGGTCCTTGCACCGCAAAACATGAGGGTTATGCACCAGCTTGGTCTGTACGAAAAGTTGATGGCTATTGGAGAAGAGTTGCTCAATACCAAAGGGTTTCTCTTGGATGGGTACCAGTTCAAGAGAGGCACGGAATTGCAGGTTCTGAAAGAGAAGTGTGTTGTACCGCGAATCTAGGCATTCTCTCGTCTCTGTTACTAACATATTATAGCCATGGTGTAGGCCTTGTCGCATTTCATCGCGCACATCTCGTCGAAGTCTTGTTCGACAACCTGTCAGAGGACGCCAAGTCGCGGTATTTTCTAAACAAGAAAGTCGTCAGCATTGACTCAAATGATGAAGCAGTTCTCGTCACTTGCGATGACGGCAGTTCTTACGAGGGTTCTATCGTCCTTGGGGCCGACGGAGTGCACAGCATCACTCGCAGCATCATGAGAGATCTTGCTCTAGCTGACAAACCAGAAATCGACTGGGATCTGAAAGAGCCGTTCACATCTATCTATAAATGCCTGTGGGCCAGCTTCCCCCGACCCTCTGCGCCAGGCGAGAACTTTGAGACAACTAGTCAAGATCAAGCAGCGATGTACTTGACCGGACGTGAACGTGGCTGGATCCTACTCTACGACAAGTCTGACGAGCCGACCACAACCTTGCAGTCTTACTCAGAAAAGGATGTCGAAATTGTCGCTGCCAAACTGGCCGAGTTTCCCGTCAACGAGACCCTAAAGGTCAAAGACGTGGTCAGGGAACGCTTCTCATGGGGCATGTCAGATCTCGGCGAAGGCATTGTGAAGCATTGGAGTTGGGGCCGCATCGTCTTGGCTGGCGACGCGTGTCACAAATTCACGCCAAATGCCGGGCTGGGACTTAACAACGGAATCCAAGACATCGTTGTGTTGTGCAACGAGCTGCACCAAGCCGTTACGTCAGCGCCAAAAAGGCAGCCCAGCACCGATACCCTTGCAAAGGCCTTCCAGAGGTACCAACAAGACAGGGCTGAGGCTGTGGAGAAGGACTACAAACAGTCAGCTGTGGTCACACGGCTACAGACTTGGGCCAATGGGTTGTATTATTTTCTGAGTCGTTATGTCCTCTCGCACAACTTTGTCACCAGGTTCATTGCCCGATTTGTGACATCCCCGGGTGTCAAAAAGGCAAGAGTGCTTGATTTTGCGAAGACAACCGAGTTGCCGTTTGGTAGGATCAAGTGGGATTATGCAATCTCGGGGTAGCAAGTTATGCACGACATAAGGGAGAGGGCTGGATGGGTGGATGGCTGGCTATTGGTGACTCAGTGCAATATTCGATATGTTATGAAAGTGTCTCACCTCAACCTGCATCATTAGCGCCATAATGAGTGAGATCTGCTCCACAGCTTCGATCTGAATCTGCAGGAATCTACAAACAGTTTCAGGTCGGGCTTTTACCCGGTGACTACCATGATCATTTCCCAATATCCAAGTACTATGTCCAAGCTTCGGGAAATGAGTGGCGGATAGCAGCACAACAAGGTACCACGCAACCGCGCATCTGTTCAGTGACGCGTGTTTCCGGTGGCTAGATGTGCCATATCCAAGGCCTTGTGCAGAGCCTGGCGGGAGGTGAACGGCAACCCCTCACAGTATCTGCACTTTTACGCGTGAAAAAGCCCCCAGCCGCATTATCATCCAATGCAAGTTCGCTGGCAAGTTGGAGATGAGACAAGAGATAACAAGACTAACACTTCTTTCAAGCCACAGTTATGTGGCCTAGTTTGTTTGCTAGTCAACCCGGGATCGTGATTGGCCCTAGTGTTACACAACTGACGACTAGAGCCCAGAAACCGTCGTTTATCACTTACCCCAGCCACTTATTGGCAAACAGGTTGGGACAAAGAAACAAAAGAACAGATTTCTTCTTGCGCGCGCAATTTCTTTCCAACTTGACTCTTACACCTGACGTATTCACATCCACCGAGTGACCCAAACTGCCGGCTCTTCACCTCTAAACTCGTATGCTGGGCATGCTCTCTTCATGACCCAAGCCCTCACGATGAGTGACCGATTTCTCTCTCCTGAAGACAAGGCTGCGGCCTTCCAAACCCACGCAAGCCAATGGTCGCAGGGATACCGGTCCATTGAGACGCCACAGGAAGTCTACGACAAGAGGCTTCAGGCTCTTCGCGACAAACTGAGCCAAGAAGTCAAAATCAGTTCTGGCGCCGAGGCCTCCGCCAACGGCACACCCGCGCCAACCAGTATTCAAAGGATCGCCGAGTACGGTTATCAAATGAGAAAGTTGGAAATGAATAAGGATGGGTTCCTGAAGCAGGAAGAGGAGCCATACAAGCAACGCGTTGAGGAGCACCACAAGAAGCACTTGTCCGATATTTTGGAATTCATCGGGCCCGAGACTGCCGAAGCCTTTTTCAGGGAACGATTTAGTCACAGACTCCCGTCTACTGCCTCCCAGCAAAATGGGGCGCCTGAAACGACAACTGCCTGGCCTGATGACCAGCCAACGAGGCCGCGTGCTCCAACAATACCGCCACAGGACCCCGAGCCAGATGATGATGACTTTGGTGCAGGTGAAATGGCAGATTGTGAAAACGATCCAATCGACCAAGACTTTCGTTCTGAGCAAAACGCCCGTTCTTCTCGTGCCCGGGGGAAACGGCCAGCGAAGTCCGCCCCGGAAAGTAGTCCACCAGACAAACGACCCCGAAGAGAGGAAACCTCAGATTTGCCCCGCGATCAAGACCCAGATCCTTTTACCGATAACCGATTCATCCAGTACGACGAGGTCTACCAGGACGGAAACGCCGAGGTCAAGTATAAAATTGTGCGATACCCAAAGAAAAATGGAAACTGGTATATTGTTGAATGCGAGCAACACCGCATGCATTTTGTCAACGGTCCTCTGACCGGCGCTGGGAAACATCTGCACAACAGCCCGGATCACGAGGCAGTTGATCGCAGACATGAAAACGCCGTCAGGACTCTTGGTACGCGCGTTCTAAACTGTGACGCGGATAAAGTAACCAGGAATAATGCAGCGGCTGAGAGTGCCTTTGCCAATTTTGTTGGAATACGACCCGGTTGGATCAGGTCGGATAATAAACGGACAAAAGGCATGAGGCCACCAGCCGCAAAACCACCAGTCGCACGACAACCACAGACCGAGTCGCCCAGCCAGAAGCAACGTGGGAGCCTGCTTACGAGGGTTCCTCTCCACTACATACAGCCAGGCCAGATATTCACCATGTACTGGGACCTTGAGTATTATCCAGGAATGATTTTGCCATGGGGAGAGTTCCCTCTGCTGAATTACAAGGAGTGCCTCTACGAAAGCGGGCTCATGGAGAGTCTTCCTCCTTGTTACCTTCGCGACAAGCAGAACCCGCATCGTCCGCTGGGCTGGGCCAATGGCTACGGCGACGGGGGTTTTCGAGTCGGTGGTCGGAAGTACCCAGTTATTTGGTTCCTTCAATGCAGATTTCCGAACTACTTCAGCTTCAGCTGGGTTCCTGCCAAAAGCATCTTCCCCTACGCTCCTACGGATACGAGAGTCAATAAAGAGTATATACGCTCTGTTGAAGACTTTCTGCCGCGGCGGGAGGTCCCCCGGGAAGCCACAGTGGCACCCGAGAGACACAATCCAGGTGAGTAAGACTCTAGAGGCGTTCGAGGCTTGCAATAACATCTCCCGAGGCCCGATCTAACATGCACCACTTTAGGAAAACCAGGTCCTTCGAGTCATGACAGATACGTACCTTCCCGAGAGAATCAGAATTCCATGCCGCCACTCTCTCCGATTAGCGAGCACGGGCATGGTGTTGAATCCACCAAGGACCAGGATCCCCTACCTTCCATCGCAGTCGCAAACAGTACAGACATGGACAGCGACGAAGACGGAGAAGTAGAAGAGAACGATGTTGGCGGCAATAACGAAGTTGATTGTGACGACGACGACATCTACGATGATAGCCGAGCCTCGAACAACGATGTTAGCCACAACAGTGCAGCAAGCGTGGACATCCCTGAAGCTTGGGGAGACGACGGTGACAATTATCACCACCCAAGCCAAATTTTCCAGGATCCTAACGAGTTCTTCGATCCTCCTTATAAAAGGAACCATCTTGGACCTATCATTGAAGCTGAGGATGAGGATATCTGGACAGATGATCACGTCCGTCATAGCGCCATCAGACGCACAGCCCGAAGGATTGAGGACGACAGCGACGACAACAGCGAGGATGAAGATGGCTACGATCCCATTCCTGACAGCAAGATGGGCCCTGATACTCCCGATAACGCCGAATTCAACCAGGATTATCAAGGCGTTGAAGATCCCAGCCAGCAAGACCCTGATCCAAGCAACGATGCTGGGCCCAGCTCCGCAGACAACATATCCTTTGATTACGACAAACAACTCTTACGAGAGGCGAGCAACCACGATCAGCGTGCTGGAACTGCCGAGTCGTCCTCAGGAGATGATAGTGAAGACTTGGTGAGTAAAGTTTACGAGGATGAAACTATTCCTGCTCACCAAGGTGTAACCGGGGTACGACCTCTCAAGTCGCCGGTGGTTCCTCCGACCCCCAAGCCAAGTAGGTCTTTGCCGACTAGGAATCGGACTCCTCATGGCAGACCTTGGGAGTGTGATTAATGGCTCGTGATCTGGTGGAGTTGCAGTAGGGAGACGATGAACCTCGTCGTTTATGGGCGTAGCTAGCTTGGTGTGAACTTTTATGTGGGAAAAGATGCTGAGTTGCAGTTGGAGATGAAAGTTGGGGAAATTGAGAAGGCGATTTCGATTCTTTCGATTAAAACATGAATTGGGATTTTCTATGTATTGTATTATGACAACCTATCCGTATTGAATGGCTACCTAGTGTTGAGTGAGCAGCCTTCGTAAGCACCCCCCGTGCTCATCATCCCCGTCGTCGGTCTCTATTCCCCAGTACGTTACCTATTTTGAATCGCTACTAAGGTCCCAAAGCAGCTGACCGTAGCCTCAAATAACGATGTCGTACAGTAGCCTCGATGAAAGAGGGATGAATAAGCCAGCATAGCCCACCACTCGGACGGAAGAAATCCAACGCAGCATCGAAATAAGCTCATGCTGGTCTTGTGGGTCGCTACCCGCTCCTTGGTGTTGTCCGGTTGGTCGGCTCGTTTGGTAGCGCATCCCACGCTAGTCACTCTACGCCGATTGACAAGGCCAATGATCCTTCAGCGGCCGTGAAGATTAATAAGAAACTCGCGTGGACAGATTCACGTACATGGTGGTTCTTTTTGACTCATGCGGTCAATAAGTCCAGTTAATTCCGATTTACAAGGCTTAATCTACGTCTGAGCTATAGTTTCGCGATAGTGACCCACTTGATTGATGTCTTGAACGCCTTTCAGCCTCCAAATTGCTACGGTGATTAGAAATCGAACGTTTCGGAGTTAGAGCGATTGATGATCCGGGCCACAGGATCTTAGGTTTTTTGGACATGATGCGTGGAAATCGCTTCATCCCGGGAAGACCTTTGGTCCGGAGGCGGGCACTATTGCGCCGACCCTAGCTTGACTAACATGATGTTTATCGATAATCGTGTCAGGTAATACGACCAAGATCGAGACATTGTAAGTGTGCAAACTTCTATAAAGTCTTGAAGAGTTCTTACCCAGATCCATCATTCTCATTCCCAACTCAATCTTCTCTACAGCAACAACCACACTTACACCACGCAACCACGAGTTATCTCTATCTACCAAGTACTTCTCACATCTCTTCAACATGCCTATCTCCGAGTCAAAGCTATGGAAGTCCCTCAAGATGGGCAACATCACCCTCCCCCACCGAATCGCCTTTGCGCCCTGCACCCGCGTCCGTAATAGCATCGACCATAACCCCGTCGACATGATGACACAGTACTACGCGGACCGCGCATCTGTGCCCGGAACTCTCATCATCACCGAAGCCACCGGTGTTTCAAATACTGGAGAGGCAATGCCTTACACTCCTGCGATCTATACTGCCCAACAGGTGGAAGGGTGGAAGCGCATCTATGACGCCGTCCATGCTAAAGGCTCCTACATCTTCCAGCAGCTCTGGGATCTCGGCCGAGCGGGTGACCCCGATTATCTCAAGAGTCGCGGGTGCAAGTACTCTTCCAGCGGTGACAAGCAGCTTGAGGGCAAAGATATCCCTCCGGAGCCTTTGACTGAGGAAGAGATCTGGCAGAAGATTGCAGAGTTCCGGGTTGCGGCTAGGACCGTCGTTGATGCCGGCGGCGATGGTGTCGAGATTCACGGCGCTCATGGGTACCTCATTGATCAGTTCACCAGTGAGAACGTCAACAATCGAACTGATAAATGGGGTGGCTCTGTTGAGAACCGAGCTCGCTTCCTGCTGGAGATTGTCAAGGCTGTTGTAGAGGAGATTGGTGCTGAGAAGACAGCCATACGACTCAGTCCTTTCGCAACCTACCAGGGTGGCTATTCATCGAATACGTGGGAACAGTTCGGATACATCATTAGTGAGTTGAAGAAGGCCGGGTACAAGCTCGCATACATCTCCCTTGTCGAACCACGTGGCAACCCTGCCATTCTCGACGCAGGCCTTAAGAAGGAGTCGGACCAAGTCAACCCATTCGGAGACAAGCAAAGCCTAGACTTTATCCTCGAGGCATGGGACAACCAATCTCCCATCATTGTGGCTGGCGGCTACGTACTAGACAACGTCTACCAAGCTGTCGACCAACAGTATGGCAAGTGGGATGTTATTGTGGCGTTTGGTCGCCCATTCCTCGCGAATCCAGACCTGGTGTTTCGCGTAAAGAATGGCATTCCTTTCACGCCTTACAAGAGGGAATTCTTTTACACGCCGATGACCAACGAGGGGTATAATGACTACCCCTTTAGTGACGAGTTTGTCAATGGGAAGAGTCCGGCTGTCAATGGGACTTTTACTGATGGGGCGAAGGTTGAGGCTGTCAAGGCTTAGAGGGGTGATCTTTGGCATGTTTTACGCGACACTCTAACTACTTTTGCGATGATAGACATTTAGATTTTTGTATCTAGAAACTGCACTTCTTGAGATACCAATATTTATTTCATGCTGTGATGATTGAGATTTCATTATTAGTCTTTATGCATGTTCTACATGCGTGGATGATCTGAACTTGAGTGTCTTAGCCAGGCGTGTAACTTGATAATCAATGAATTCCTCCGTTTCGGTACGGTCACTGTTGCGATCTATGAACCTTTCAATGTATTCTCCGAACTCTTAAAACTTTACTAGAAGCTATTCGACAAAGCTCCGATGCCTTTCACTCCTAGCTGTGATTCTATGCGGGAATGGCTTGACCCGGGAAATAACACCCGGCAACGGTTGATACTCAACCGCGACTTCATTTCCTTCATCATCTACCGCTTTCTCAATGTTGAAAACAGCCAACGTCTGTGCAATAGTGAGGAACATAGTCTGCTCAGCGATATACTGCCCAGGACAAGACCTGCGCCCAAATCCAAATGAAATTTCAGATGCTAGAGGTTCATTATAGGGCTCGGCAAATCGTTCAGGCTTGAATTCAGTTGGGTTATGGTAAACGGCAGGGTCGTGCGCGAGCGAAGCGACCGCAGGCAATATGAGCGTATCTTTCGGAATAAAATAGCCGTTGTAGGTGTCGTCCTCTGTGGTCATGTGGGGGAAACCCATGGGTGCAAGTGTGTGCCAGCGTACTGCTTCCTGGGCTATAGCCTGCACATATGGGAGGTTGGCCTTGTCAGAAAACGACGGCAGGCGGGAATCTCCCACCACGCGGTCAATTTCGCCCTGCGCCCGTTTCTGGACGTCGGGATATAGAACCATGGCCATGAAGAAGGAGAAGAGCGTGGCTCCAGTGGTGTCCGTGCCTGCATTGAACATAGAGGCTGCCGTCCAGCTAATGACGTCTTCTTCCTCTGGGTCAATTTTTCGATGTACGTCCTTGACCAAGCCAGCGACATAGGACACATGGTCGTTTCCTTTAGCCATTTGTTCCCTCACGTAATTGTAAGGGTCCTCGACAGAGTGCAAGAGACGTTCTCTGAAGACTTTGGCCGTCTTCTTGAACCCAGTGCCCGGCATCCACTCTGGGACGTACTGGAGCCATGGGATCAAGTCTACCAGCCAGGCGCCAGGGCTCGTGGCTTTAGAGAAATCTTCCATTACCTGGTTGGAATTGGCGACGAGAGGATCATTCTTATTTGGGTCTGTCTCGTAGTTGTATAGAATGCGGAGCATTATAGAGCCAGAGATTCTTGACTCGATTGTCAGATTGCCATCAAAAAATCAATCCTCAAAAACGGTAACATACTGATTGAGGTGATCCTGCAGATTTTCGCTGTCACGTTCTGCAAATATCCGCTTCAAGAACCGTAAAATCTCCAGCTCTTGGATCGGTTCAAATCTGACGACCGACTTCTGACTGACTTGGGTTGCCGTAAGCTTGCGGTGCATTCGAAATTTCCGATTGTACGGCATCATGCCCATGATATGCCGATATCCAACTCTAAATCATAGGTAAGCGCAAGAATTGGCAAGCATCGGCAACTTCCCCATGACATACACATCCCCGGCAAATACCAAATTGGGTCTTGAAGCACTCTTGAGAGCACGCGTCTCTAAGATGTCGAAGACGGCTTGTTTCTCATGGAGAATGATAAAAAGTTGGCCAAGCACTGTCAATGAGCTGATTGCGCCATATCTCTCCTTGTGTTTCAACCAGTGCGTCCATTCGAGGGCTCCGGGAGGCGGAAGATCGAGTATGTTGCCGACCAGAGGTAGACCTCTTGGTCCAGGAGGTAATGGACCTTTTCTGCGTTGCTGGATGCGCTTGAATACGACATAACCCAGCAGCGCCACAGCCACCGAATAAAACAAAGAAGTATCGAGCATGGCAGCTGAGCGACGAAGTTTGAAGTACTCTGGGAATCACTTGAAGTGAAATGTGAGGGACTGGTTTATATTAACAGGAGCAGGGTTGAACATCTTTTACGGAGTCTACACCACCAGTAGCTAAAACAGTTCAAGCTTGAAGCGCATGATCTTGCGTAAGGCCAGTCGTAAGCCCAATAACCCTCAGCTAGTCATGGCGTTTAAGCCTTACAATCTGCAAGTTTTTTTGTAAACTCGGACTATCCCGACTGTCATTGGTCGTAGGCCCAAAGGATAGCGACTATGATCTCCTCTTTGAGAAACCATCAACAAGGATTAAAGGCTAGGCCTGTAGCAACGACAAGGCCTCGGAACGAATGGCCTGGGATTGGCTAATCACCAAAAAGCCCCCTGCAACCTGCAAAAAAGATCCATGCTTATGTCAGATATTATGGCTGAAATTAGGGCGCTGCCATTTAGCTCCTCGGACTTGCAACCTACCTGAGATGAAACTTGAGACAATGAACGTCTTTTCACCCAAATGCTCCAATCGGATCGATGACTGAAGGGGCTATGTACGGAGTATGAAGTCCGAGTCAGAAGGGTTGCAAAGACTGAAAGTTGGGTTTCTTTCTTTAATAACGAATTTCCTATTGGCCACTAACGATGTTTGCAGCTAAGTATCTTTCCACCCGCCTACCATGTGAAGAGACTTCTCGATTATCTGTGGAGATACCAATTAACCTTTCCAGCCCTGCATGCCATCGCGGGAGGGGGGATGACTTAGACAGGGATCAGACACGCTAAGATGGGGGTATACCGTGTGAGTACAGTGTGACGGACTGTCTGATTTCCAGCTCGCTATTGGACAGGGCCGTATTATTCGAACTGTATACACACTATCGAGTAGAACCCTGCAGTGCGCTAATGCAACCTGCTGATAATTAGTGGAGACCATTCAGGTTATGTGTCACGTGATCCTCTGAACCGTCAACATCCCGTCGACGATTTCTGCCACCTCTTTCGCGTACGTCACATCAATTTCTTGCAATAGCTAAAATAGATTTCACATCAAGACGTACACTGCAAAGATGGCTGCCACACAGAAGATCGCCGTCCAACGAATGACCCAACAGCTACTAGTCCAAATCCCCGCCGACGACTGGACCGGGGTTACAAGCGTTGCTGAAAGAAGGAAATTACAGAACCGGCTTAATAAGAGACGACAATGTTAGTATTTCCCCAAAAATCACTTCACAAGTTCGTCTCTTACTTTGGAGACTTGAGTTAGATCAAAGAAATCGAATTCAACGCCAGATAATGCAAGCCGTCTCGAATGCCACAGACCAGGCTGGGCAGTCAACATCACCAACAACATCTGCTCCGCAAGCTTCACCCGATGTCATGGTTGAAGTTATACGTCAAACATGTGAAGTATTCGAGAGTCCCGATATCAGTCAGACAGTCTTTGCTCTTGCGAGCAAGGCGTATGGGGACTATGTACTCAACGCCCCCCGACTTTCGCAACTCCCATTTCTCATCACTGTAAACATTAATATTGCCATGGCAAAAAACGCGACCAGAATGGGCTTTAAGCGGAAAATCATATGCCTCGAGGATTCCATCTCACCTTTCAATTACAGCGGGCCCTCGCAGTTGCCAACATCCTTGCCGCAGAGCTTAGAGCCCACGTCTATACAACAAAACATCGTTCATCATCCCTGGCTTGACGTCTTTCCCTTTCCCAAATTTAGAGACAACGTCATATACGCAGTGGCTGCAAATCTCATGGATGATGATGATCTCTGTGCCGATATATCCGAAATCAACTATGACAACGCTGAGAGGCCGTGTTTGATCGTATGGGGAGAGTCGTGGGATCCTAATGGTTGGGAGGCGTCAGTTCTGTTCCTTCGCAAGTGGGGCTGGCTTCTTCGAGGTTGTCCGGAAATTCTTGAAGCAACCAACAGATGGCGGCAGAGCAGAGGGGAGAAATTGCTGCATTGGCATGATATTTAGGCACTGCAGATTTATAAAACGCATTGTGGTCCTGCGGGGGCCAAAATTCGTTGTTGACAGCGGTCCAATGTTCCCCGTAGGACCGGCCCATATCAGCATCTTGCATTAGTGTCATGACACCATTGCAAGGCATATGCAAGCTGCTGACACCTATTGCGGGCTCACAGCATCTCTTTCACTATAGTTATAGCACCAAGATTGAGAAAAAAAAATCGTAATAAAGGGTATCCACTGTCTTGCTCCTCTGATAGCTCGGTTCAACTCGTGTAGCGCATATGTCGTCACTTGGCAGCGGTTCGGGGTGAAGCACATATATAAGATGCGAGCGCCATCTGAAGCCCATGATCAGACGAAGAAATCTTGTCCACTAACTCTTCTTCCTCTTCATATTTATCCTCCAAGGTTGAGACTTTTACCCTTCTGTGATACCATGACGACCAAGTACACTTCACTTCATGAGAGCCTCAACGGGCCAGGCGATGCACGCCCTACCGCTTCTCAGATCATCGATGACTACAACTTGGAAGGCGAATTATCAGACAAGACCGTTTTCATTACCGGCTGCTCATCTGGCATCGGTGTTGAGACAGCACGTGCAATTTACCGCACAGGTGCCACGCTCTACTTGACCGCTCGGGATGTCGAAAAGGCCAAGACAGCACTTGATGACTTGACAGACACTTCTCGTGTTCATTTTTTGCAGCTTGATTTGAGCTCTCTCGAGTCTGTGCGTGTTTGCGTGCAAAGCTTCAAGTCTCAAAGCACGCAATTAAACATTCTCATCGAGAACGCGGGCGTTATGGCTTGCCCTGAAGGCCGTACCGCAGATGGATTCGAAACTCAGTTCGGCACCAACCACCTGGGTCATTTTCTTGTCTTTTATCTCCTCAAAGACACCTTGCTCAACTCTTCAACACCCGAGTTCAACTCTCGTGTCGTTGTGCTCTCGTCTTGTGCCCATCAAGCGGGTTCGGTTCATTTTGACAACTTGACTCTCGAAGGGGAGTATGAGCCTTGGAAATCGTATGGTCAAAGCAAGACTGCCAATATTTGGATGGCGCGCGAGATTGAGGCAAAATTCGGGGAAAGGGGCCTTCATGCGTGGGCTGTTCACCCAGGTAGCATTGCGACAGAACTCCAAAGGCACGTTCCGACTGAGCTTAAGGAGAGATGGGCGAAGGATAAAGAGGGGGGCAAAGCCTGGAAGAACATCGAGCAAGGAGCAGCGACTACTGTTTTGGCCGCTGTCTCGCCCGAGTTAGAAGGCAAAGGTGGCTTGTATTTGGAAGATACTCAAGTTGCCAAACTACCGGCAAGGGGAATCACCGGGGTTGCAGATTGGGTTTACGACAAAGATGGACCATCCAAGCTTTGGACAAAGAGTCTTGAGCTTTTAAAGCTAGCTTAATATTTTACGATGGAGGCTAGAATTTTCTCTGCGTCTGCTAGTCAACAAGGATAGTTAGACGACAGAGCAACCACGCATTGATGCCCAATTGCTGAAGCCCTTATCAATGAGGCGAGGGTGAAGTTTGCAAAGGCATAGGGTAGTTAGTCATCTTTTCTACCATGAGGGCCAATGAACCAGATACGCATGCATGTGCAATTGGATGCTTGCGTGGAGCTGAATGCAAAAAAGAGAGAAGGCTGTGAGAGAGGTTTAATTCCCATTTACATTAATGTCAGAACTTACATATAAGGCGGGTTGGGCCAAGAGCAAGGTAGGCCGTTGTTGCAATTGCTGGCAGTCTTCTCTTATAGCGGGGTCACACCCTGGACGCGTTAAGTGTAGGCCCAAATCACGCGTCGCTGTGGAGATTGTACCAATCAACGTCACTGCCTGTCGCCCATCAACAAACAAGCAAATGGCCGGCTCACCGACCGAGCAGCGGAGAAATCTGATAGCTCCAAGAGAGCAGCCGACACAGTTTTCCACCTCCAGAAGCATCTAGGATCTAGCCGCGACATCGATCGAGCGTACCGCTCTTCACCGAGCATGGCCGCACCAAACCCGCCCGAGGAGCATCGCAGCTCCAGCAACCCTCGCCTCGCGATGCGCAAGCAAGAGTTTCGGCAGCTCGACCGAATCCAGAGAGAATTGGAGAAGCAGTGGAAGACAATCGAGCTGGACGACGAAACACTAGAGCGATTCTCGATTGCTCGAGGCTCGCTGTTCGACATCGACCAAGACGATCCGATTGACCTTGACCCTCGCTTCTTCCTGCCCGGGCCGGTCGAAAACATGGAAGACGGCTTGAAGGCCCTACACCAAACTGATGGCCTCGACCGCTGCCGGTGGCCCCAAGCCGCGCCCATCA
Source organism: Fusarium sp. JS1030 (assembly GCA_000966855.1). Lineage (NCBI taxonomy): Eukaryota > Fungi > Ascomycota > Sordariomycetes > Hypocreales > Nectriaceae > Fusarium > Fusarium sp. JS1030. Next base: position 427,878 of record JWIW01000047.1, on the reverse strand, counting down.
GGAATCACTATCTTCGGAGTGGGGACGACGTCCAGCACGAGCTCGCATCGGACGATGCCGTCTGGGACGCCAGAGCTCGCGGCGGCTTTTGCGAGCGTGCATCTAAGACAGGCTCTAGCTGGAGGCAACACCAGTAAGACCCACGCGCCCCTGAGTCACTTACATTGCATGTTCTGACATTTTGCTCAGGTACATCGCCCCTTCCAAAAGACCCAGCTGCCTTCGTGTGTGGCCCTCCCCCGAAGACGGCCGGCCGCGCTGGAACAATTTCTCGAGCGGCGAATACTTTATGTGGTCGCGGGGACCGGGAGAAACTGATTACCACCCCGATGTCCCACATGCTATGGCCACAGTATACGACGCGTCCTGCCCGCGCAAGCAGGGACTTCTTCGCAGTGAGCTGCTAGTCGCAATAACACTTCTGAAAGCGCAAATACGCTGGCCTAACAGATACATAGATCATTCCGTATGCCCGGTGAGTTTCCCATTGCCCCAAACAAATGGTTTCAAGAAGCAACCTCTCCGTCTTTGGTCTGTCCTCTAACGCCTCTCCAGGTCTTAGTCGTGAGCTTTCACGCTCGATTCTCAGCACGGGTCATTCAGGCATACTTCCAAAGCGGACGAATTATCGTGCGGCCGTCACGTCTGGTCAATCTCTACACGCGAGTCATCTCTCCGGAGGTAAGACTCATCATCCGATGGCTCAACAGCAGGGCTGTCGGCGATACACGCCTTCCTGTATTCGAGGGCAAAACCTTCGACGACTGCGGCCATTCATCAGCCGAGGTGACGGATATTAAAGGAACACTTTCGCAAACAATCCATGTACGATGAGGCCATGGAGCTTTGGTTCAACTTGAATGGAGTATTTAGTAGCTAGAAAAGGGCGTTTTGGTTATAACATTCTAGCGAAGGAGTTTGGCGTTGGAAGACATTGGTAACACGACGCAATCAACAACAGGCATATCTTGTACTGGGTATGTACAACGTCTTTCGCATCCATGACTTGGGCCAATAAGCTGGCATGCAGTTGGCCTGGCTGAACATTGACTGTCTCCTGGTGTGTCGAGCCTTTACTCAGCCATCAAGTAGCTTGCTCTGCTTCAGACCCTGCGGCCCTTCAATGGGTCCAGCATGGCTTAGCCACCTCCTATCGCCGTTTGTAGACGAACCTCTTTTGAGAGCCAGTTTTTTTGAAAGCTGGGTACCCAGGTGAAAAGAGAACACTGGGACTGAGGCACAACAGTCAACCATACTTTGCGGACCCCTGGTTGCATTGGCGGTTAGATGGGCTCCACTCAACCGTTTCCAAATAGGTAGGGCTCCGGCATCGGTTCTTCCGGCAGGGTATCTTGGAGCTTTCATGATGTAGAATTGACATGAAAACTTGGCATAATTGCTCCTAGGTCACTGTCATCGTACGAGCGTGGCCTTGGCCAGGTACTTTGCTGATGCGGCGTTCCCCACACGGCGTCAATGCGAACACCTGCAGGCAGAAGCATTCACTATAAATAACCGCGCGGTAGATCCCGCCTGATTTTACGCGCCGACTCTTTTGTCTTGGCGCCGAAAAAGGGCCCAGGTCATATGCATGTTGGTGATGTTAGTTCTAATTCCGGGTCTTTTCTTAGATTAACCAACATTCTGGGACTGCATGTTGGTCCTCGACATACCTGTCTATCAGCACTATTTGTCACCTCGGCGCCTACTCTAACAATGCCAATATTTCATATTTCCGGGCTTACAACTGGATTTCTAAATATGGCACTCGCTGTATCGACCATTTCACGTATAATACGGGCTGGCTGTCCACATACTTGAGTTCTTCACTGCACTCTACTTTACTTTTCCACGCGCATACCCTACCTACATAATACGATCTTTACTATCCCAAGCATTCCATTTGTTACTCAACCATGGCTTCTAATATCATCCCTGAAGATGTCAAAACATGGGAGGAACAAGTCAAACGTTGTTACCCAGGCCAAGACCCATCTGGCATGGGCATCACCAGCATCGGGGAAAACCAATTCAGCTCGGCATCAAAGCTCAAGTACGAGGACTGGCTCCTCCTGAGAATTCTTTGGCAGAGACATGATAGTTCGCTTACTCACGAGGCCATCTTCGGACGGGACGACGGTCCCAGAAGAAAACAAACCGCCCGCAGCAGACTTGACAGTGAGCTGTGGATGAAAGCATTGGACGTGGAGAGGGACGAGAAGAAGAAGAAGGACTTGCTGGAGTGGTCCTGGATGGCCCCCTGGAAGCTTAGTGTCAACGACATTGGGAAGAGATCCCCCGGCCCCTCGGACCTGACTTCAGGGAAAGTCTACGACGATGCAGACCCTTTTAGGCTTGTGGTTGAGCCTTTCGACCCCCGGGGCCGTCCACAGCGCTTCATTAACCCCGATTATGCAAAATTACTCCAAGAGAGGGAAGATAGGAATCAGCTGGTAGACGAATTTGTCCGAAAACCTCCCTCTCGAGAAGAATCTGTCGCTTCCTCCCGATCTCACAAGTCTCAATCACCCTCGAAAAGTGAGGAGCTGGCTTTAGCAGCCTCATCCAACTTTGGTTCTCTCAGGGGCCGAGCTAGAACCTCATCTCCGGGGTCTGGAGCTAGTGCCGAAGCCAGAATGATCAACAAGCACCGCCCGGATGAGGCACTCATCAACATGTCACTAACTCTCCTCCTCCAGGGAGTGTGCATGTCTTTACTGCACACGACTTTTTTTGACTCGTACAGTTGGTCCACCCTCCACAAGCAGTTTTCTGTTAGCCACCCGAAACCCAACAGCCAGACTCGGACCAAGATCCTTACAGCCAGGACTGATGGCTGTTTGCAAGCTGCTATGGCGGGGCAGAATGCGGACAAGGGCGATACTTTGGCCATTGTGGAAGTCAAGCCCTATCGTCGGCACGACCCTGAACTCAACGCAACAGCGTTGAGAATCCAGGAGGGGGCTGAAATGGCGGCCTGGATCTCGACGGAGTGCATGAAGGGACTGTTGCCATCCCCCTCCGGGACCCAGACATACCGGTAGGCAGTACAGACCCCCTCGAGAGATATCAAATTACTGACTGAAATGCCTTGTTAGACGGCTTCTCATCTCTCAAGACTTTGATCAGGTGTTCATTACTATTGCCGAGTTCGACGATCTGTACATTCAGTATATTAGGGGTGATAACATGAACTGGTCGATTGCCCCTCGAGGCATGCCACCGGCTTCTCCGTTGAGAGGCGGACAGTCGGAAACGGTAGCTCCTCGAGAAGAAAGCAAAAGCCGTGGTATTTTGGGCGCATTCAGATCAAGCTCAAAGTCTCCGCCCCCATCAAAGCAGCCGCCATCCACGCCCTCCCAAAAAGATTCAACGCAACTCCCACACCGGGGCCGGGCGCCTCCAAGAACAGGGCCTGCTCCGTCGGCCCCAACAGCTGGCTCTGGTACGACGCCTCCAAGAGTTGCTCCTACTGCCAAGCCTCCAGTTACTCCCAACAGGACACCGGCCGGATCCGTCTCGCCCCCCAACGCACCCCGGCCACATCATGCGTCCCCTCGTAATGTCATCGACCAGGGAGGAAGGGGGTTCCTGCGTATGCGTGAGTACAAAGGCTTTCGCATCCAGGATTCGGACGATGTCAAACAGTTCGCATACTTGTTGTATTCTTTGACGGAGTATCTCTGTGGAGACCACCACCGGCAACGCCTCGAGTTTGAGAAGTCGAGACGTCAGTGAATGCCTGGTTATTTGTGTGATGGTGAGCCTAAGAGATAGAGGGTATGTAAGTAATTTTAGATTAGCTTGGATATATCACGGTACGAGTTTAAACTTGAAAGCGAGCTTGTAGTCAATATGTTGTTTGTATTGGATAGTAGTGGTTTGGGCTGCGTGTTGCACATCGGCACCGCGATAAGCTCCCTGTACGCTTAGCTCATAGAGGGTAATGATCCTCCAACAGTATCACTTATTGAGCCTTGGCGCCCGCTCGGGATCTCTCCAATACAGACACGCCTCCTTCCGAATCTCATCCTTCTCAACCTTTGTATTCTCCGGCTGCACAACCAACTGCAGCGGCTTGCTGATCTCGCCATCGTACGTGGGCCACCTCGGGCTGCCAGGGTATCTAAGACGGTTGGGATCTCCCGTAGCCACAAAGCTCGCGAGGTACGCGTGGTAGATGTGGCTGATCTCTGGATACTGCGAAGTAGGCTCGTTCCAGGTATACACCGTGTCAGACGTGTGCGGGATACCCTGCCAAGCGGGTGTCTTGTTGGGGGTGTTGAAGCGGAGCTTCCAGGTTGGCACGCCGGCTGTGGATGTGCGATATGCTGTTTCTTGACCAGGGCAGATGTAGGCGTAGTCGCTCCATGCAGCTGAGATGCGCTCGTACTGCGTGCTGTTTGGGGAATTGGCAAAGGGCGAATTGGGATTCGTTGCCGGATCGGGATACAGAGAGTCCAGTTCTGCTAGGTCCTTGTCGGTAAGGGCTGGGGAGATGTTGTGGAGGTAATCCAGGAATTCTTCATTTGTCTCCAGATCTCCGGGAGTGTAGAACTTTCCTTCATTGGTGGTCGTCGATGTAATGGTCGGGACGTGGAAGAAAGTGCCGTCATAGCCCGACTGGGAGCCGGGCTTCTCGAAAAAGGGACCTCCATGCACAGGCTGGAAAGGCCAGGTCAGTGGCGGATCGTAATCGTTGTAAAGCTTGACGCTAATGTTCCTGATGTCATTAACGTCCGCTTCTCGAAGACACTTGAGGGTGGCCTCGTTTGTCTTGGTCTCGTCGCACCCAAGGAAGCTCAAATATTCAGCATACTGGCGCTTGTAGAGCGGATAGGTTGCGTTGGGGAAAGCTCTGGACGTGACGGAGCCCGACTGGTGAATAGCTCGCGCAAACAGAGGTTTCGAGTCCTTGCCGTAGTTGTGGAAGTAGTGGATTCCCACAGAGTGTCCACCAGCAGAGCGGCCGCCAATTGTCACAGCATTTCGGTCACCTCCAAAAGCGCCAATGTGCTTCTGGACAAACTCGAGGAAATGGTGTTGATCTCGGATTCCAAGGTTCAGCAGACCTTCCTCCTCGAAAAGAGCCGAGGGTAGGAATCCTAGCGAGTTGACGCGGTAGTGAAAGTTGACGACGACGATGGGGACCTTGGATGAGGCGGCAAATGCGGCGCCGTCAAAGCTGGCCCAACTTCCGGAATAAAATGCGCCTCCGTGGATCCATACGAGCACAGGGAGTTTCTTGCTGAGAGGTACTCCTTGTGTTCGGTAGACGTTGAAGTTGAGACAAGCTTCATCTTGCGACTCAAGGGGAGTTCGCGACGAAACTTCCTGGATACAAGTCTTTCCGTAGGTGTCGGCCTTCTTGACTCCCTTAAATTTCGCTGGCCAGCTTATGGGCTCGAAGCGGTTCTCTCCGGTGGGCTGAGAGGCGTAGTTGATGCCGAGCCAAGCGTCAACGGGTGCTGGCAGTTCCTGTTTCGTGTATGTGCTGTTGATGACTGTGCCCGAGAAGCTGCCATATCCTTCAAGCTTGACGGGCTTGTAGGGCTTCCCGGCAACCTGCGGGTAAGGAACCAGCCACAAGGCTAAGTTGATAACATGCTGCGAAATCTTCATCTTGACTAGCCCGACTGGCGCGACAGAACATAGACTTTTGGGGGCACAAGAGGTATTTATCTCGACGACATCACTTGAGCACCCAATCACGCCAACGACAATGACCCCATCGCCTATCATTCGACTTCAAGGTTTGACCCCCGCAAAAAGGCGATCGGCACTGCGCCGACGGACCTCATTTCAGGAAATTCTTCGGGTCTGATAGCCAAACTTGGTCCGAGGGCAAGGATCGGCGAGGTATTTGCACGAACCGGCGGGGAATGGTATCATCGCCAAGATAGCCGATAGTGTCTATCGCTGGGCGTCGGGCCCTAGTTCTGAGCCCGGAAGAGGAGTTGGCCGATGGTCGGAACTTGGGTGTCCAATGACCTTCCTTTTTGGTGCTAAGAACTTGCACGCAAGACTGTGACTGGATATTCTGCTAGCTTTGACTTTTGCCAAGAAATAAAAGGTGCGCTATTATTTGTCCGCTCGTCATATATAGTTCTATCAACGTGTCGACCAACTTTCCTATGCCTTATAGGCGGGATAGTCGGTATATCCAATAGTAGGATCCTCAAACGGTCCATAGAATCGCGACCGGTCGTACGGCGCAAGTGGCCAGCCATTTCGCAGTCTCTCGACCAGATCCGGGTTGCTGATAAAATAGCGACCGTATAGTAGCGCGTCATATTTTCCACTCTCCACCAAACCCCAGGAATTGCCATCATCGAAGCCGCCTGCTGAGAAGAAGGGCGTGTTGCCAAAGATGGAGCGGAATAGCGATAGATCAACTGTCGGGAGACCCCAAGAGTCGAGGAACTTTTGCTTCTCGGTCTCGGAAAAGATTTGCTCGTATCGGGGCTCAATGAAGCTGACGTAGGAGAGGTGAGGGAGACGGGTCTTGAGCTCGCGGCAGAGATGGCCCCAGGTCTCGACTCGCTTCTCGCCTCGGGCCTGATTAAATAGGCCGAATGGGGTAAGTCGGATAGCTAGATTATCTTGTCCGACTGTCTTGGCCAGTTCCTCCATAAGCTCGAGGACGAATGTGCAACGTTTCTCAACTGTGCCACCGTAATCGTCGGTTCGTTTGTTTGAGTTTGACGAAAGGAATTGTTCTGGAAGGTATCCGTTTCCCCCATGAAGCTCAACTCCATCGAAGCCCACCTCCATTGCCGCTTTGGCAGCATTGCAGTAATCCTGAATGGTTCTCTTTATGTGATCGACTGTCAGCTCAATTGGTGGATGGTCAGCCAGCTTGACTGGTGTCGTGCTGTGAGGTGCTGGGTAGGAGAAGGTCTCGTTGGGGTCATCCCACGGAACAGCAGATGGCGCAACAATGGGAGTCCCCGTTAGCTGGGGTATGTTGGCTCGTCCCGAGTGCCAGAGCTGGGCGTAGATATATCCGCCCTTGGCGTGAACGGCATCCACCACCTTCTTCCAGCCAGCAGCTTGCTCTGGGAGGAAGATTCCAGGAACACCTGGCATACAATTTCCCTAGTATTGTCAGCCACGAGAATTCTGAGAATGGAGCGCGATATATACCTCTAGAGATGGCGGAAGGCCTTCGGATATAACAAGACCACCTTCAGTTGTGCGCTGGGTGTAGTACTCCACCATGAGGTCATTTGGTAGCCAGATCCGATTCGGGTTCTCGGGTGTAGATTCTTTATTTAGCGGAGTTCCTCGGTTCCTTGTGAGTGGTGCGAGGATAATTCGATGCTTGAGCTGAATCTTGCCATTGGCAATGGTGAGAGGCTGGAATAGGTGGGAATCCGGCCCAACGTTGAGAACGTCACCCATATTGGCGATGGCGCTATGTTCGGTAGTTGATTCGGTAAATCTTCAAGAAATTGCTTCAAAAATGTGTACAAATGACTTGGTGTATGCTGACTGCAGGGTCTTGACACGGGAAACGCGGTTAGTTAAACTCTCCTTGAGACAATGATGAAAGATATGGATCTCACATCCAGGAACCAAGACTTAATATCACATGCAAACACGTCTCAGGGCCAAACCGTCTCCGCTGTAACCAAGACGATTCGAGAAGGTCAATGGCAGCTTTTAAGTAATTAGTTCGCGTTGCAGCGTCACATGAAACCCGTCTGCCGAACATGTTTCGTTTCCAAGCGTCTCCACCGACTCGGACTTGACTGCCGATCCCTTCTTTCAATGGGTCCCAAACCCGGTCTAATGAAAATTCCTCAAACGCTAGACCAGGGGACGTCAATGCGACGCTGGCACTGCTGACTGCTGACTGCTGCGCTCCTGATGATCCTGTAACCCCCCCAAAGAGCCTCCAAGACTCCGGGACGGCATGGATCTTCCCTGCTACGCTTTGGACTTGATGCGAGCCAGTGTGCATGGACCTTGGCGGCGGTCGGATTGCCCGGCAAATTCGCACTGACCTTTGATGGGGCGGGTTTAGCCTGAATCGCGGACCGCAACGGCTCGTTGGTGATCTTTTGCTTCTTGCTTCTCCACAGTTGTGCCGAAGTTGTTGTTTGAAGCTGCTAATGCGGCCCGAGGCTTCGCGTAATTAGTCGACCTGCTGAACAAAGAAGGAATCATGTCGAGCGTTTTTTGCGTGTGCCTGCCAAGACGAGGAGAGCTGAGGACAGCTGATAAGAAAATGGCTCTTGCTCCATATAACCGAGTTTCCCTCTCTCCCGACCATTGTTCTGTTCCGTGATATCTCTTGTTTTCAACTTTGATGTTTACTCGGCTGGTCTATTAGGGCCCTTCTTCAACATGAGCTTTCCTGGAGCAGCACCTCCGCCCCCGGGCGTGGAGCCGAACTTGAAGAATCCACAAGACGTGCTAAAGACTTGCAACTACGTCACCCAGGCCCTCACCCTTGTGTTTGTGTCTGCCTTTGTCGCTACTCGGTTCTTTGCGAAGGCAAAAGTTATGGGAGGAGGAGTTACACGAGATGATTGTAAGTCTTGAAGAATGTTTACTTCGATGATGAGGGCTGACAATAGATAGGGGCTACTTATACCTCCTATGTACGAATTTGACACCTTTTTCCGATTGAACTCCTCCCGTACTGACTAGCTAGGTACTGATGCTAGGGTATTGCATCACAGCTTGTGTTGGTGAGTTTATGTGCCTCTATCTCTCCCCAATCGATGCTGATATCTCCCCAGCTGGAACTTATGGTGGTGGCCTCAATCAATGGGAAGTACCGAAAGAATATGCACCAATATTCTTCCGAGTAGGTAAATACTACCAATCAACATGGCTTCTCTAACCCTTCGTGCCGCAGTCCGGATACGCCGCTACGATCTTCTACGCCCCTATGGCCCTCACCGTCAAACTCGCCCTCCTCTTCATCATCATCCGCGTCTTCGGTTCCGTCCATAAGAAAACCATGATCGGCATCTACGTCTTCATCGCTATGCTCGTCGCATACTACGTATCGGGTCTCTTCATCAAGATATTTATCTGCTGGCCCATCAGTGCATACTGGCGCGGAGAAACGGACAAATGCCTGGACCAGAGGGCAATTATCACTGCCGATGCTATCATCAGCGTCGTCAGCGACTTGGTCATCTTACTTCTGCCGACCCCCCTTACGTGGTCGCTGCAGCTGTCGAGACGGAAGAGACTTCGTGTTACAGGCATTCTTTGCGCTGGAGGTGTCGCGACGGCTTTCAGCATCTACCGGCTTGCCATGATTCTGCATGAGGGCAAATCACCAAACCAGACCATCGTCTTTACCAAAGTTATTCTTTCTGGGTACGTTCTACTTTCCTGCAATATTGGACAAAGATGCTAATTGATGCAGCAACGCTGAAGCTGGAATCGGCTTGATATGCGCATGCCTTCCGTCTATCAGTGCTCTCCTCGTTCGACGCCAAGGATACCCCTACTATGGCAACCAAAGCCACTCAACCCACGGAGACTTTGGCCGCGGAGAAATTATGATGACGCGCTCTTTTCACGTTGACACGGCAAAAAGCCCCAAGGCGACAGGCGAAGCTGCCTTTGATCTGGGACACGACGAGGCAGGATTGGTCGCTGGTGTTCAAGCTAATCCCAAAAGCAACCTTTCTAGTCGCAGAAGATCCGAGTCTACCGGCTGAACCTATTTCTCGTTTAATTGATGACATTACGGTGAATATGATGGTTGGATATTACCACGGGATACCTTCACAAGCAATCATTCGTCTTTACAATGGCGGTAAAGTTACTAGACTAAACTATAATTCAACGTTTCATTTACTTAGACTGCGGTTTGAGTCCCGTTCTTGCTTTTTCTTTCGTGTAGGTGCCTCGGAGAGGTTCCGAAATAGTGCTCGGGAGCCGCATAACCTCCGAGGCTAAACATGCGTTCAACAGACATCTTGGGTTAAGGTTAGCGCAGATCTGCACGGCTCTAATTTCACTTCTTGGTGTGTGGGCAGTGTCGATCCGCCGTGTAACTGGCAGGTGGATGTGGCTCGCTTGCGTTCCGGGGTGATATCTCCGAACGCCACCCAGAATCCTGGTAAATGACCATCATATAAAGCGGTTATATTCTGATGCAATCTCGTTTCATATTCTTAGATAACATATTTCCGGTCGCAGGGACTATCATTGTCATATTGGTTCTTTTGCGACTATGTGGCAAGATAATACAATTTGCTAATGAAACATATAGTACATCATTTAAGCACCTCAAGGAATCCAGTCACGTATCATTGACAGCACCTCATTGAACTTCCCGCCGAGTTGAACAGGGATGGTTAACTTGCGAGCCTATGGGGAGTCATAATCTGCAACCTGTGGGTTAAATTGTAGTTCCTTTTTCACATCATCGTTTGCAAGTCTTAATGGCCGATCATACAATTCGCACCTCTCTCCGCTCCTCAAAGTACCTGTTTTCCACCCTCTTCCGCCAACTCATTGGTGTGAACCACTTCCACATTACATCCAATCCCTCAAGTAATCCCACTCTCTTAAATCTCCCAGAGCCGTCATGCTGTTCTGTCAAGACAATATACCATTCCTGACCCCCTATCCTTGCCAACCGCATGCACAGGACCTGCTGGCCTTCAACAATATCCTCTGGATGATCAGGCTCGAACTTGTCCCAATATCCGTTGTGGTTCCATATCACGCTCGTGTAGGTGTAAACACGCTCCATACCCAAGTATCCAACAGAATCCCGCTCTGTACGGAACCGTATTGTTCCGTACGTGACGTAACCCGAGAGGGTGAGAACTGCTGCTGAGATGGCACCAGTTGTCTGCGAGCCAGTTGGGCTGCAAGATACATCCACCACACTCGCATAGACCTCCTGGAGTTCCTTTTTGTTGTAGGAGTCTGACCGGATTCGGTACTGGTACGAAACGTCACCTAATACGGATGCCCACGACCAGGTTGGTGCAACCCATTGACCGGGTCGTCTATGGCCTTGAATCGGCATCTTGAAGCCTGGCATCCACAACAGCCCTTCAACGATGTTGCTCCGCCAAAGACCAGCAGCGTACTCTTCGCCCAATAATCCTGCTATTCGACTTGCTAAGCCAGATAAGGCAGGGAACACATCCGTCTGTTTGGTCAAGTTCCCCATGACGAGTGAGTACCGTTCAACAATGGCATACCACAAATATCGCAGCTGCTGAGGGGTGCAGTCGCTCGTTTTGATAGACTGAGTGGAGACGAGCCGTTTAAAATCGAGATTGTCGTTACTCTTGTGATCGTAACCGCAGTCGCAGTATATGTCCGTTCTACACTCCCACACTAGCTCGCGGCTAGCAAAATGCAGCATGCGCGGTGAAAGAAGGCGCTCTTGGAAGACCCAAGCACGAGTTAGCAATGGCCATTCATGAGCATTGAGCTGCTCCGTGCCTATTGACGACCAGTGTTGAACTCTATTCCGATAATAGCGATTCGGGAAATCGAGCCGCACATAAACATCTTGTGAAACACCTTGACCAACCGTCGATGCAGGAATGCGTTCAATATGAGTCTCTCGAATCTCCTCCTCGGGATGTAACCCCTCATGATGACCTGACGCCTTGGTGGCGGCTATTGTCAGGTATGAGTTTTCATAGATGTTGGCCATCTCGACTGCCTGGCGCTGCCAATCTTCATCCGAGTCTTGTATGATGCAGAGGGTGTCGGCCCATAAGTAGCGGATTGATAGTTTCCGACAGACATTGACTGCATCTTGAAAGGTTTTTGGGAGAGCATCCAGTGGGATACCAAGTTGGTGGGTTTCCTTGTTTGCTTTGAGGGTCTGCAGCGGCTGGATTGAACCCCATCGATGGCTTAGGCAAGCATAGGTACCGAGCCGATTCTGAGTCTCAACTAGTTTTACAGGAGAGTCGTTGGAAACTCCCAAGTCAAGGACCCGGTCTGGCATAGGCTTTGGTTCATTCTTGGGGCAGAATTCGTGCTCAGTGGTGCACTTGAGGATCCAGTCAAATGCCCGATGAATGCTGGCTTCCGACCTCGTATCGTCCACGTATGCTAATGGGGGACTGATTATGGGCAGATCAGGCCCTTTTCCAATGCAGTAGAAAGTAAGGCTGGGACCAGAATCCCAAGATGCCTCCAGATCCACTCGTATGGATCGCTTGTCGGGGTCCCAGTGGAGAATGATCTCTTCGTAGCCGGAGTATCGTTTCCAACTGCGGAAATGTCGATTTGTCGTATCTTTGGGCGGATAGAACCGCCTCACACCTGCGTATATAATCGCACAAGTTGCGCAATTCCATCGTGCTTGAGAAACTTCGAAGAAATTCGTGTACGATTCCCGAGACAAACTCGCGTAGGACTCCTCCAAGTTGAAACACCTGCACGCGGTGCAACCAGATGGACCCTCTTCCTCTCGTGAAGCGCGTAGATACTTCCAGGCATAAGAAGGGAGAGATATTATTCCTTTGAAGAACCAAATCAGTCCATCAAAGTCGGATACTAGATTCTTTGTTGTGTCGCGTAGATTCTTGGTGATGAGCCATTTGGGAAGACGTCTGCGATATGCACGACCCCATTGCCTCTCAGCAACGCGATTTACTGCGTTCAGAATGGTTTGAAAGAGGGATCTCATAAGATAGGTGAGCAGTATGCCGGGTATGACAAGAATCATCCAATGAATTTTGTTGACGTAGTCGGGAACGACCAGCTGAACAAGGTACAAGGTGATGAATAGAGGTATGACTTGGATGAGCATGACCATAACGAATGCGATCCACATGCAAAAGGTGTCGTACATCTGGCCAAGGATGACTCGCCCTGCCTCCTTCGCAGCTTCAGCGGCGATTGTCAAGGTGAAGCGCCAGCCCTGCGGGCGATGAGGATCGTCATAGTCAAGCTGGTCCATTGCAAGATAGCTATTAGCATCCTTTCATGATAGGATGAGAATTTGCAGCGACAGAGAGCCTTTTTTGAATAGTTGTATGAGGCAGATTGATCGAGTTGTGGCTGTGAGAGCTGAAAGCTGAGACATCCTCAAGGCGGCAAGGCGCATTTGGCTGACAAAGCGATCTAGAACGCCTCTAGACCCGGCCATACAAATATTGACTAGTCTTCTCTAAGAAGTCGGAGGGACGAAAAACGAGCCCTACAACAGTGGGGCAATGAGAGCCCTATTGTAGATATAGACTGTTCCATCCGACTATTGAGTTGCTGCACCAGCCTTGACTAGTTAATTAGAGGTCAACGGATGGAACCGTACACTTTATTACCATTGGGCCAAACACAAGATTTCTGATTGAACGGTAGTTCAACAATCGCAAAATATAACTAAAGTCTCCCCAGCGCAGCTAATACCCTCGCCAACCTTTACACGTTATTCGTTGCATCCACATCGTCACCCGAAGACTCTTCGTTACCATTTGTTGGCTGCTCTCCTCTTCTTCTACTCCACGTTAACCGTAATTTTAACTTCCCTATCACATCTCTTGCCGGGATCCCTCGCCCGTCCCCGTCGCCCGTAGCGCTGACCAGACGATGTCCACTGCCAAATAAACCTCGTCGACCGGTGGAGGCGAAAACACGCTCTGTTCCTCGTTGGTAAAGAGATTCTATTGCCTTCGCATTCAATAGCAATATCCCGGTCACAATTAGAGCTGCAACTGCGGTCGAGATCATATAGACTAATGTGCGCCATCCGGGTGCCTCGCTCATACTGAACACACCAGTTGCGAACCCCATGGGGAGGAATACGACCGTGACGTAGGTGAAGCGTTGAATGTCATCAGCACGTCGTTGGTCCAGATCACTTCGCATGATCTCCAGCTCTTTCGTGAGTGACTCATTGTAGTTTGCGATTTTGGCGTGCGTACGTCTCAGTTTCTGAACGCTGTGATTGTTCAAAACAGCCAGTTTCGATATTATACTTCGGTAGCGACTCTCGTTATCAAAGGTCCAACGTGGCCTCTCTCCTTGTCTTTCTTTCTCCCGGTTTTGCCATAGATCGACCTTGGCTAGGTTCTCGGCGAGGTCCCCTTCTACAACCTGGAGGATTTTCCGAAGTTTCTGGAACCGCTTGCTGACCTTGACGAAGGCGTCGTAGTCGACCTTGTCCAGCTCATCCTGGATCAATTCGTTGCTTTTGCCCGCTTTGCTGTCTGTTACGGTTCTCTCCTTGACACTGGAATTGGCCTCTTCCAGAATCTTGTTCGCCCACTCATGCATCCGGCTTACGATTCGGTTGAATAGGATTAGCTCCAAAACCCTGCGCTGGCGCCACGGAACTTTCTTCCGATCAGCTTCACTGAGCTTCATCCCTTTCTCGAGCAAAGTTTTCACATCATTTTGAATGTTGCCTTGGTCCAACTCCGGTTGTGAGTTGCCTTCCAAGAAACAGCACGTCCAGTAGCGGTCAAAAAAGTCCCCGTCAAATCGAAAGCTCATGACAGCTCTGGTGAGAAGCTTGCCCTTTTGGCCCTTCGCGGGACTCGGGAAGCTGATGAGTCCTTCCTTTTGATCACTTGTCGATACTTTCTTGTCATCTCGTTTCCTGGAGCCAACGGTAAAAAAAGACAGGTGAAGTTCAGTCGACCATGTGTTAAGGACAGCCACAGTATCTTCAAAGAAAAACTTTCCATAGGAATCGTGCCTCTCGAAGAAGTCAGATAGCTCGTAATTTTCCGAAAAGGCTGTAGATGAAGAGGAAGGAGAATAAGAATAAGAAGCAGTAGAAGGTAAAGTCCGAAGACAGATGTCGTTTGTGGATGGGTCTATGGAGCGAAACCACCAGAATCTCTTCTTTGCCTTTGCTGGAGTTCTTCCTTTCTTCATCTCTTTTCTGACTTTTTCCTTGGTGTTGATCTCCGTCATCAAGGCGTCCAGATTTGGCTGCCTTTTCCCATATTTCTTAAATTTGGGCACGTCAACCATGGCACCCACAACCATTGCGGGCTTGGCTGTATCTGTAACTGGACCTGGGTCTGTGTCCAGATCTTTGTTCGTGAATGACCAGCATGATAGCAATTGCCTCATGTATTGACCCCATCTGGCGGTGATGTGCCCTTGGTGTCCTGCGTCGGTAGGGGTTTGAGGAATGGCCGGGGGCGTGACATCAGTGGCGGTCTCAAACTCCTTAGTGGTATCAGACTCGCTCATAGAATCGGACTCACTCGGAGTACTATTCGAATCCGCAGCATAGCCTCCACCTCCAGTGCCATGCTGACCCTGAGCTGGGACAAAGAAGGAAGGCTCATTGTAAAGCCACTCATCAGAGAGCTCTACAATGTTTTCCTGATATACAACGTTGTTGAAGGGGAAACTGTGCTTCATCGAGTATCCAAATCGATTAGTCGTCCATGTTCCGCCTGCTTGCTGTTCCAGGGCTTGTTTCAAGGACAGCCAGAACTCAGTGTCGGTTGGCTGTGAAGGTTTTCGTTCAGCTTTGGTCGATGTAGATGTCTCTCCAGAGGCTTCTGTTGAAGACATCGAATCAGATGGCCGAGCACCATACTTCCACAGGATATATGGTATCTCGAACGTGATGCCCCAATAGGTGTCTCGCCTGATCTCATCGTCATATCTGACTGGTTCGTGATTCTCATCCATTTCTCCTGGGAAAAGTCCGTTGGGTGAGGAACTCTGGAGCAAAACCGACAAGGCGTGGATTTTCATCTCTTCCACGGGCCTCAAATTCATACGTCTACCATTTTCGGCCATAATGATGGACAAGGCGAATCGTAGCGGCTCATTCCAGCTTGTATCATCGTTTTCTTCGTGGAGCGCTTGACAGTCAATGGTGTTTTTCCAGACGTCAATGTGATTGTTCCAAGAATCATCAGTCTTCTTTATACCCGTTTTGTCCAACAATCCAAGGTCCATGACATGAAATAGAGCTGTATCTTTAGCACGAAGAAGGAATCGATTCTGTGCAGGGCTTCTAGAAACCGCAATCATGCGTTTTTTGGAAACGGGATTTTCAGTCGTGAACCGCTTTCGAATGTTCTTTAGAACCACTTTAGAAGAGTAGGATCGCGACTTCCGAAGCTTTTTGTTCGGCTGATGGTCGTTTGACTCGTCTCCACCTGCTTGCCCGTTGTTTGATCTGTTGTCAAGTCGCTCCCGGGTTTCAGCATCAGTTGAGGCAGGGAGCTCTAGCTGTAGACCAAGTTGCTCTGCAGACCTGATTGCCCGCCAAATGAGTGCATGGTCAGTGAAATAGAAGTTTTGAAACGATTCCTTTTTGCAACGAGGAAATGCGTATAGCCCCAACTTGTTGCTCTTGTCGAGGTCCTTGACCCAAGCCTCGACAACGACTTTTATCTCATCCGTCGAAACCCCCATATCTTTCTGAATTTGGTAAAAATCCCCAGCCTTGATGAGGTGAAACGGGGTGTCAACGAGGGACTTTCCAGGGAGATGAGGGTTGTCCTTCCAGTCTGTGATCTCGGCACCATTGACCCAGTAATTGGGAGAAAAGAAGCCTTGTGACCTTTTTGCTGTCTTAAAAAGCCATTTCAGATGGCCTTTACATGTATTCTGGATCCGTGCTGCCATGTTGCAAATGTAGGATGCACAATCCTCGTGTGGAGCTTCGCATTCACATCCTGGGTTTTCCAACCGCTGAGCATTGAAGTGTCTCAGAGCTAGTAACATGAACTGGAAACAATAGCTACGGTAATTAGTAAAACAGTAACTATAAATTGCTTTTGTTCACTCACAAACTCGCAGCTGTGGCAACTCGGTGGCCGTCAAGATCGCCACACGTGAGGGCAATGGCTGGGATTTCGTTGTTCTTGGCGCTAGTGAGGGGAATGCTGCAAACAGACAGGATGTGTTCCAAATTTCGGCTCAAGATAGGATCGAGGATCTTATCATTGGTGAATCTTGGCGAGATGAAGTCTCTTTGGAGGGGCCTACTTCTTGCATCCTGGGCATTCTGAACCAAGACAGGGGTAGGGACAAGTGTGTTTTCTGAAGGCACGAGCTCGAGCGTGTAGGCTATGGTGACAGTGACTTTTCCGTTGGATTGGAGGGTATCCCGTGTTTCGTCGTTCCAGGACATCTTCCAGTAGTCTCCACCTTCTTCCTTGAAAAACTTGAGCGGTTGATTTTTGGAGAAGGAGGATATGAGCAGAATAACATCAAGGTTCATCTCACCCGCCAGATCGGCTTTGCACCTCCTAAAAATGTGGCCCTCAGCTCCAGAAGTCCATGGATTATGTGACATCTTCCGCGTCTGAGACGGCTCACGGTTGATGAAGTCAAGATTTCTAAGAAGGACGTCTGTCGTTGCTGCTAATTGCGGAAGACTTTTGCCTTTCGAGCTGTCTTTGGAGTCAAACTCGTAGGTCTGGTAGATAGTACCGTCGAAGGCAAAGTATTTTATCTCAATTTTGACCCCATCAGTCGTCGTAAGAGTAAAATGGGGCCAGCGATCATGATGAAAATTTGCACTTGGAGGCTCGTTGCAGGCACTTAATAGGTCAAGGTCAAGATCGATACCTTTATGTGAGGAATGTTCAGTCGCCAGCGAAAGGAGTTTGTCCAACCGGTATTTTACATAGTAAGGCTGCTTGACCTTGGGGTTATCCACACAGAAACCTGTCTTTAAGCCTCTGTCGGGAAAATATCGAGTCATCTGCAGCAAACGTCCAGAAGCGGCTGCGGTCGCCGTGATACCTTTGTCTCCAAATGAGTAAAAGGTGCTCCGATTCTGGGCACGTTGGGTAGCCCTTTCAATTGGGGAAAATGACTCTTGGGTCTTGCGAGTTGTCATCGGTGAAACTAGGCCAACTGAGCGACAATATTTGGTAGAAAGGAGTGGATTCGATAAGGGTAACACAATACACTCGAGGAATGGTTGGAGTTTAGGGCAAAAGTCCGTGGTGACAACCAATATGCTAGTTCTTGAGGGGCCATTTTTATTGCTGTGAGCTATCACGCGAAGACGTGGTTGTTGGTTGCGTGCCCTGTTCAGCTGTGCAGGGGACGTCACACCAGGCTCGCGAATATCCCATTTCGTCACAGCCTGCTTGACTTGGCAATATTTGGCTGCTTACTAGAGCTCATCTCCGGAAGGTCATAGTGCGGCTGAATATTCTTGACATGGGCATGGTTTTATAAGTGGCAGCCAATGGGCCACTCCAAGAGCTGAATTGAAAGCCGGGAAGACGTGTCACTTTTACCAGTGGATCCAGATTTTAGAAGCTTAGCTATCATAGGGCAAGCACTAAAGCCTGCAGGAAAAACAGGACTGGCCGCCCTTATCCGTCTGTCTCTTTGCGGAATTATCGAAAACCTATTCACGCCGAGCCTGCTTTCAAGCCGGTGACAAGAGTAATGAAGATGCCGACTCGCCAGCCTCAACTGAAGATGTACCTGAGGCTTTACCCGCTCCAATTACCCGTGTTGAAGTACTTATGCGTGATGTTTGGAGGTATGTCGCCAGGGTGTAGCCTCGGTCGGCGAGACTCACGGGCCGTCCCGATCAGAGATGTATATCACGTGACAGTTGCTGCAGTGCTATTCGGCTGACCATTTGCGCCACGGAGGAGCGAAACTTGTCCATCGAAACAACCACTATGGATCTCGGTGCAGGCGCGGTGCCATTAGAGACGCAGCCAAACAATCCTCTGCCTAACGTGAACACTATTTATTCCGATAATCCAGCTGCGGTTGGTTGTAGCTCCACGGAGCCAGCCCAGCCGCCACCAGCCCCAACAGGCAATAAGCCGTTTCTGAGCCAGCGATCCTGTGTGACATGCCGTCGCCGGAAGGTCAAATGCGACAAATCAGTCCCATGCGCCAATTGCGTAAGGCATGGAGCCGCGTGCGTATTCCCTCCGCCTGGCCGAGCCCGACCGAGACCACGCCCTCGAGCCGTTGAACGCATGCTCCAGAGAAGCACTGGGGGCAGGTCAGTATCTGACCAGACAGCCGCTTTCGTGTCAAAGCAACACCCAACTACAAGCCATTCAACCGAGCACCTCAAACATGACGAAACGATACGGTGTAAAGAGCAATGGATAGAGCGATGGTGGCAACTCGGGGAGAGACTGCCCAAGCGGCTCTACATGTTCGACAAGAAGCCTGGAAACCAACCGTCAGATAACGAGGAAGAGGCCAGCTGCGAGTACACTTTATGTTTGGCGAAGTTGAATGAGCTGGTATGTGATGTTTTAGCACACAATTTCTTTCATTATCATCAGCCATTCACATCTACACTCTCTAACCATATCACATAGGTTCGCACGGCCGATGAATCCATGTCAACTGATGGGAACGAGGAGATCACAATTGACCCGGATGCTCGCAACTTCGATCCGGCGGAACGCTTCCCGCAGCAGTTTTCTATCCCTGTTAACAATCATGCTTTTGCTCTGGGCTGTTCGTTACCCGACCCAAACGGCAGCAGCCAACAACATCCGTCTCCATCACAAATCCCTTTTTACTGGCAGACATTCGTTGAAAACGTCGACCCTTTGATTAAAATCTTTCATATTCCGACTATGAATAGATTGATAAGAAGCATCCAAGGTAGAATGCGTTCTCTCAGTCCACCCGAAGAAGCTTTGATGTTCGCCATCTACTTTGCCGCTGTAGGTTCTATGGCTCCAAACGAAGTGAGTTTTCTCTTTACCATCTGTTAGTCTAAATCCCTCTAATACAGCGTAGGTACAAGAGCTGCTAGGTCAGGACAAGGTGACACTTGTCACACAATATCGCCATGCCACAGAGCAGGCTCTTGGAAGAGCCGAGTTCATGACATCTGCGGACCTGATGACACTGCAAGCTTTTGTCTTGTTCATTGGCTGCCTAAGACAATATGTGCAGCCGCGCCTGGCGTGGACCCTCACTGCCCTAGCTATACGCATAGCACAAGGCATGGGTCTTCAGCTCAACCCCAATCCTCAGTGCTCCCCTTATGATCTGGAGACTCGAAGGAGGCTGTGGCTCTGCCTCTGGCTGTTGGATTTGAAGACAGCTCTAGATTTGGGGACCGACTGGTTGATAATCGACGATTGCACGGACCTTCCGCTCAATATTAACGATTCCGATATTGGTCCTGAGGGAACCGAGTATCTCACTTCGAGAACAGGCATGACCGACATGGCCCATGTCTTGGTCAAATATGAGATCGGACTCCTCTTGAAAAGGCTGCTACGCAGACAAAGTCACGAGAGCCACAGTCTCAGCCAAGAAAGCATGGAGTCTATGGTGGCAACATGCAAGGAACAGGTACAGGAACGATATCTCAGGCACTGCGCAGAAGACGACGCCTTGCAATGGCTCACGGCTGCCAACGCAAAGCTCGCCTTTGCTACGGCACCTCTCCTCATCTACCATTCCATCCTATCTTCCGACTTGCGGTCCAATCTTTCAGTCAGCGCCCGGAACCACCTCCTCGACGCGTCCATCGAGACTATCGAGTGTTTGCACGTCTTGGAAACGATGTCAACGCCTAATCGTCGAGGATGGCTGTTCGGTACTTATCTGCATTGGCACGCAACCGCCCTTATTCTCGAAAGCCTTCATCTTGGATCTCCTGAGACAGATATCGCTCGAAGAGCTTGGAACGCGCTGGAACTTGCATCCGGGCTCTGGGCCGCAAGTCCCGGAGTTCGAAGAGCAGGCGGACCATGGTCTGCACTCATTAGCCTTGTAGAAAAGGCGAAACAAAGTCGTGAAACCAATTTAGACGATACCGGAAGCGGGATTGTCTCGGCAGCCAATGCTCGACCACGAAGGAGTGTCTGGCTCCCTCATCATGTTGGAACTACATCTTCAAATTTTTCAGACGTCCAAGGCTCCATCAACAGCATGAAACACGAGCTGCATTCTGCCCCCGACGATTTCTCGGAAACTCCCAACTGTGACACTGGAATCGTCAGCACAGCTGACGCAATGTCGTTTCAAGCAACATCCATCAGACCCAACTGGCTTATGCCAGGTGACAATTACTCGGCGAGCGAGTTTACGGATAACTTGCCGCCATCAGAAGGTTCTTTCCCAACAAATCCTGCAAACACAGGATTGTGGCCAACCGGGAATCCACAAACTGAAGGCCTCTCTTGGGGTGCAAGCCAGGCCTTGACGGAGACATCGGCTGACAACACGACGGAATACTGGGCGGTATTCAACGATTTGGTTCAGGATCTTGAAGACGTAACATGAGCTATGATTTCATCGGCGTTATTGAAAGCATGCAATCAGAAATCTATATAAAAACTACAAATAATAAAAACTAAAAAGAAAAAAAAAACAGCACACTATATCAGTCTAATTCTACCTTCTTTCCCTCGCAAAGCCCTTCCCTGTGCGTCCTTTAGCGCATGTTGGATACAACATGGCGTCGCCGTCCAACATTGATCGCTTTCGAACGGCCTCAAGGAGCTCCGAAGTCTTCCCTGGATGTTTGCTAGGCAGAGCTGCCGACCAACTCTTGGCGGGAGTGACAAAGCGGCAAAGGCCGAGCTAAGGAATAGACGGCTTGCCCTCACCAGCCTTGGTGGCAACGGCAAACATAAACGAAGCTGAGCTGGTGTAAATGTCGACGATAGAGCGCATGTGCACGACCTTGAGACTCTCGAGCTGTGGACTAGGAATGCGCCCACAGCCCTTCTCCATGACGTGATCTAATGCAGCTTCAATTCGAAAGCCCATACGGGCATCGTCGGTCTACCAGTGCATGCCTAAACAGGCCTGGGGTTGCAAAGAGGGTTTTTGATAACGCTTTACGCCTCAAAAAGCGTATCGCCAAATGCCGGCTCCCTTCAACGACGAGGACGCTCAGCCGCAGCCGGAGGCTTGGCTCCAGCAGCCTTGGTGATGGCCTCCGAGTTCTTCTGGTATTTGTAAACGGTCCAGTCAAACACATAATCGTACTGGAAACCCTCTCGAATGAACAGATCGCGGAAAATCTTTCGCAGATAGCTGTAGTCGGGTTTGTCGTCGAAGCGAAGAGATCGGCAGTAGTTGAGGTAAATAGCGAATTCGTTGGGCAGTCCGCGACACAAAACTTCGGTTGGGGTAGTCATCTTCTTTTCCATGATACGATCGTACTTCTGCTTCTTGGTTGCTGCCTTCAAGCCCTGCCAGGGCAGCGATCCGCGGGTGAAGTACAGTATAACGTAGCCAAGAGACTCCATGTCGTCTCGTCGGGCCTGTTCGACGCCGAGATGGGTGTTGATAGAAGCATAGCGAGCTGTGCCGGTAAGGTTCTTGTTCTCACGGTAAGGGATGTGGAAATGGGTCTTTGGGTCGCGATACTTCTTGGCCAAGCCAAAGTCGACGGCGTTGACCTGGTTACCTCGCTTGCCGATGCCCATCAGGAAGTTGTCCGGCTTGATGTCGCGATGAAGAAAGGACTTGGCATGGATATATTCCACGCGAGAAATGAGCTGATCAACCAGAAGAAGGACCGTTTTAAGCGAGAATTTGCGGTTGCAAAAGTTGAACAAGTCCTCGAGACTGGGTCCGAGGAGATCGTAGACCATGGCATTGTAGTCAGATTCGGTGCCGTACCATCTCACGAAGGGGATGCCAACGCCGCCGGCAAGCGACTTGTACACGCGAGCCTCGTATTCGAGCTGCGGGTGCTTGGCCTTGACACTCTCGAGCTTGATGGCGATCTCCTCGCCCGAGATGATGTTTGTGCCGAGATAGACATCACCAAAAGAGCCGGAGCCAATCTTCCGGCCAATCCGGTACTTGTTGCCGACGCGTAGATCCTGATGAAAAGTTAATCGATGTATCGCGAGGACACGGGAACCAAGGCGCCACCTACCATGGCCGACATGATGATGAGGGTTGAGCGTGGTCGTCGGGCCTGGGGAGAATTGGGCGCGGGTTGGGTTTTTTTCGCGTTCACCGCCTGTTGCGAATAGGGGCGGCTGTGCTGGAGCGGTGAGGTGAGCACGGTCAAGTTCTACGATGGCGAAGGAGCCACGAAGCGAAGGTCTAGGGCAGGCGGGTTCCAGCAGGTAGCTCTCCGGTCCTGTTATATGTAGTTCCGAGTGAGAAGCCGTGTCGCCTGACTGTGATCAAGTGTTCGGTCTTCGCCCCGCTCGGTTTCGGCCTTCGGTCTTGGGCAACGTGAGACGCTGCGCCCCGAGGCAATCCAATCCCGTGTCCGAGCGCTTCCGTTCTCGCGTCTCATTGGTTGGTCATCTGGGACACCTAAGCGCTTACATAAGGGTCATAGGTTCGAAAACTGGCCGAGTCCTCTTTTTCTCATACCCTATACCTTGCGATGGAAAGGCATCTTCTTTGCAGAACTACGCACATGGCCTGGAGTTGTTGACCTAAGCAAAGATATACTGGCATTCATCTATAAATCGCTTATTATTGGGGGTCTCATACAAGCATTCAGTCACCGATTCGACCATTCTCTACAAACCTGGTTCTTTCACGATTTCAATGCTGTCTCCTCATAAATAACAAGGCACGTGTTTCGCAAAACAGAACTGTAAATACTCTCCTGTCGGTCAAGGATGACTTTGCATAACATGTATGTACTTCAATCGACGCTGCGTAGATAAAATCACATGCGTTAGTTGAGTATCGCGATGCCACCGCACATATGCTGCTTTTTTGGTATTCAGGGCATAGGATGGATGGATGGATGCCTTCGGTTACCTTCTATTGGGTCCCGACCTCGTGTGGCGTATTGTTTCAGCCACATTAGGAGCAGCCACAGCTACGATTGGATCTGGTTGCTCCACAAGAAGGCACTTGGCATTCTTCGTTAAGATCAATGCAATCCAGTCATCCCTAACCCTCGGTACTAGAATAATCCAAAGAAATACCCGGAGGATCCATTAAGCTGAACTTCGCATGCTAATCTCGGCCCATTAGAAGCAGGCTAGAAAGGCTCCTCCCCACGTCCTGTCATCCTCGGAATTCTCCGTCTTCGATGACATACGTGGGGTTTCGGAACCTGGCATCTTGACGTGCACGGATAGAAGCAGCAAGGGTCAACAAGATGAGAGATCAATCAAGATCCCGACGCGTCAGGAACACGATATACCTTTCTGGGAACCTATTTTCATACCATGACATGTCGACTTTTGGTGTGGGCCATTAAACAGAGTTTGTCGGTCCGACATATCTAACTTCACCTGTAACAGAAGGGTTCATTAGGTTCATTACGGAGTTATTTTATCCGCTGGAAAAAAAGAAAGGTGTCAACTACGTAATGTCCGAAGTGGTTGTGAGAGTCGTTGCCGAAATATTTATCTTGTACCACGAGAATCTTCATGCGTTGACCTGTGTCGATTGATCGGGACATTTTGATGATAGACTCGACAGAAGATGAGTCGTCAGAAAAACACATGTAAATAAATATGATGCTAAATGAACAGCTTGTTCTCCACAGGATTAACCATTGTAGTTATTCAACTCTGTTCATGGCATCAAGTGCTAAGTCCACGAGTTCTCTTTCCTTCTGGTTGAGTTGCCCTCTGTTCTTGAGAATAGCCCATCTGTCCTTCCAGTGTGCCCATCTCTCCAGGGACAGCTCATACAGATCACCATCCCAAGTCAATTGAGGCTTTTCGACATGAAGGGCGACAGCTATCAACTTGTCTTCTGTTTTTGATCTCTGAAGTACCTGTGCGGCGGCATGGATGAAGATTTGCGCCGCAGGCCCGAGTTCTCGCTTGATGTTCTCACAGTGTTGGCCGGGTTCTACATCAAGAACTCGCACCACACAGGCAAGAGAGCGTAGAAGGAAGAACCAATCTCCAACCAACTCTGTGTCTCTAGTGTTAGACAACCGAGCACTATAAGACACAGCTGCATTCCAGTCGGATATGCCCTGCTCTTGGCTCTGTCCTGGATAGCCATCAAAGAAGCAGTTTTCGAAATCTAGAGAAAACGTTAGATCAAGGGAACTATGAACTTTTGGCAAAATAAAAACTTACGATTAATAGAATCAGCCCAATCGTTTGCCCAGTTGGGCAGCTGTGACCATGCCTCGTCGTCCTCGAGGAAAATCCAACCCGTTCCGTAACCCTCTTTGGGAACCTTGAGGGGTGGCAGCGTTCGGATCGTCCGGAGAAGTTGGATTACCTGGTCCTGCTTACCGGGAATGCCGACTGCAGTCATGTTGATGAAACTCCATAGCGCGCGCATACGGTCGTCCGTGTCGAATGGAGTGGTCGCATCGACTATAGGTCTCGTAAGGCTTCCAGCAGCCTGTTGAGCCGTCTGTCTGCCGAAGAGAAATGCTTCCATGGTTTGAACTTGTTGAGAAAGCAGATAGGTTGTAGCTTCAGCCTGTGCTTCCGAGGTTTGGAGATTGGCCAGGTATTGATGAACGTGCCCGTCCATGTCTGTTAACTGTACTGATGGAGCACAGAATGTGTTTTGGATGTGTTTGGAAGATCGGGAGAGTAGGAAATGGTAAAAGTTATGGGAGGTTACTATTTAGTCACACTTATAACCAATGGGAAATGCAGCTCCAAGCATATATGAATCCTCAGGCCGTTATAGAAGACGGGCGAGTATCAAAGTGGGCCCAGCGTCAGCCACAAACCTAAATGCTCGCGTGTTCCTTTTTTTGACATGTCAAGAAGATTAGGCCGAAGTATGTCACCCGTCGAGATAATAATCCCTGCTTATAGAGGGGCCATCGCATGGCATTGCACCTGCCGTCCAAGTCGACTGCCGGGGTGATCAGTTCTAGATCTCCCATGGAACGGGCTGTCTTTTAAGGTTTATTCACAACCTGGGTTTCAGGTGAGCTGGACCGGCTTTTACTTCGGCTTGTGTAATACACAGTAAAGAGCACCGTTAAACCAGGATGAGAACCACCCCATCCTAGAATATAGACTATAGACAAGTCGAAACAGTGGAAAGTCTGCAGGCTGGATGCTATGTGTTGGTGCCTACTATGTCACTCCAATACCGAACTAGAAAATTTCAGACCATCTTGATTGAAACAGACAAGTCCGTTCTCATTGTGGAATCAGTATGCTCTGAAAGAAACAAACTGTAGTCTGAATTGTTCATTGTAACAAACCATGTGTCTCAGCAGATTGAAGCTCATCAGACTTGCTACATGGTCTCCAAGCTTCGGCCAAGCCGAGCAAATTCATGCCCACTTGGAACTTTTTCTTACCCTATTAGACGCAAGGGAAGTATGGTCCGAAGTGGAGAGTGGGTCTACAGAGGGAAGCTATTCTCTCCATCCATACTGATTTCTTGAAAGACAAGTTCCAAGTTGCCGTCATTAATGACAGCATCAAGAAGGCCGCTAAAATGACCAATGACGGCGGCAAGATCAAGTATTATCCCAGCCCCATCTCGGACCCCAACAACAGTGAGGCGTCTATTCCTGGTCTGCCCACTACTACCAACCCTGTTCACCACTTCCCCATCCTCTACCGTCCCTCTGGCGCCATTGTATACGATGGTACCAATGCAGGCGATGTTCGTGTCTTCTGGGAGCAGGCCAAGGATGCATCCACGGCCAAGTTCCTGGGCGTCTGGACTCATCATGGTGCTGCCACTGGCCGGTACAAGAAGTGCACTCCGGCTTAGGAGAACCGGTCGAATATCCTAAGTGGTGGCTTCATTTACGATCAGGATCGAAAACAGGTGGAATCATGATATGAAAGTCTCTGTTGAGTATCCCGTCACACATAGAGGAGGTTTAGATTGAGATTTGGGAGTGCATGTCCGGATTTACATTCGCTTTGTTCCTTTTGATCAGAATATTAGACCAAATCTACACAGTCATTACTGTCGTCGAGTTCTTCTTCAATTTGTATTGTGCGTGATTATATTTACGCTTGCTTCTTGGCATCTCGTCTATAAGGTGCTTCTTCGAAGCGTTGTATCAGTCTAATACATCACGGACTAGACCGAAACATGTTGTAAGTGCAGGTTATGGTATGTCGCCCAAAGGTTTTGTGCCGCTAAAGGATGGTGCCACAGTCTCGCCACTTCTACTCATTTGACTGGCATTGCTTGCAAAGAAGGGAACTATGTCCTTTACGACCGAAGTATCCTCGCTTGGCGCACAAGTAGCCAATGCCGTCGGGTGCTAGTATAGTAACAACCACTAGGCTCTCGCAGTCAATTTTAATAAGTGATCCACCAGGTACCTGAAAGGCTCTCACAAACATGAATGAAGTGCAGTGTGGCTTTGTGTTAGAGCTGCGGGGGGCGATTCGGGCCGTGGGTGCTTTTTATGCCGAGGCACATGTATCTGCCGATAACATACCATTAAAGCCAAACGTAAGCTTTGACCCGCTTAGTGGAAGATGTATGTTTCAATACCATTGTAGCAGAATTTCGTTCACCATTAGTCCTATATTCTGGCTTTGTCTCTAGCTGTAGCTGCTTCTTTCATCATGGCGAGCCCCGAGCAAGAATTCGTTTCGCAAGTCTGGAAAGACGACCTCTTCGGTATACCTTGCTCTGCATCTAACTTAACATCGGAAGTTTAGCTGACACAAGCCAAGCAAATAGAGTTGTCTTCTGTACGGGTGGTAGCGGCTCAATATGTTCCGCTCAAGTGCGGGCACTCGTGTCTCTGGGCGCAAACGCATGCATTGTCGGTCGCAATGCCGACAAGGCACACAGAGTGGCCGCTGATATTAGCAAAGTCCGGCCAGGTTCCATAGTTCTTGGCATGGGAAACGTCGATGTGAGGAAACCGGAGCATCTGGAACAGGCTGTTCGCCAATGTGTTGAGAAGCTTGGCGCCATTGACTATGTCATGTACGTGTCCACCTTCCCGGCCTTTGAAATTGTGGCTAACGTGGTTCTTGGCAAAGTGCTGGGGCTGCTGGCAACTTTTTGGCGCCCATAGACGGTCTCTCGACCAATGCGTTCAGGACCGTTGTGGACATTGACCTCATGGGTTCATTCAACACCCTCAAGGCGACTATTCCCTATCTCCTTGACTCGGCAGCAAAGACCAAGGCGGAAGGGTCAAAAGCAACTGGTGGGAGGATTATATTCATATCTGCATCCTTCCATTACACCGGAATGCCCTTCCAAACTCATGCAGCTTGCGCTAAGGCCGGAGTTGACGCCCTTTCAGCATCAGCCGCGCTTGAATACGGGCCTCGAGGCATCACCTCCAATGTCATTAGCCCAGGCGCAATTCAAGGCACTGAGGGAGCGGATAGACTCTTTAGCACAGGCCGACGAGCTGGCCGTGAGGTGCCATTGGGAAGACATGGGCTGCTTAAGGAGGTCTCTGACGCGACGGTTTATCTTCTGAGCGAGACTGGGAACTACACCAATGGCCACGTGCTGGTTGTTGATGGAGGTTCTTGGCGAGTGCCACAATTCGCAGGCTTTTCATCAGCAAGTACTTATCCTGACGTCTTGGAAGTTGATTTGAAGCAGCAGCAAGATATCAAAACTGGAAAGAGAGAGGCAAAGATCTGATCGTGAGACCTATAGCTCGTTGATTTCTTTGTAAACTGGTTCAAGTACTAGATCCTAGATAAAATATTGACTTATGAAGATTCACTGGGATTCTATACTCATCGAGTGATTGATTGTACGTGGGTTATATCTTCAATTTGGCTGCAAGTTCGCAGTGACGTAATGATCTACCTAGGCTGCCCACCTATCTACTTCAGATGTCTTGATTACAATATCAAATGACAGAGACCAGAAGAGTAAAATGATCTTTAGAAGTCTAATCCTTTCGCTGATAGTTGTAACCTTGGAGGCTAAACTCAGGTAAGCCATGATTCGCTCCCATGTAAGAAGGTTTCCTGACGACCATCGTCCTGATATGAAGGTTAATTTCAAAACCTTGAAGAACTATATGGAAGGAATAGAACTTACCATAAAACCCTCCCGCACCTAAAGAATCACACGGGGACACGGATTGTCGTTCTCATTCTTCGCCTGTTCCTTCTGAACATTTGCCGCTGCCGACCTCCAAAATTCCTCAAGGTTTTGGTTCGCTGCCTCTTCCCGTATAACTTCAATCCTGTCCGACACATACTTCGCCCTGTTTAGTGTTTTCTGCCGTTCGTGTAATTCCTTGCAGATAAACTCTATCATTTCGGTGAGTTGGTGACGTTGGTTGTGCACAGAGTTTAGTTGTAGAGCTCCTTCGGCATCTTGGTGTTGGAGGGTCGAAACCGCAGTTGCGCGCTCGCTTTCACGAAGAGCTTGAAGAGATTCACGTTGAATATCGTTGAGCATTTCAATCGCCCACTCCTCGACTTCCATGATCTTCTGCTCGGATTCTAGAGCCTTTCCGGCCTCCTCCAACGCATGCTCCTTACTTGGCAGCATTGCAAGGACGCCGTACACTAGAAGGGAGCCAGCTCCCAGACCGAAGAGAAAGCCCAACATGGGAGTGAAAACCTTCAGCGCAAGAGCGATCATCCACGTGATACCCTCTGCACTTCGAGCTTCTTCTTGTTTCCTTAAAAGCTCTTCGCTGTTACGGAACTCCCTGAACCTGTCGATGACGGCATGGGCCTTATTTTTGGCTTCTGGCAGGGAGATCGCTTTAGCCTCTGTGACTGGTGGTTAGCGTACCACGTCACCCTCTAACTGCTCCAGTTCTAAATGTGATGGAACTACCTACCTGCGTCCTTCAGCGCCCGAATCTCGAACATCCTGCTCCGGTGACGCATTGTGGGACTGAAATAGATCGATTTCTTAGCAGACTGGGCCTCCGAGACGATAGCTGCAGACAGTTCAATCCACTCAGGGTCTTGGACGCCTGAAAACTTGCAGATGGTTCTGTGATCACGGTTGGCAACGCGGATATACTCATGATTTGCGGGTAGCCCAAGAGCGGCAGACTCTCGAGGAACGATCTATATAAGGTCTAGTGTAAGTATTTTTCCAATAACATGAATTAGGAGACGGTGATCGTACGATGCCTAGTGGCTGGATTGGTAGGCTCTCGATCCAGGTGTAAAACTTGTATGCCTCAAGAAGGGGCATGCATCTTCTGTTCAGATCCGCGTTATAGTCTGACTCCTGGCTCACGCTTTCGAGGAGCGAGTTGCTTGGTTGGTTGGCCACCGTGCGAACAATGTTGGCAGCCACCTGGCCCCACAAGGCGGAGGATGAGCCTTTGTGTGGCACTGCGATGAAGAAAAGAGCATATGTGAACGGCCATATCAAGGGATATCTCTGATTATCATCGTGCGCAGTGGCAAGGGCCTCTTTGACAATGATCCCTCCTAGGCTGTGTGTGATGAAGATGATGGGACGAACAGGATCATCCTAAAGAGTGGTTATTAGCAGGAGATAAAATGACAGAAAGAGCCTAGTAGTAGTGGCACCAAACCTTTCGCATTTTTAGAAGACATCCGAGCAAGTTGACTGCCTGTTCTTCTACCCCAGCCGATGAGGTGCCGAATACAACGTTTGAATTGTACTGGAACGCCAGAATCCTTGCAGAGGGGAGCCGCTTAGGTAACAAGTCTTTGAGCCAGTTGACTTTTGTCTCGTCATGTGTCCAAGTGTCTTCTGCATGGGATTCGTTGCCCTTTGCATTCATCCCATGCACGGCGATGATGCTGAGGCGTCAGTCAGCCCAAAGTCGATATGCTGATAAGATTGAGCACTCACTCGACAGTTGGTTTTGGGGGGACAAAGATTTCAACGAGAACATTGGAATTGTTTGCATCCGCATTGCGAGTCGCCTACATAGCAAACAAGTTAGAATAATTCTCCGTAGTGACATTCTCCTCACCGTCTTACCATTGTCACTACTTCGTGATGATGTTGGATGTTGCGGATTGCGGGGTTCAACCTGGAGCAAAAAGGGTAAATTTGTCCTCAATCAGCCTCGCAAACTGTATCACGTGCTTGATGGAAGATACATTGACACGCGGACTTCTTTGATAGGTCTGCTGAGTTGAGTAGTGGCTTGCAGAAGAGGGCCTCACATCATTGCCTACCTGCACAGCACCAAATAGCCCTGCGCTTATTGGTTATCCAACAGCGGGCGTTCTGTGATTGCGTCACAGACATCGGAAGTCTCAATAGCTTCCCTGGATTTCACCGTTGAAGATATAGTATTGTCGCTCATATGCTGTCCTGCCACACCTGTGATAGAGTGGTCGATTGAGCTGTACCAAGTACGTGTAGAGAATGTCTCAGTCCAAAAAAAAAAAAAAGAAAGAAAGCAATCCTTTACTGCGTAGGCCGAGGCGTGAAAACCATGTCCAACTTCGGAAGGGCCAAGGTAAAGGTGTCCCTCTTAGACTGGAGAAAAGCCTCGTTTGTCTGCCCATCCGCCAACCTAAAGTCAAATGCCCGAATGACATGTGCTACGACATATCTCACTTCCATCAAGCCAAGTTGCTTTCCAACGCAAGAGTATCGCCCTTCTTTGGGTCAGCACAGAGTTGGAGAAAATGAGACGAGCGAACATACCGATGGAGAACGGCCCATAGACGGAGCTATTCTTGGTCAACTCTGGTGAGGTTGTCCATCGCTCCGGAATGAACTCTAGAGGTCTAGCAAAATGGCGTTCATCTGGAGAAGCTTGGTTAGTCACTGTTCATAATTCTGTACAACATACACACCTCGCTGTATTGTGTGGAGCGGGACCTGGACGATTGTGTTTCCGGGGACCATAGTGTCGCCAATCATCAGTCCCTGAGGTGGGGTGACTCGCTGTAGCCCCGATGGAACAGGTGGGTGTAATCGAAGGGTTTCGTCAATGACGGCGTTGAGGTGGGCGAGGTTGGCAAGCGAGCTGGGGTCTGCGTGGTCTCTCTGGCTGAAGTATTCGTCGATCTCTTCTCGGAGCTTGACGATCTGGGACGGATTTGAGCCTAGCTCAAAGAAAAGGCTGGTAAGTGTAGCGGCTGTCGTGTCACTGTGATCTAGTCAGCCATACTCTAGGCTGAAATACTCATCATCGACATACCTTCCGGCTACCGCAATTAGATACGCCTCTCCATCGAGGTTGAGCTTTGCTTGTTTCGTCTTGGGATTGCGTTCATACTCTTCAAGGATCCAAGAGAAGACATCCGGGTTATCGGGCTTCAACTATTAATTGTCAAGGTTAGTATGAACTGCCTGCTGGATGACGTTTCCCACAAATGATAGTACCTTTGAGCGTTCCTCGACTTGACCCTCACACCACCGCCAAAACTTGGTGTTTTCGGCATTGATTGCAGGGATTAGCTTCACAAATGGGTAAATCCACGAAATATGTGACAAATATCCGTTCAAAGTCATGGATGCGTGCAATGCAGTCATAAAGTAATGCTTGACGCCGTCACGTAACATATTGAAGGACTTTCCAAAGGCAAGGTCACCCATGACGTCGAAGCTGTAGAAGTTGAACCAGTCCGAGGCGTTGATGGGCTTGCCCTGTAACTCGGAAAGGCGGGCAAGCAGTTGACTTGTGTACTTTGTGACCCGCGGTTCGTAGTCTCGTAGCGCTGCCATGATATGTCAGGAAAGCTGTCAAAACTAGTCGTCGATCAAGTTGTTACCTTTGGAGCTGAAACCTCTGTCCCAAACCTTGCGTCGTGTGTGGTGCTCTTTGCGATCGCGGATCATGTTTAGAGGAATGCGTGGGTGGAGGACATTGTAAAATGGCCCCTTGGTGCATGGTGACCTAGCAGAGTAGATGGCATCGACGGCCTTGGGGTCAATGATGGAGAGCTCCGTCGGTCCTGTTCTAGAGTTTTAATAGATGGTTCGAGAAACAGGATATCAACAGGTACTGACCAAGCCTGACAAAGTCACCATGTTTGTGGTGAAGGTTCTCCACCTCTTCGTAGAGATGCAGGTTTTTGGCTCGCAGGTAGGTGGGATAAAAGTTGGAGATGCGAGCTATGAATGGTCCGGGAAACCGATTCAAGCGGTGGAAGAGAATACGATACAAGAAGATGCTAGTGAAGACGCCCACGATATGGACAAACTCCAGTAACAAAACAGTCGCAGCGGGGAGAATTGCGTCGCTATCCACGCCTTTACCCTCGGCGAGGAGTATCCCACCAACGATGACAATCGGTGCAACGGCATAGGTTTGAACGATAGTGGGGACATGCAGGTCCCATTCCCCTCTGCGGAACAAGAGGATGTGTAGGATACTTCCACTTGCAAAGGCAGACAGGAGAAGCTCGGGGCTCCTGGGGTCGAGTTTGATGATGGTTTCCATGTTGAGAAGATGGCGTTGTGGGAGCGTTAATTACACAACATCGTTGGCTGCTAAGAGCTTGTTAAAAGAACCTCGATAACCCGTGATGATCCAGTGCCGGTTCCAGATGAGGTTCTAGCGGCCCGAGCTCAAAGGTTGTTTTGCGCCTTGAAATTCGCCCTCGGCAACTTTGGCGGCCAAAATTAGACCAAGCCACGTTTCAGATCCGGCCGCATGCTACAAATTGACCCTCACGAGGATATTCCATTTTCGGGCAGACGGGTAAAACCCTAGACATTAAGTTAGAATCGCTATAGGTGGGAACTGAATGACATGGTCTAGTAGACGGGGCTCTAAAGCACTGAAGATGTTGATTTGCTTAGGAAAGAAGGGTCGCTTTGGACTCCTCCTATTAGATAGAGTCACATGGACCATGGTAACCATGAAGGACGCGATTCGATAGTGAACCTTGGAAAGACTGTAATAATTACATGGAGCATCTACTTCGTCCGCTTCACAAAAAGCGTCTGCGAATTACAATAACCTCTCAATCCATCAACACCCCATTCACGGCCAATCCCGCTCTTCTTGTGTCCTCCAAACGTGGCAGTAGGCTGTATACCCAGATGCTCGTTGAACCACACACTACCAACATCAAGACCTTGACCAATCCGCATCGCAAGTTCATCATCAGCGCTCCACACAGAAGCCCCCAAGCCCATATCACTGGCGTTGACACGGGCTAGGACGTCGTCAACCTCGGACCACTGGAGCAATGGTACCACTGGCCCAAAAGGCTCCTCAGTGACGATCTTGCTATTGTCCGCTGGATTGTCAACCACGGTGGGCTGGATGAAGAAGCCCTTCCCTTCACTTTCCAGTATCTTTCCACCTGTCAAGACATTCTGCTTGTTTTGTGTGATATCAGCCAAGAACTCTTGAACGCGTCCATACTGAAGCTTGTTCTGGACTGGCCCCATAAAGGTACCGTCTGCCAATCCATCGCCGACCTTGAGCTGCGACAGATATGCCAAGAAGGCCTCCTTGAAACTGTCATATATGTCTTTGTGCACGTAGATCCGTTTGACGGCGATGCAGATCTGGCCCGAGTTCATGAATGCAGCAGTTGCAATTGATGGTGCCGCAACTTGGATATCTGCATCCGAACACACGATGGCAGCGTCATTGCCCCCCCTGTTTCTCATGTTAACAGACATGCTTCAACACAGTTCCGACGAGGTTCGCTTACAGCTCAAGTGTGACTCTGGTCAAGTTCTTACTGGCGCTTTCCATAACCTTCTTGCCCGTGGCCGTCGAGCCCGTGAAGCTGATCTTGTCGATGCCGGAATGGGCCGTGAGCATTGGACCGAGATCATCGCCACCGCTTAGGACCTGTACCACGCCTGGCGGGAAGAAGCGCTGGGCGAGCTCAATGATCTTGATTCCACAGTAAGGCGTGAAGGGAGAGGGCTTGATAATGATGCAGTTGCCCGTCATGAGTGCTGGAGCAAGCTTTCCGCAGAGAAGCATGATAGGAACTACGAGATCAGATAATGTTATGGCCGACAAGGGTTGTGAAGTGACTTACAGTTCCATGGAACAATTCCGACAACGACTCCCAAAGGTACGTAGCGAGTGGTAACCTGCCGCTCTGGGCCATCCTCGACTTCATCTACCGGTAGATCCAGTTCACAGGTTCCAGTGAGCCACTGTGATGCAAGGAGAATCTCATGTTGTGCAAATTGTGTCTTGGATGGGTCAGCTCTGATCTTGGCTCGAATGCAGTGGACGTACCGGTTTCCCTTGCTCTGTGGTGAGTAAACGCCCAAACTCCTGATTGAGTGCCAAAAGTTCGGCTGCTAAAGCTTTAATCTTCTCTTTACGGGTCTCAACAGACGTTTTCTTCCAGGACTGGAATGCAACGCGAGCAGCTTTAATAGCTTCGTCGACGTCTTTCTGGGTTGATACGGGAGAAGCTGGAAGGGCTTCACAGGTGGAGGGATTGACTCCATGCCGTGTAGACTCCGTATTACGAGGCTGGCCATTGATGATATTGTAGAACTTGGTAAAGTCCATCTTGTCCGACTGTGTAATGGCCATTTTGGAGGTTTTGGTAGAAAAAGTGGTTACGATCGGGATTTCGCGCTACAGCAACCATTAATCGCGACGGGCAATTTGGGCCCCAAAACATCTTTATCATATCCCTTCATTCTATCAAAAGGATCAGCAACCCCGACTTCTTACTCGGGTGGCTTTGTGTGGTTGCCGAGGCTCTCCTCCTCTCGGCTGAAATTTCAACCTTGGAGATGGCCTCGTGACTACCAAACGGGACTAGACGAGGGGTTTGAACCATTGAGAAAAGGCACTCATAACAAATTATAGAACATGGTTCCGCTCGCTCGCAATTGCTCTTACCCACCGATTTGACCAAACATCTTTGTCAGCGAGTTATACTTTTGAGATTTACAACCATGGCCACCAAGATCATCGCAGCGTATGCGCCTCAGGGAGCCCAGCCTGACTTCAAGATCCAAGAGGCTTCTTTACGCGCCATCAATCCTGATGAACTTCTCATTCGATTGGTAGCGACTGGCATCTGTCACACTGACCTGGTCTTTGCCACGTGGCCTGCCGATCAGATTCCCTATCCCAAGGTCCTCGGACATGAGGGTTCAGGGATTGTAGTGGAGGCAGGGTCCAACGTGACAACAGCCCGCGCTGGCGACGCTGTGCTCCTCTCTTTCCAGAGCTGCAAGTCATGCCACGATTGCAAAGAGGGCCATCCGTCGTTCTGCTCCAAGTTTGCAGAGACCAATTATGGTGGAGAAGCTGCCGCTTATACTGCAGCCGGGAATGAACTTCGTGGCAGCTTTTTTGGACAATCTTCATTTGCTGAAATGGCGGTTGTCAAGGAAACATCCGTTGTCAACGTGTCAAGCACTATTAAGAGTGAGGAGGAGCTCAGAATCTTTGCACCTCTTGGCTGCGGGTTCCAGACTGGAGCCGGCACAGTTGACAATGTTGCTCAAGCCAGTGAGAACGACATCGTTGTGGTTACAGGCCTGGGTGGCGTAGGATTAACGTCTATAATGGCAAGTATACGACCTGTGAGTGGTACCAAAAACCAGCTAGCTAACTTGTCATGGCAGACGGCGAAAATAAAGGGTTGCAAGACAATCATTGGCATTGATCGTTTGCCAGAGAGACTGGAATTAGCCAAGAGCTTGGGAGCAACCCATGCGATTAACACACTCGACAAGGATGTCGATGTGCGAAAGGAGATCCAGACCATCACTGATGGGAAAGGCTCCACGGTGACAATTGACACGACAGGAAACATGGACCTCATCCGAGCAGGCATGGATTTCACTGCCAACAGGGGTCAGCTAATCATTGTGGGGGTTCCTCCTCCCGATGCCATGCTAGATGTGCATCTTATCACCTTCATGCAGGTACGAATCCACCAAACA
Organism: Fusarium sp. JS1030; assembly: GCA_000966855.1. Lineage (NCBI taxonomy): Eukaryota > Fungi > Ascomycota > Sordariomycetes > Hypocreales > Nectriaceae > Fusarium > Fusarium sp. JS1030. The sequence continues at coordinate 391,299 of JWIW01000047.1, read as the reverse complement.
TGCTGTCTAACTCATTATACTAACAAGGACTAGACTGGAAAGATGATCCGGGGTACCATAGAAGGCGATGCCGTTTCTTCCGAGGTATGTCTGAATCCACTTGGGTGGTCATCAAGGTTCTGACTATTATTGGCAGTATATCCCCCGGATGATCCAATGGTATCGGGAGGGAAAATTCCCGATTGATAAGCTCGTTAGCTTCTACAAGGTATGGCACTCCCTGCATAGGTGCCTACTCATGATGGCATTAGAGTGTACTGACATGTCGTGCAGCCAGAGGACTTTGAGACCGCGCTGGGAGATATGAATAGTGGAAAGGCAGTAAAACCTGTTATTCTCTGGCAGTAATTTTTTTTGTAGTAATTCAAAGTGTATTTCCCATTGTGATTTATTTTCAGCACTTGCAGTCTTGCCATTAGGTCATCAAAATAGTAGTTCGTGATACAGATAGTGGATTTTACGGACAGTCCCTTGCATTTTACTCCTTGGATTCCCGTGATTAGTAGGTGCTTTGAGGAGAGGATGCACTCGCCAACATGAAGTGAACGAAAGCTTGACCAATGTTACACTCCAATAGGCGTTGCTATTCCTCGATTATGAGACGGCAAATTGGTCTTGACTACGGCAGTTCCGCGCCTACTTTACTCGGCCAAACATCTTCTTTGTCTCTTCCAATCGGATGGAATAACGCATAGAGTTTATCATTCCTCTCGCGTGACATGGATATCAGCCGAGGTCAGAAATAAACTGGGGGCGCCATCAGCCTAGCCCAAGTAGCTATCCAATTTCAGCCGCGGACCTACCAACCGTACACTCAGGCTCGGTAGTATCCGTGGAACCCTTGTCATCCTACCCCAGCTATTGGCATGCTTGTCTAAATCCACGATCAAAATACAACTCGAGTCGCATTTATTCGTGGCTGCTGAGCGATTCTACTTTGTTTAGTCCTATTGTTCTCGTGGTCTGCATTAGTACAGTCATCATGATTTTCTCCTCTCGGTATGAGATCGACATACCTGAGGTTGACCTCCTCACTTACCTGTTTGGTACGCACTACTCGGAACCGACTTGGTTGACGATGCTAACATAGCAGAAAGAAACGCCATGCAACCCGACCACACCTATCTACGTTGCCGCCGACAACCCATCCCAAAAATTCAACAAGGACGAAGTGCAGACTCTGGTTAAGCAGTTGGCTGCTGGATTGCGAAAGGTGCTGAACATACGAGATGACGATGTTGTCTTGATGTTTGGTGAGAACTCGGTTGGTCCTCTTCAAAGGGAAGCTATATAGGCAGGCTAATATTTGCAGGTTTGGTATCCGGTGATAGTGCTGGGAACGATTTGTGCTGGAGGAATCTTCACCGGAGCCAACCCAGGGTATACCTGTTCTGGTAAGTCTTGTGTTCTGGCGTGTAATAGTCGGTGGCTGATTGTGATGATACAGAGTTAATACACCAGCTTAAGACATCGGGAGCAAAATGCATCTTCACCGACCGCCAGCGACTTGAGACAGCACAGGAGGCCGCAAAAGCAGTCGGTCTAGCGCCAGAAGCTATTGTGATTGTGGCCTCCGACGGTCAAGGCACAAACAAAGATATCCGATCTCTACAAAGTTTATTAATACATGGCATTCACTCCTGGACAACAATATCAGATGTTAAGATCCTTGTCGACAGGTAAGCCTCTAGTGCCGTTATCTACCGGAAGGAAGCTGACATGACCAAGGCCGGCGGTTCTCAACTTTAGCAGCGGAACGACAGGTCTCCCGAAAGCATGCGTTGTTACGCATCAAAACTTGGTTGCCAACTCGGAACAAACATTGCACCTGGACCGCATGGCGAGGAAACGACTGTCTGATCCAACCTTTGCTGCCAACGATGTTCACTGTGCTTACTTGCCAATCTACCACGCCAGTGAGTTCAAAGGATCATTGTTGGTCTCAATACTGACGGATAAATCCAGTGGGCCTTCTCACCTACTGCGTCGTCAACGTGAAAAGAGACTGTACGACAGCTATCATGCCAAGATTTGACTTAAAGTTACTCCTAAGCAGCATCCAACTATTCAAGGTCACGTATCTACTCCTGGTCCCACCAGTGGTCGCCATGCTGGCCAAGAACCCTCTCGTCTCCCAATACGACATCTCGAGCGTCAAGTTCCTGATATGCGGCGCAGCACCCCTCCAGCGCGACCTTGAACTTCAACTCGAGGCAATATTCAGCAAGAGTGGCGCTCGCAGTCGGCAAGGCTGGGGCATGAGCGAAGCTACGATGGCCGTTACTCTGTTTGGACCCGACGAGTTTGACCCATCGCACGAGAGCGTTGGCTACATCGTGCCCAACATGCAGGTCAAGGTGATCAATGAAGAGGGCGAGACTGTAGGCTATGACGAAGAGGGAGAAGCCATAGTTAGGGGACCCAACGTGTTCAAAGGCTACTACAAGAACCCAACGGCGACAAAAGATGCTTTTACCGAAGACGGCTGGCTGAAGACCGGGGATATTGTCAAGATTGGCAAAAACGGGCTGGTTAGCATCGCCGACCGCAAAAAGGTTGGTCAACTCCTGATACTCCAACTACTTGTTACTAACATTGATGTTCCAGGAACTTATCAAGGTCAAGGGGTTTCAGGTTGCACCATCTGAGCTTGAAGGCCATCTCCTCCAGCACGAAGGCGTACAAGACTGCGCAGTTATTCGAGTTATGCGGTACGATCTGACCCCCTGCCTGCCATAGACCTTGCAGCCTGTTAACACAAGAACTGGAACAGAGATGGCCAGGAGCACCCCCAAGCACACATTGTCCGAAAGGATTCGGGGGTTACAGCCGACTCCATTTGCGCGTTCATGGCCGAGCGCCTTTCGGTACACAAACAGATCACAGGTGGCGTCGTCTTTACCGACGTCATTCCAAAGTCCCCGTCCGGAAAGATCCTTCGCCGAATGCTGAGCGACGTCGCCAAGAAGCCTTCTTCCCGACTTTGAAACAAGGTTGGCTAGATTGGTCGACGTGTCGGTACAAATTTCGACCTCGGCCGAAATTTTGAGCCGGGAAAGTGGTGGTGGCGTTGGCTTTAGTTGGAGCGCAACCCTACCACTGGATAGAATACGGGGTAACGGAGATTGATCGAGATCTCCAGTTCTGCATGTTGCTTAGATATATGTACGCTATTAGAAAGACTCATCAAGACATTGTTATTGGGAGTTGGTCCTTTCCTTGTCAAGAAGACGGCTGTAACTCCAAGTGACATTATGCGTCTTGACTCAGGCATGCCGAGTCAACATGTCCAAGTGCCTGTCAATAGGGTTCAACGATTGACGGCAGGGTAACATTAGCGGGCGGTTTTAGCCCTCCCCGCCTTTTTCTGTACCCCGCATTTCGCGCATTTTCCGGGGTCGGATAGGGGATCATCGATCGCCTGGCTCCCGCGGGCTGCCTCCTTATCTATCAACATGGAACTTGTTGGACGCGACACATCTTCAACCCCACACTCATCGGCGACTTTAAAGCTCACGATGCAGAATTCAGACACGATAAGAGCAGCTCCCGCGCGGAAACGGGCCACGAAAGCTTGTTTGGGCTGTCGCGCTCGAAAGGTTCGCTGCGATGTCGTCCATCGGCCGCACCAATGCACCAACTGCGCGCTGGACAATCGGCAGTGTGTGGTCAAAGCCAGACCTTCCAAGTAGTAAGTAGAATATACAACCATACACCATGGCTCTTGAGTTGACATGACCAAGTCGTAAAAGAGCCCCGTCCATGGCCGAAAGTCAAGACGCGATTCCACTCGAACCTGATTTCCGACGCGATCAACAGAAGGACGCATTTTTCCCAGGAGGAAATCCATTTTCATCGACCGAGCTATGTCTACCAACGGCGTTTTCAGATGATTCTTCGGGAAACAGTCCTGGCACTCCATCCATGTGCTTCCGGGACCTCTGGGATCCGTCTCTGGCGGGATTCAATAGGGACATGATCAACCAAACCCAGCCATTCGTCACAGATGCCAACACCCGAAAGAACACACACAGCTCAACATCAAGGACGAGAATGAACTCGGAAGCAGAATTCATTAGCCAGTCGCATGTCATCTACTCCTATTATCCCTTCTTGGACCTCGACATCTCTGCACTTTCGCCTGGTGATGTTCAATACCTTGAGACGCAGGGCTGTTTCAGAGTTCCTACTCGCCAAGCTTTGGATGAATTTGTCCGAGAATACTTTCTGCATGTTCATCCCGGACTTCCTCTCTTGGATGAAGCTGTGTTCTGGGACATGTACCATGGACATGCGCAGCCCCAAACCCAGTCGACTCTATCCCTCTTTGTGTTTCAAGCGATGCTGTTTGCGTCATGTAGTGTAAGTTATTGGATATCTACACCCTCAAGGTCATTCTCTAACCTTGACAGTTTCTGCCATTTTCGATTCTGCAAAGCCTTGGCTTCAATTCAATGCGCGATGCTCGAGATACCTACTATCGTCGTGCCAAAGTACATATCCTGATGAACTCAACACCTAAACACTCAGACTGACTCTGATTGCAGCTTTTGTTCGATCTATGCGGTGAAAGGAACCTTGTTTCAAATTCGCAAGGAGCCCTATTACTATCCTACAATGCAACGATGAAGGACCAGAAGCGAACCAACTCGATTTGGCTCGCAACTGCCATCCACCTGGCCCAAGCCGCGGGCGCAGACCAATTTTACTCCATCTCAGACCGAAATCAGAACGAGCTGAAACGCCTTTGGTGGTGCTGTATAGTCCGAGACCGCATTCTACCTCTCGGCGTACGAAGACAACTGCACATTACCTCGGTAGATCTGAATCTGGACCGCCACAGCTTAACCGAGAAAGACTTTGAGCGAGAGATTGAGGCATCCCAGGTTTACGGAGCGCAGACCAAACGGACTTTGGTTCAGCTGTTCATCACTCTGTGCGAACTAGCAGTTGCACTCACCGATGTCGTCAAGGTTGTCTATGCTACAGGGAGGTCTATCGATGATAACTCTCCTTGCATGCGAAACCTACAACAAACTTGTGAATCTGTTCGGTCTTGTGAGAGAGGATTAGACGCCTGGTTTGAAAAAGCGACCATCCAGTTTCCAACTCCAGCTGGTATTGTCAGCACCGAAGAGTCTCTTGTTCTGTACACGAACTTGACGTATATATACTACTAGTAAGTCATGATTGCTACAAGAATGGCTAATGGCTGACAATTTCCGTTCTAATATAGCTCTGCTCGGTTTGCACTCTACCAATACGAAGCCTTTGTCATCAGTCTCGGCTCGGAAGGAGTTGAGCGGGATGACAAGTTGCGGGAAACCCGAAGCCAGCTAGAAGACGCTACACTCGGAATCACAGACAATCTGAAAGAGCTTATTCAGCTTAAGCTCGGGAAGTATCTCCCAATCAGCATGTAAGTCTACATCTAGGGTTTAACTTTATTCTCGCTAACTTTTTGTCCTTTGCAGTGTTGCATATGCAGCCCTGCCGCTTGTGCTGCACATCCTGGATGTCAAACTTGCAAAGAAGCCAGCTCAGACAGCCCAGAAGCAAGGCAGGCTCAACGTATACATGGAAACAATGAAGGGAATGCAAGATCTCTACGATGGTGTAGACGACGTCTGGACTTTTATCAGGACCGCCGTCGACTACGCCACGGTAGAAGGCGTAGATCGTGGCCCAAATCCCTCCAATGAACCTACATTGGATGTCAGCAGAGTCCTGTACTCAAAGACACCAAAGTCCATCAAGGCCGCCAATGACTGGGGCAACGTGCTCCTGCAAGAGCCTATCCTCTACTTCCGACTTTCTCGTGCCATCGATCTCTCACTGGCCCTTGGACGTTACTCGGAGGACTCCTCCTTGTGTCTTTCACCAGTATCAGCACGTTTCCCACCTCCGCGCTTCATTTTGATCGACGTTGGCGCGCCGAATCAGATCACCCAAGGCGAGACCGACAAAACATCACGCGACAAGCAGCGAGCATCCAAAGTTGGAAGAGATCAATACTCACCACAAATATCCCAAATTATTGAAGAGATGGATGATTGTGCCACATTTGATTTTGGGGTGGGTGATCTTCAGACACCGACATTCTTTAATGAGTTTGAGCTGGGGTTAGACTAGGCTATATCTATAATACCATACTGCTGTGCAAAAACTGTGTGCTTTTGTGTGAAAGCCGAGTCATCTGCCTGTGACAAGAGGACTGATCGTAAGAATTAGAGAAAAAATCATGTCATAATATTCCTGAACTGGGCAAAAAAGAAAATGAAAGAGTGTATTGAAAACCAGTGTAGCCCGAGGCATCAGGTCGCTTCTTCAACAAAATTCAACGATAAAAACAGTCGCTTGTCACTAATTGATGCAACCTAACAGCATCAAGAGTGCTCGCTCCGGATCTGCCACAAAGACACAGGATCGATAACTTGACCGGGAAGCTTCAAGTGATAGATGGAGTCTCCGTGTGACTTGATGATTATCCACTTCATTTCTTCATACTTTAGCAGAAAGCTGTACTCAGGAGACGCAGTCGTCAATGCTTCCTGTGGACAAGCCGTAGTGACCACTTCGTCCCAAACCCGAAGCACACAAGGCTTGAGTTCCAGAATCCACGTACCACGCCAAGCGATCATGAACACGGGGCCATTTCTGCGATAAACAAACGCGCTAGCCACTGCACTAGTTCCGTTCCATATCGTCATGATTTGCAGGCTCGGCATCTGGACCGCACGTTTCCCGGCGTTCACCAACAATTTGGCGACTGCACCATGCGCGGCTGGTCCGTTGTCTAGGAGTGCTGATGTGAGCGCAAGAGACTTCAGCTGGTTCCATATCCCAGGTATTCGACACGGGGCGAAGAAGTATCGGGCGTCAATCATGAAGGCAATCGAGACGTGTTGGAAGCGAAGGCTTATGGCAGCAAAAGTGTCGGCAAGGTTAGGAGCAGCAACTCGGACCACTTGGACATCGTTACTTGGAATGAATCTCTGGGTAAAAACTGACATCCAGTCGTCTCTGAAGTCTTCGAATACTGAAATACTGTTCAACTCTCGGGGTAAGGTTTCGCCGAGGGCCATCGAATAAGCTAGAATACTGCGTTAGTGGTTTGGAATCTCTCTCTCAGCTAGTTCAATCTTCTTACGATGGTCAAACTTTTCTTTCTGCACTGTTGTCCTCCACGCTCTCCACGTCTCAAAAACGATGCTTTTCAACCGGGGCAACTTTTCCCACATGAGACACACGAGTTGTGCAGGTAAAATGCGACGTGTTTGTCGACGTAAAACGAACTTGGTCACCGCGCGGACTTTAGGAAGCGTGTATCTTCCTGTGATTATCATCTTTTCCGGGAAGCTTAGCCCAAAGAGACGGCTCATGGCTCCCGGGGGCGGCGCAATAACTTGTTGACCGCGTAACAAGCCGTGGCGTCCGTCAGTTAATTGAGCTTGTTGCCTTGCCACCGGGTTTTCGAGGTCTTCCAGATACTCATTGTCGGCTCCGAAGTAGCAAGTGTGAAACCAGTGTCTTGCGTCGCTGGGGCAGATCACGCTGAGCTCTAGCGTTAGCTCGAGTGACGATGGCCATTTGCTCAAGATCTTGAAGGCCCGGAAGAGAGCTCGCCGAATGATTAGATTGTTTTCCCTATACGCTGAAAACGACTCTTCGTATGGACAGATTCGGCAGGTATACGGACCGATTTCGATCTGAATCCAGACGTGCTTTACGAGCTCTCTCTGCCGAACCACCATTCTCTGCAACTCTTCGAGACAAGCCGCTCGTATCTTTAGTCGACAAAAGTTCCTCTCTTCGATGTAGTCCCGCCACTGCTGACAGACTGCGGCATAGACGCCCGAGGAGCCCTCTTGGAGCAGCAGAGTTTGGATGATGGATAGCTTTATTTCGGGGGGGAGGGCGGCCCATCCTGGGCTTGGGGGGTTCTTGGCTGGGCATAGGATCTGTGACATGGATACTTGTAGACAGGCATGGCGAAGAGGTAACAAGTGACAGTGATGGCTTTCGGAGAGTGCGTAAAGCGAGCGGAATCTGTGGTTTGATCTCTTATATACACGTTGACTCTATAGATCAGACATTGCAGAGATAATCTGTGGGGCTCTTCTGGCGACACAGCAAAAGAACGCAGCAAAAAAGTAATCGTTGAAATTACTGCATCGCATAGCACTGGGCCGACTCAAAAGGCCTGTTTCGTGGATTCCTAAATGTCGTTTTGATGTGTTGCTCCATTACATCCAATAGTAAGAAAGCCAGGTACGGAAATTAAGAGTGCTTAAATTAAGCGGGTTTCGGGTCTTCTCTATACTTGGTTGCCGGGCGAATAAAGTTCCGCTTCATCCGTTGACAGCTTCTGCAACTACAACGGTGGCATATCAATCCGCAGCAATACGCATTCTCCCGGGCTACCTGTTTGAACAACGATATCTCCGACGAAAAAAAGGCTGGCACTAGACTTATTTTCTCGGCATCAATTCTGCCAGCTTGGCCCTGGCCTTTGAGGTTTTATTTCCCACCTTCACGCCGCCCTGCATCCGGTATCACGAAGCTGCAATATTGAACTTACCCAAACCCAAACTCTTCTCTTCACATGTCAATAGTTTCGCTATACGTTACTTCAACCTCGACTTGCGCCGAGGGTTCCTCGAAATACTACCTAAGATCTCACTTGGGACCACTCATTTGCAGGACATCTGCCCTTGCTGGATTCTCAAGTACCAAGAAAGCTTCGTTGTCAAGTTTTGGAATGCCGCTTTTCGAGAAAAGTCTAAACACTATTTCGCTGCGAAGGGACTGAGCCCCAAATAGGATCGAACTACACTCGATCGCAGCCTGTGAGTGGGCACAGGGTGGTCAATGTGAAGATTAAGTTAGTGCAGGGTTGACCCTTGTCTAATGAACACGTATCGAACTTGGAGACCCGGAGTTGAAGGTTCGCCGCAACTGAACGCAAAGTGCGTAAGGACAGGGCAGTCCATTGGCGAAAAATGGATAAGTTCATACCTAATGATACCTGAGCTAAGAATATCCATCAAAGCTTAACGGCTGGAGCTGTGTATATGTCGGCTTGTCGGCTTCTAGTCGCGATGCATCCGCACACAGCTGCGATGGCTGAAGCGCGGGCCATATTCTTCAGTGTTATCGAGTCAAGAGTAGTTATGTCTGTGACAAGGTTAGTTGTATCTAGCTAGGGGTAGTTACATCTGATGAAGAGAAGCTTATATCTAGGTTGAGGGAAGTTACATCCGGTAAAATACAGTTTTGTCTAATCATGACTATACGCGCACAGTTAGATAATCGATGTACGATACCTAGTTTAACTTCAAGAAGATTTGCATAGCACGAAATAGGCAATTACCTCTCCAGACTTCACTTCGTCTACGAAACTCTAGATAAACATGCGCGACCTGCATCCTCCCGCAGTACTCCGCAATCTTCAGCTCTGGCTCTCCGCTTACGACGCCAAGTGTAGGATTTGGCTCCCGTCTCACCTCATGCATCAATGCAACCCATGTCGCGAATAAATGTAGCACCGACACTTGAGCGTGGAATAGCGCCCAAGAATTCTTCTTTGGGCGACGCCTCGGAGGCGTCCCAGCGACCCGGCAGTGTGATAGCTATCCGGATAATGGGATCCATGACGCAAGGTCCAAGTTTCTTTTAGGTTGTCCTAGTTGAACTTTGATCCTCCCGAAACACGGCTGTCGAACTCTTTGCGGTTTGACACTGGCAGGTGTGGTTGTGGACTGTGGCTGCGTGGCGGAAATAACTGCGGAGCACCATCTCCGCAGTCCAGACGCACAACAGCCCGAGTGCCGTGTAGCCGCGCCCGATAAAAATACACTCACCTGATTCAATCGATAGCTCAGCTATAAAGCCATATCGATGACGCTATCGATTTGCACTAGGGGTTCACTAACAATGATTCCAGAATAGTGGCAGATTTGGAAAGAGGAGCTGTAAGCTTTCGGCCAAGTCGAGCCGAGTTTCATGGCTTTTTTAACCCCCTTGCCAAGAGTCTAGGTTATGTCTAGCTATAACGTAAGACTGGACAGGGTTGTACTGAAGCTTAGGCAACCGGATCCAGATCTCGAGATCCGGGCGTAATGCGGAAATACATATTGCCAGCGTCGTGTCTCTGTTGTCATGATGGAGGTCAAGGTTTTTGCTAATGGCTACGCGAGTTCATTTGTCTCAGAATTGATTGATTGACAGGCCAGTAGGGTCGCTTTTTCCGGAGTCGGAACCGAGAGACATTGATGGGGAGTGGAGTCTCCGCATGATGGTTTGAAGGGACTGTGGAGCGAGTGGTGGGTGAACCCCTGCACAGGAACCTGGCGATCCAGCCCACCACCCCCAGCACGCGCATTGATGCATCTCACGCTGCTTGAGAGGCTGGGGTTTAGTCAACATGGCGACTCGTCTAGAGCCCAAGTTGTCAAGACAGAAGACGAAAGCGAGGATTCTAGAGTTCCATGTCTGTCTCTGGTTCGACGCCGTGGCGCGAGACGGATGGTTGTTCCCGACGCCAAGGGCCTGGCTAGCCCCCGTTTGCCATCAACGGGCTTGAAGGATCCGCTAATTTGCTGCGTGGCAAGGGTTTCTTGATCCCGCTACGTCCGAACAGGGCCCCCGTCTGACACTCGACACAGATGATTGGTGGCTCGCGCCCTTCGACCGAGTCATGGGCCCATGGCGAGACCCACGCCACCAAGAGGGAACCCTCGCCGCGCGCGAGGACGCCCTTCGCTTGGCTTCCCCAGCTTGTCTTTGCCGCCGCTCGTTTGTGCTCCCCAGATCCTGCTGCTCCATCCCCATACCCGAGGAACCAGAACGGCCAAGACCCCATCGAAAAAAGTCTGGCCAGCTTTTTTGCGTTCCCCGCGCGGCATATAATCTTGGGATCCGGAGCAAGGAGCACCGTCTTCCCCCTTCCCACACCTCCACAATGCCATCATCGTCAACGTCGACGCCAGCCTCAGAGTCGATCCCACAATGACCAGCCCGACGACAACGGCATGGCATTGTCCCCGGACGTCATCTTCGACATCGCGTCGGCCTGCGTGTGCGCGGCGCTGATCCTCGCCCGCGTCGTCTACCGCGTCCTCTTCCGCTGCAAGCTGCACCCGACCTGCCACCGCACATGGCGCATCGACGACTTTTACATGACGATTGCCATTCTGCCCCTCATCGGCCGCGCATCATGTATCTCGCTGTCCTTTGTCCTCAACCCGACACACACTTATGAGCCTGCGACCGAGGCAGAGGCCGCCGCCCAGGGCATCAGCGTCGACAGGCTCAACGATGACCGAATGTTATCCCATAAACTCTTGATACCCGCCCGAATATGCTACGCGTTGTTGTGCGTTACCTGCGACGAGGCGAATACAATAGGAGGACATCTGCTGACTTGCGGATAGTTTATGGTGCCTTAAGCTTGGCTTGCTTGCATTTTACACACGTTTCATCAACGTGTTTCCATGGGGCAAAGTCGTCGCCCAGGCTCTCTGGGCGTTTATTGTCTTTACCTTTGTGGCTGTAGTCATTACCACATTGGCGGAATGCCGTCCGCTCTCATTGTAAGTTGATCCAGGCAATGGCGACGAATTGAGAATTGGAAGCTGACCAGGAGGTAGAATGTGGGCTCTCAACTTTGAAGATACCGGTACGATTTCACAGATCTATCCGAGACAAAGACGATCCGCTAACGCAGCACTGCAGACGAAACGTGCCATCGCGCTCTCGGTAATCTCATCCTCATGGCTGTCTGCAACATCATATCAGACGTCGCCTTAATCATCCTGCCCTTCCCGATCCTCCAACACCTCCGACTCGACCTCAAAGCGAAACTCCAGCTCGGCTTCCTCTTCAGCGTCGGCGGCGTCGTCGTCGCCATCACCATCCTCCGACTTCCCCTAATCCTCAACGAAGACGTGTCCCAACAGTCCCGCTCAATGGTGCGATCCCATCACATAATTCGATACGCCTCGAACATTTCTAACATTTTGGCAGTGGGCTTCGGTCGAAATCCTTTGCGCGTGTGTGGTAGCAAACACGCCATTCTTCTACGCCCTCCTCAAAGACCTCCAACGACGACACGACGACCGAACAACAGGGACAGCGAGCGCAGCCCAACGAGGGGATTTCTATCTACAGAGTTTACCGTCATCTTCGGGTCCTCGCAACCCGTCGTCGAGCTCAAAGGCATCGATGAGAATGTGGGAGCAGGTGTAGAAACTACTAGTCTTAGATGAATTAATTACGCGTTAACGACATATGTCATTGTTTCCCCTCCGCGCGATTTTCTGCCAAAACGCCACAAAGTGCCCCGAGCTCGTACGATCAAGCTGGACGAGGAGGAGGATCTGCGCTCAAAATCTGGGGGATTTGGGCCTCGGGTGGAGAATTCGTCCGTAGTCTCCGAGACGTGCGGGGTGTTGCAACGGCGAGAACAGACCCTGACCGCAAACACTTGGCGTTGAGGCGTTAATATCTGCATCTTGGGCCGCGCCATTGGCCTAGTCTGTCACGATACAGGTTCGGCTGCACAACACTGGCTTGGCGCGGAATGAGTCCGCTCTCAGACCATCACTCGCCCGTCCCAAGCCAACAAGCCATCACTCGTATTCAAGGAGTTTCTTTTCTTTACTGACTAACTCATGTTACTGGCAGAACCGCTGGCAATTGACGCCCCCACGGACACCAACCCCGGATTTAGCGTCATGAAGCCAACAGCCGCCGTGCCAACTCCAGCGATAACACCGAGCAACCCCATGGCCTCTTGTTTTGACTGCTTCCTCTGTCTCTGGCTCTCCATTTGCGCCTGAATTGCGCGTTGTCTTCTCGCCGCCGCCTCCTGTTCCTCCCGCTGCTGTCTCCTCAGCTCCTCCTGCAACTCCAAGACCGATTGCATCTCTTCTTTGAGTTTCCTCTGTTGCTCTTCTGCCTCTTTTGCTTTGCGTTCCTCTTCCTCTGCTTTTCGTTTCTCTTCGGCGGCGCGTTGCTTTCTCTTAGCCTCAGCCCGAGCCTTTTCCTTTTCCTCTATTCTGCGCTTCAATGCCTCCATCTCGGCCGTAAAATGCTCCCGAGCCTCACGGAACATCTTTTCATCCTCCGACCGAGCCCGTCGCGCACGCTCATACTCTGCCTCTTTCTGTGCCAATGCGTCAGCCAGTCGCCGCTGTTCATCACGAGCGCCCGTCAATAGCTGCTCATACTCGGCGGACTTCTGGTTCAGCAGGCTCTCAAGCGATATCTTGAGCGACTCCTGGGCATGATTGGCGTCGTTGAGCTGCCTCTCAAAAGCTTCCTGCTGTGAAGCGAGTTCTTTAGCCAATTTGTCATTGGACTGCTGTATCATTTCCTCCTGCATCTCGCGCAATTGCTGGATCTCATCCTGAAGCTCGGCCTTTGCAGCCAAGATTTCTCTCTGCACCTCCTTTCCAGCCGCTGTCTCGTCAAGTGTCATGTTGCCGTTAACCAGCTCGTCTTGGATCTTCAGCACAAGTTTGCCAGACTTGTCGTGGATGTCGACGATCTTGCAAACGATGCTCTTGGCTGACTCCTCGTTACCAGACCATCGGGCGACCTGACTGCCGCTCTTGTGCATGGTGCCCCAGAACTCGGCTTTTGTCACCAACTCCTTTTCCCGCTTTGCACCCAACTCCTTCAGTGATTGATCCAAAGTGTCCCACATGGACGTGGCCAAGATGACATGTCCAAATGCCTCATCGCCGCACAATTGCTGGAACATCTTGAGGTTCTTTAACGCCGACCCCGAAACTCGATTGTCGGTGATGCGATGCAAGTATATAATGCCAGCAAGCTTAACGTCCTTTCTGTAGATTTGCGAAAGGAAAAATGCCACCTCCTTTAGAACCTCGGTGTCTGTGCGGGATGTATCATCAAATCCGGGCGTGTCGACGAGATACACACAACGGTCCGCGCTCAGCTGGTAGGCGTAGATGCTGACGCCTATTGTATGGGACACGAGGGTATGTCCGACGCCCACATTTTGGCCAGTCACTCTCTCGATAAATGTGCTCTTGCCAGCGCCCGTCACGCCCATGACTGCGATTACTATATCGTCGGGGCTAATACAGAATTAGCAAGATAGTTACTTTCATCACCTAGCATTGGCGTACCGCAACGTCGGCTCTGGTGTTTGCAAATCCATCATGATTCACTGAAGGCTGTCGTACCGAGACTGAAACTTGAGGCTCAAACAATACCGTCGCATTAGGCTCTACTCTAAATACTTTATCTCGAGGGTCCGAGGTGGTCACAAGCCCGTGGCTGACGCAACGTTCAAATAGTCTACTGCTTGATCCTCAGCTCTGAACCCGTTGAGCGAATCATGGCCAGCCACTAATGCAACCCCTGTAACTACGCTCGCTACAACGTCGCCATGATTGGCGATCTGGTGACTGTCTTGCTTTCAGCTCAAGTTCGAGACCTCGAGTGAGTCTGCCTTAGGAGAGACATAAAGGCCATAAAAGTCTCTTGGGCAGCTTGCAGACAGTAAAGAGATGAGACGTAATATTTGGCCATGGCGTACGAAACGGCACAGGATATTTACATTGCTCTTATGGGCGTTACTGGGTCTGGGAAAAGTACTTTTGTTTCGCATTGCACGGGTCAACGAGCTACGGTCGGGGATGGTCTCCAATCATGTCAGCCAGCTTGGTGTTCCCTTATCAAAGATTGTTCGTGCTGATGGTCACCAGGCACTCGCAATGTTCAAATCTACAGCTTCTCCTACAGGCCTGGGGTCACCATCCATCTAGTCGACACTCCAGGTTTTGACGACACCAACAAGCAAGATAGCGAGGTTCTACGAGAGATCTCGGCGTGGCTGAGCGAGTCTTACGCCCACCATGTTTACCTCAACGGTATCCTCTACTTCCACCGCATCAGCGACACACGAATGCAGGGCACAGGGAAGCTGAACATTGCTCTCCTGCTCAAAGTGTGTGGCCAGGATGCCATCAAGAAGGTTGCCCTCACCACCACCATGTGGGAATTGGTGGAGCAGAGTGTTGGCGAGATGCGAGAGCAGGAACTGCAAGATACGCCAGAGTTCTGGGGCTTTATGAAGAAACATGGCGCACGAGTGTGCCGGCATTACAACAACAGGGAGTCAGCACTCAATATCCTTGGCGCATTTGTTCCTCAGGCTCCCAACATCCAGCCCGAGGTTGTGAAGCTGGCCCTGCAGAAAGAACTCGCCGACGATCACAAGACACTCGACCAGACAAGTGCTGGTCAGATTCTCGACACCACCTGGGCTAAGGAAAAAGAAGGCCTTGAGCGAGAACTCGCCGAGGTCCGTGAAGCCATGAGGACGGCGACTGAACAGCGTAATATGTCCATGGCGAATATCTTGCAGGAGCAGCAGGAGGAGATGGACCGTACCGTGGAGAGGATGAAGGCTGAGCAAGAGAAGCTCAAGGTCACTATGGAGCAGCTCCACGCCGAACGATTGGCCAAGATGAAGGAGATGATGGAGCAGCAGATGAACGCTACGCAGTCGCTAAACAACGACTTGCAGTACAGAGAGATGCAGCGACAAGCCGAGGCACAACGCCAGGAAGAAGAAAGGCTGCGTAATCAGCAATTTTCTGCAGAGCAACAAAGAACCATCAACGATCTGGCGGCACAACTCGGTTCGATCCAGATACCCGGCGCGGCTGAACCGCCTCCAACGGTCCTTCCGACGTCCACATCACCGCCCGACATAAAGCAAGATGAGGGCCCAATGTATGAATACCCATTCAAGTTTGTAGAGCCATTCAAGCTAACCAGATGACAGACTTCACCTGAAACACTTTCAGGAGATCCAAATTCTTCAAGATATCGTTTCCGTAGTCTTCACGAACGACGGGCAGAGGCTCATTGCCGGGACAGAAGAGAGTCAAATTTGGATATGGGACCAGGACCACCGCGGAATGTGGCAGCACTCGCAAACACTTCAACTTACCACAAACATGAAATTCGATCGACTCTTGAATGGTCGGCGCGGCATAAAAGCGTTGGTCCTTGGGCCCAACAGCCGTTCCCTCGCCGCCGCCTCCGTCGATAAAACCATTCGTATCTTCGAAGTCAACAGCCTCGGACGGTTCGAGCAAACCCAGCGTCTAAAGGACAAGCGTGTCAAGGCCTGGACCGTAACTATGCTAGCTCTGTCGCCGGATGGCACCACTCTCCTGGCAGCTGGGGGTACCGATTCACAAAAGATCTTTGTCTGGACTACTCTTTCGACCGCAACCATGCATTGCGTGAATATTATCGACCTAAAAACCTTGATCGCAAAACCAGATGCCGAGCTAAGTAAAATCGAGTTCTCACCAGATGGACGCGTCGCCCTTGGTCTGAAAGGAGAGGTGCTCGTGTGCGCATGGGACGCGGGTTCAAGGACCCTTCAGACATTGTACATGTTCTCCACAGAGATGGAGCTCGTCACATCACTTTCATGGACCTCTGATGCAAGGACTCTAGCTGCCGCTGATTGGCATGGTACAGTCTGGGTTTTTGGGTCTGATTCGCGGGGTGGCATGTATCTAGAGTCAAAGCTCACCAATCCAGACCGCAGCTGGGGCGAAAAGGCCAGATTCTCGCCAGACGGGCAACTTTTAGCACTGATAAACAAGGACGGGATCTTGAGGATATGGAAGAAGCATGTTCGAGATGGATGGGATGTTGTGGCAAGGATGGAAGGCCGAGGGTGGAGTACGGGTGGGACGCTGGCCTTTCACCCAAGCGGCGAATACATGGCGGTTGTGAGAATACGTTATATGGACATATTTAAGATAGAGTGGCTCGATCGAGATGCAGAGACAGGGTAGCCTGATCATGGATTTCAGGATGCCAGGTACCAGATGCTCCAAGACTTCTTTAGACACTACTATGTAATTATTTTCCTGTGAGAAAACTCAGCATAAGTTATAGTGCCAATAATCATCAATTCTAAAAGAGAGCCAACCAGATATGATGAAAACATGGATCGAGTTTCATCATCTTGGAGGAGCCCTAAGTGTCGAATTTTCGAGACTAATAAAGTCGCCTCTGGCGAGGTTTTCGCAGACTCTACCGATCTTTCTAGTTCACCTAAGAAATTTGAAATTTCTATGAAAATTAATCAATTTACTAGCAAACAATAAATAAAACGCTTTCTTCTGCCACTTTGTCAAGACCTCTTTCAATGAATGCTGCAAGTCGTTGTGTGGCTGGTCGATGTGGCGTTGCTGGCATGTGGCGGTGCGTTGTCGCGTCAACCACCTGGAGTGACATCAGCTCAGCAGCCCCAAAGGTCCAATCCCGGCATCAAGACTCATCCCCACGATGCATAATTAACAATCGTGTTGCCGCGCCTCTTGAGGCAACACATTCTCAAATCTACGTCCAAAGCCATGTTCGATCCGCAACGCCTGGCTTCCTGGCTCGAAACCATCCCCGACGTATGCGAACCTATACCCAAGCTCGACTCCAGACCCGGCAAGCGAAAAGCCGCCCAGCAAGAGCCTAGTCCACCAGCCTCCGACGAGAACTCGAGCACGATGAGGCGACAGACACCAACAAAGAAGCGCAGGCTCGATGACCCGAACCGTACCCCTCGAGCTGGAGATTTGCCTCCTCCAGCGTCCAGCGCGAGCTCCGTCTCGTGGTCCGAATCGAGCGATGGAGCCTCTCGATCGACTTCGCCCAAGAAACAGATGCTAGGCCTGCGACTTGAGGAGAGGGGACTCGAGTGCCGCCAACTCGATGTTGATACCGCGCCTCCTGTTGTCGCTGATTTGCTGTCGGTCATTCGAGAGATTGGGAGCGGGATCGAAATACTCCCCGACTCCCAGCGCGACACCATCCTCGACAGCCCCCTTGTAAAAGGCCAGAACACGCGACTTTGGCGATTTGCTTTCAAGGAGGCGGCAGAGGATACGCTTCCCGGCCGTATCCCACCACCAAACGAGATTTCTCTAATCTGCGATCTTGCCCGACAATGCCACGATAAGAACCATGAGGAAGCGTCCTGGAACATGGAGGTGCATCACCGGCTTCTAGAGGGCATCTTGAGGGAACCGGGCACCTGCAAGGGCTACCCGTTCAGTTTCACGACCTGGTAAGCCATTCTAATTCAAGCCAGTACTCCACATCTGCTAACCCCAGTGCCTAGCACGACAGCTCGCCCTCTCCGAAGATACGTGCCCTACTCCTCGACAGCCAAAATGGTCGACTTCTGCCTCTATCTTGACGATAGGGCCGACGCAAATGCGCTCCAAGCCCTCGGTCGCCGAACACCTACCTTAACAGTCAACCACACCGACTTCGCGCCCCTGCAATTGACGCCCATTGTTCTTAGTATTGAGACTAAGCGTCCAGGCAAGGAACTAGACGCAGCACAACTACAAATGGGTGTCTGGCATGCTGCTCAATGGGCATTTCTCCGATCCGTCGTCGGATTGACGCCTCATCCCACATCCGCCGAGGAGGAAATTGTACGGCAACGAAAGGCAGGAGAGGCACTTTCGGGGCTGGGATTCATTCCAGGTATCATCATCCAAGGACACCGCTGGCTATTCGTATTTTCGACGCTCGAAGGCGACAAGACGGTGCTGTGGACGGAGCGACAATTTGGCACCACGCAGAGCATTCTGGATACGTACTCTGTCGTCGCTGGCATTCGTGAGCTCTCAAGGTGGACAAGGGATGTCTACGTTCCCTGGTTTCGGGAGAATGTGTTCTCTGGGTTCCAGCTTCCGGTTGAGGCAGGATGAAGTGTCGTGGTGATTGGCATCATCACTGATACACAATTCGACCTCCCCAGACTATATTTGAGTCAGCTTATACGATGAGCTCGTCACGGAGCGCACCAGCGACACTTCGCCCAGAACCCTCTGGCGCTTTGCATCTTGACATCACCGATGGGTAAATGCAGGGTTGGGCTCTCGGTGGTCACTAAATGCGAGCCGAGCACTCAGCCCCAGAGAAAGGCAAGCCATGGGTGCGTGAAGGCCATCGCCTATCCCCCGAGACGCGTGGGCTCGCTTTCGACGCGCGCCCTGGGCATTGAGCCGATGCTGTGCCCAGTGTCTCGGACACCACGTCCGATGCAAGTCAAATTCGGCCATGTACAACAGAACAGGGTGAACTAGGCATCCATGGACGGGGCGGGACCCAGAGGAAGCCCGCAAGCATTTCGAAGCTACGATCGACTTCCTCGGGAACTGCAACTTTAACCTCAACGGGGCCATAGCAAGTATTGCGAAGCGTACCTTGGCGAACCCAGCAGAGAAGTAGGTGCCAGCCACGCCAGTTCCCCAGCGCCTCACTTACCACAGAGTAGACTAGGTTTCCCCGGAAATTCAGGACGGCATAGCCGGCCCCCGATACGTCAAGCTGGCCGAGGAAGTCGATAAGACTTAGGTCGAATACCTCCAGGACCCTGTGACTACAGAGACCGATTAGCTCAGGAAGGACGGCGGGACGAACAGGGAATGCGATGACACTGGGGACAAGGGGAGCACGGAGTAGGAGAGATGGACTGGTAGGGATTGGACGCGAGTGCGGTCCGGTCGCGGAAGTTGCCGGTTTTCTACCTTACTTATTGGCTGGAGGGATACTTGAAGAGGCAAAAACAACCTTGAAAGAATAGACTCGAAGTGGCGGAAATTCACCACCACACACATATCTCAACCGTCCACTGACTTCCTTCCATAGCGGTCCCTATATCGTCAATACATCCCTCGGTAACTGGGAACCGAGCGTCTAAGCCTCCATACAGCTGTGAGAGTTTGCTTCGTCTTGGCCCATGCACCCATTCATCATTTGACACATCCGCTGCGCTTATCGCCATGCAAGTTGAAAGTGTAAAAGGAGAGAAAGCGGGAAAAAAGGCACCCGAACCCAGGATTCGAACCTGGAGCCACGACGAGAGGGCGAGGTGCACTGAGTACCCAGAGGAAGCAATCAACCTGGGCGGGTAAACAGCTTCTGGCCCGCAAGCGCAAATGTTTCCATTCCACCAGTTCGGATGCTATGAAGACGATTCAACTCATTTATATGACAGTGCTGGCCGGTACCGGGGTGAGGACCATCGTCATATGACTGTAGGATCAAATCCCATTGCCTTGGTGGTGACCTTTTGTACCAGAAGACCCAGACCGCGTCTGGCCGGCTGCTAACCATCTTTGGTTGGCGTTCGCTGGGCCATCCATATCATTGGCTGTCTTCTCACCCTGATCCCTGTCGCGATCATTTTCGCAGCTCTAGGTTAGCAAACTGGCAATTCGTCACCTCCAACAGCAACCCATTACCTCGTCCAAAGATCTTCTCTTCAACCCGATGAATTGGGTATTCTCTTAGTTATTGCGTCTAGACATCAGTTCCTATTTTATATCATTTATGTCTTATCTTGTGTGGCCCAATCACCGCTAAACGCTCTCTAAACCCCTCGCCCAAGAAAGGCCCACGCACTAATTCCTGTAACACCCAAAATTGCCAGCCATCGCATGAGTCCTCGATTCACCTGTTTTGCTGCAAAGGCATCTATAGCCTTGCTATCGTTGATCCTTGGGAACGGAACGTCTTTAGGAACCGGCAGGTCGAGTGCCTTACACAGTGGCTCCCAGCCGTCCTTGACATCCAGAAAGACAAGTCGGTCCTCAGGCACATTCTCCTTCAACCACTCCATGTGTCGATTATACGTCTTGCTTGTCGGAGGTTCTGCCTCGCCATAGACCAACACCCACTGGTCACGCAGCGCATTGATGTAGTCCACAAAATGTCGCATCGAAGGTACCGGGAATAGCACTACGCGGAGGAACCATTGCGTCGCCGAGGTGCTGACCACCTCCATGCTGCGTACCCATCCCTCGACATCCCGGACTGTGCAGATTACTTTTGCGTCGGGGTAGAGGGTCACCAGCTCCGAGACGAGACCACATCCTGGGGAGTCCGTGATCGCAACGAAACCGTCGGTTCGACTTTTGATGAGGTCCAGGTTTGCGCGATTCGTGGCTTCGTCTTTGGGCGGCCACTGCGTCAGCACCTTGATCCACGTCTTGATCTCAGCTTCGGGACCAAGTGTGGATTGTGTGCCTCCGTGGTACACCGGGCCGTCGAGCAAGATCTCCAATGCCCGGCTGAATGAGGCGGTTCCGGTGCGTGGAAGGCCGGCGCCGATGACCCGAAGCTTGGCACCGGGCTTGGGATGCGAATATTGTTGGCCCATATTGTAGAAATGTGAGTAAAAGACCAAGAAAGGACACTGATCCACTCAAACATGTTTACTCGGGAATACCTTGCTACTTATTCAGTTGGTACTTTTCCTGCTTTCTTGGGGCCAAGGGATCGGCTTTGCCAAGGATGGTGAATTGCAGCGCCGCTAACGGACGTCCTGCTGCCAAGTGTAAGCCCATGGGCCCCCTCGCCTGTGGGGAATGTCCATGTCCTACGGAGTAGACAGGGCTCGAGATATCCATTTTGGGCTAAATAACTAGCTGGTTAAACATCCTAGAGAGATAAGACTTGTGATATCATTTTTGGTCGAATAGCCAGCCGGGTAAGCATCCTGACGTATCAGAGGCCATGCCTGAGCTTCATTCCGCACACCCCCGACAGCCCGGAAGGAGTAACGACGTTACTAGAGGCAAATGAACAAGTAGGTAAATAGGAATCCTAAAAAGATGTATCAAGGTGATTTATTTTCGTTGACGGACTCATTACTCGTTATGTGCTGCCTCACTTCAACTAACTAAAGGCCAGCGCCGCATGTCCCTACACACATCCATCCACGTCGAAAAGTCTGTAGCACCCTCAGCCTCATCCCGACGCCGCCAAACCTCAGTCAATACCTCTTTCGACACCCTGTAGCTCTCAAAGCCGGACTTGTTAAAGCCTTTTTCAAGCCAAGCTGCGATATGCTGCCGTTGCCGAACAGACATTGCCTCCGCCCCAGCAATGAAAGCAGGCCACGCTGTGCCAGGGCCGAGGAGGCCATTCTGTTCCAGCGCGTCGTCGAAAGCGTGCAAAAAATTGACCACATCGTTGACACTGTCTTGCAGGACTAGTGGATTGACGTTTCGTATCCTCCGGTAGAAGAAGATGACTAGGGCTGAACCGAGAGCTCGCACCATGTGCATGTGTGGTGTTCCGCCCGGCGCAGAAGTCAAGCTTACGGGACTCATGCTGGACGTTGTATCCGTCTCGGCCTCGTGACGAGACCTGAATAGGCACACGGCGTTTTCGAGATACGAGGCTCTGGGCTGTAGCGAGACTAGAACTTCGGCATCCGACTTTTTTCTAGTGGATAGTCTGTCCATAACATTCGCTAGGCGAGTGATTTGTGACACGAGGCTTAGCCAAGTCTCTGGCACACCGTAGATTTGCATGTACATGTTTTCCTGGTCCTGGAAAGTATCTGCCAAGTGTATATCTTTGATGTCGCGTCGTGATTCCTTCTGGCCGTGGCTGGGGTGGAGCTTTCGAGGTTCGAGATGTAGGAAATTGTCGAGTGTGATGTCGGGGTTGATGGACTGAACAGTGACAGGGTTCGCTTGTGACCGCTTTGTAGTGGAAGCACCGGCACTGGTGCGCGCGAATGGGGCCTCGATGGCGTGGTTTTCGTCTCGATAGACATTCGTACTCTCCGAGACGATGCGCATCCAAGCATAGATGTTGTGTAATAGTCGTGCTCGACGCGATATCGAAGGCTTCGTCAGTCCTCGCCAGCTGATCAGGCGCTCCATTTCTGTGAGGCACCAACGTGTGTCGCCTTCGTTTCCAGATAGCAGCTGCAGGAAAATACAGTTAGCGAGGGTATCTGCGACGAAGGGAGATGTATACTAACCGCGGTTGCTAAGACAGCGCTGATACCCATCAGCTGCTCCTTGTACTTGGCCTTGTTTGGCGGCTGGCACTCTTTCTCCAGGCTAAGCTTAAGATGGTGTTTTGCGGCGTCATAGGTCCTATTTGAGAGGCACTTCCAATGATCACCAGGCCGTGCTAAAGCTGAGAACGTCGTAGAGTTTAAGGAGAGGTGGAAGGCGGACACAGCGATTAGTGCGTAAAAGATTGCCAAATTGGCATGCTTGATCTGGTCCTTGTTCGTGTCCAGAACTGTCAACTGGCTCATAGTCATGATAGCTGAGGGGTAGTGCAAGGTTCTCCATGCTGACTTTTCGTTGATGGGGAGGGATCCCATTTGGCTGATGACGTCGTCATTGAAATGTTTCAGGAGCAAGGGTGCGTCTACGATCAAGTCCATCTGCGGCCAGGCCAAGTCGGTGGCAGATGTGTCAAGAGATAGCATCGGGTCGAGTGTCTCGGAGAAGTTAACGTTTGGCTGGGTTGGCCAGTTGAGGTTGATCGGTAACGTGTCGATGCTGTCTTGTGTCGGGTTGAATGATGACAACAGGGGAGGATTGTCCAGAATGCTCACATCCCAAGTGAACAAATCCCCCCACTGCAAAAAGTCCAAGGAGCTTGTAGCAAAGTCGTTTGAGAAGGTAGATTTTGTGATATCTAAAGCAGCAGGCTCAGAGTATCCTTGTGACCTGTCTTCACTTAGGCCATCGATGTCCATGCCACTGAACGAGACGGAATCGGAAACGGCCGTTCCCATGGAGGTGCAAGGCTCCGATTCGAATTTAAAGACCTGGAACGGGCCTATGGAAAATGTGCTGGGAGCATGGTCTTCGATATCGAGAGTTTTGGACTCCTCTTCAATCTCGCTAAGTGCCGCTGTGACGGTGGAAGGGACTCCGTCGATCAAGGCGCTGCTCATTGACTTTCGACCTTGTTCTTGACGATTGTTAATCATCCATCCCAGTACTAGCAGAACAATACTAACCTGTATACAAATGCCGTCTCGAAAATTGCTGTGGCCCTGTTTCTGCCGGTTGGGAAGGCTGTTTATCATAAACCTCTGGCCCCGTAGATATCAACCACCGCAAAGCCGGAGTGAAGCCCTCGCAGGCCAACCCCGCAAGCCGACAGCGATTGCATTTCGGCACCGACTGGTCGCATTTCAGATGACGCTTTCGACAAGTTTTGCAACCGCCAAAAGAATGAGTCCGTCTGGATCGAGAATTGCTCATACTATGCGACAAGGGAGAACGAGGATGGAGTTGCCTTCCATATTGCGAAGGCGAGATAGAGTCGTTAGTTAACGAATTTGAAAGAGGAAGGGGCTCGGGTTCTCCTTCCTATTGCAATCCTGGCTTATCAGGAGTTCGTCTTGTGCCGAAGAATGCCGCTGGGGCCGTCGATTTTGGCAGCCAATGGGGGCTGGATATGAGAAATGGGTTAGTCTGATTGGTTATTTGGGTGAGGCTAGTTGAGTTCACCATGATTCTAGCCTCAAGAGTTCTCCACGTTTCAATTCTCCCCACCAGAACCTGTCAACTGACCGGCCGGGGATACCGACTGAAATCTGTAGAATCTGGCATTTTCTGCAGAGCTATCACCCTGGGAATAGAGTGCTGGCGCTAAGATCATGTCTGTTTGGGACAGGCATCTCGGATTCCGCCGTCTTCGATGCATCATTTCAAGGTGAGGTTAATGGTTGACGAAATAACCAAAAGCCTGGGTTATTTGCCCCGGGAGGAAAGGGAATTATGATATGGAGTAGGCAGTAGGCAGTAGGCGAATGAAGGGCTGGGCGAATTTGTCCGTAGACAGTGCTGCCTTAGACCACCTTTTCCATGATGAGAGTAATGCAAACGCCGCCCACTCTATAGAATCCTACACACTGCGGCTTATAACGAGGAAATGCACGCATAATACTTGAAGGGTTTGAGGTAAAATAGTAGATCAATTTCCGCTAATCCAGTATACATCACAATGACAATCTAATCCGCTTGTAAATCCCTACGGCTCGTTACTCGGGACTGCGCTTTTCTTCCTCTCTCGTCGCATTTTCCCCCTCCTTTAAGCGGCAGCACTGAAAAGCTTTTCGATTCTGCGGTTGTTCCACTCCCAAGCTGTGACATCCTCATACTTGCAAGTTGTCCCCTCGGGGATGAACTCCTTCAAGGGCAGCAGAGAAGCGCTGCGGTTGGGCTTGGCAAAGTAGGCGATAGAGTAGCGTTCGGGGATGACGCGCTCGTCACCGGCCTTGATGGTGGGGGGATATGTGACGCGGTGGCAAGCGGCCTTGAAGGTGTCGTTTGTCAGTCGCTGGAGGGAGTCGCCAATGTTGAGGATAATGTCAGTGGGCCCTGATGACTCGACGTTGTTGAAGGTTCCAAGGTTGGTCTGGTCCTCGACCTGGAGGCCGCCTGTCGAGTCCTGGAAGAGCATTGTGATGGTGCCAAAATCGGTGTGCTCAGCGATGCGAGTG
Source organism: Fusarium sp. JS1030 (assembly GCA_000966855.1). Classification (NCBI taxonomy): domain Eukaryota; kingdom Fungi; phylum Ascomycota; class Sordariomycetes; order Hypocreales; family Nectriaceae; genus Fusarium; species Fusarium sp. JS1030. The sequence continues at coordinate 365,948 of JWIW01000047.1, read as the reverse complement.
GCGGTACCGTCTGCGAGCTCAGAGGCAGGGATGGCAGGGTAGTGGAGTAGTCGGAACTCGTTCTCGGCGCGGTTGTGCAGGGACTTGAGGTGATCCTCTGACACACCGAGAGCGATGGCAAGGGCGGAAAGGATCTGAAGCTCGGTCTTGAAGGCCTTTTCGTAAAAGTTCTCCATGAACTTGCGGAATCCAGGGAGGCTCTCCTCGGGGACCCAGATGTTGTCGACAAGATCATCGGTGGCAGAGCCCATGTCGAGCGTCTCCTTGATATCTCGGGTGGTGCCGGGGCCAACACCCTTCTCGTAGCCGCTAATGTTGGCGACATTCTCCTGGCCGACGTAGCTGTAGCCTCGGTTGGGGTTGGCCTGGGGAGGGTGCTTGGCGATCATCTTTGTCTCGTGGGAAAGGTTGAAGAACTTCTTGGTCTAGAGTGAAGCAAAGAGTTAGGTGGATTCTGCGCTCGCGGAGGAATAAAGATCTTACCATGTCAAAGAGGCCGTGGATATCTTCGGCAGGGATGCCATGGTTCTGAAGCTTGACGCACCCTCGCTTCTTGAGGAGGGCGAGGAGAGAGTCGCAAAATTCCTTCTTTTGCGCCTCAGTTCCGAAGAACAGGGACATGTCGAGAGTGTCGGCGTTGACGGCGGCCATTGTTGCTGAGTGCAGAACACAAGTTTAACTGTGTAAGAGTAGAAGTAGAAAGGCAGAGATGTGGAAGGTGTTGTATTAGATTGAATTGAGCTTGATGAATCTGGTCTATGGTGCCGTTCTCATCGATGCTTATATACTTGAAGGCCTCGGGACCAGTTGCTCCTTTTCCATCTCAGAGCCTTCCATTTCGATTACACCTGATCTAGATCACGATAATCTTGACCAGTAAGTCAATACATACAACCCTGCCGCATCGCTGGTATCCAAAGAAGGAACTTAGCGCGTCTCCCATCTGCCGAAGCCGCGCTGAGCCGCTCGGGACATCTAGAAGGACAGTAGAAGGTGCCCAGCTTATTCCCCGGCCATGCCGAAGACGCGCCCTCTGTCGTGTCAATCGGACCCAACTAAGATAGTGAACCCGAGATAAACTGTCATTCCCGTCCATGGCGGATCGGTTATCGTCGCTGGGGGCGAGATAAGGTCGAGTTTTTACCCCGCAAAGGGTATCATGCGTCGGCGGCATGGTTCATCCTCCGCGTGGGTTCGGCCTACGCAACAGGCAAGAGATCCCGATCACACTCTTAATGCATTTGCAGACACCAAACTGTTTAGGATCCGTTCGGCGCAAATGCGTTGTCTTTTTTGTTGGTTTCTTCTTCCTACCTCTGATATCTACAAAATCCTCTTCAACCAACCAACCCACCAACACACCAGTGGAGTCAGAGCTGCTATCCAGTCACGAGAAGAGAACCAAAGGGAGAGAAAGTGAGCCAAAACTGACCAGCGCTCTTTTCATCTGCCTAGGGAGACGGCGCATACGTCAAGATAAAGGTCCTGTGACAGCGAGGCCCGCCTAAGCCACGTAGTAGGTCGATCGACGGTTACTTATATTCGCAAATATTATCTGGTCACCCGCGTTCGCCCCTCGGCAAGAAGCGTTGTAATCGCCACTCATTACGCAGTGCTAGCTTGCAACCAAGGGTCACTCAGTAACTGCGCAGCTGTGGCGCGCTCCTCGGGCACCCAGCTGAGCATCCTCCTCATGAACGCAAGAAAATCACCCACTTGATTCTCTTCAAGAATGCACTCTGGCACCTCGCCCTCTAAGTTGCGTGTACGGGGTACCAAGCCGTCGTGGACAAACGAGCCTAATCCCCAAGTCAGCAAGAGCTCGATTAGGTCATGATTAAACTCACCATCCTCAGCGAAGAATGGTCCGCCGTAGAACTCGGCAGCATTGCTGGAGAGTTTTCCGCGGGGGTTCAAGGCCGGGGGGGACCACCGCCAATGACGCATGCTTCTCTCGCGTTCGATGATTGAAGGAGGAATGTCCCCGATGAGGGCAATCATATCCGCAAGGTGCTGAGCTGGCGAGTACAAGTGCTCCCTGGGCTGGTAGAAAAGAGATCGCCCGGATAACAGTTCCCAGATCTGCCAGGAGTTAGGAAAATAAATAAAAGGAAAGACTTGGTGGTAGAGGAGTTTACCATGGCCCCAAAGTTCCACATATCCGCGCTATAGGACCAGCCGATACCAAGCAGAACTTCTGGAGCACGGAATTCGTTGGGCTGTATGGGGTGGATGAGTGGCCTGGCCTTGTCCCCGCGCTGCGCAAGACCAAAGTCGGTAATCTGCGGTATTATCTTGCCGAGGCCTGCAAGCACAGGCCCAAAGTCGTTGTGGCAGCGGTACACTATGCGGTCGCCAACGTCCTTGCGGGCCATGGGATGAGTAGCCTGGCCCTGAAGGTAAGCATCGATGGTCGATCGGTCCTCAAAAGTGACCATGATGTTATCGAGTTTCAGATCTAGAGAGGTCAGCAGGCGACAGACACAGGAGATGGGCACAGCGCACCTGTGTGTATAACTCGGCATTGCAAGTGCATGTAATCCAGGCCTTCCAGTAGAATTCGGAGGTAGACCTTGATTAAAGGTAGTGACTCATGTGTGGCACTGTCTTGATGTGTGAGTCGCTTCGTGAGTAACCACAGTGGCTCTCGCAATGGTTCGAACACAAGGGCAAGGTGTAAGTTTCCCCGTGGTGACTCAATCTTGTAGCCCTCAGTCGCCGTATGTAGTACGCCGCGCCCTCGGTACTTGGAATTTGCAGAAGATAGATGAATGTTGACGTCCAGCTCGTATGTCATTTCATCTTCAGGAGTATCGCAGTTGCAGATTTTGATAGCGACATATCTCTTTGATGCCAGCCAGCTGATCCTGGGAGAATATTAGCATGTAAAGGCCTTATCTAGTGCGGCGAGGTGGCTCAATACTTTCGAATGTCGTGCGCGAGCCAAACCGTGGAAGACGATCCCCAGCCGATCTTGACATCCAGTTGGTACCTATTCTCCAACACGTCCCCGGGGTTCGCAGGGTAATAATGCTTGGAATTGTAGCCTGGGATCCTCTCTTCGTCGACGACAGTGTCATGGGGGAGTGGTTCAGGCGCTGGACAAGCTTGTGATGAGAAAGGCTGGCGCTTCAGTAGTCTAAATATGTTGGTGGTACTAGAACGCTTTGAAGGCACTCTTGCGAATAAACGGGTATAAACAAGGGGATGAAGCCGAAGCTGGGGGCTATATTTCATCAAGCTGTGAGTGCGACGAAGAGGTGTTGGTAGCCGAACGCTGGCCATCCTTTTGACTGTGGTCGTGGGCGGGAAATGACAAGGATGGGATGCTTCCCAGAAAATTGGGTACCTGTCAAGGCGCCTAAGTGACATGTGGGGGTTTGCGCTCAGGCAATAATTGGATCCATTGGCTCTGCTGCCGCCCCTCTATAGTATAGTACCAACCATTCCCGTCAATAGAGGACCGGTTATCATCGCTGGCGGCGAGGTAAGGTCGAGTTTTTACCCCGCAAAGGGTATTATAAGTCGGCGATACCGTTTATCCTCTGCGTGGGGTGAGGCTGAGATAATAGGTAAGAGATCCTGATTATATTCCTAATCCGACTAGCTATTAAACGTTTGGGATTATACCTAGGTAACTCAATGTTTCTTCTATTAACCGAGAACAAGCCATCACCCAAGATCTACTTAGGCTGCAAAGTATGCAAATATTGACCATTTGATAAAAAACCCCAAACTCTTGCTTGCTCGCCATTGATCTGTAGCTCCTGGAGGGTAATGCGGGGCTGGATGTGAGAATGTTTCTACCCATACTCGCCAGTTCCGAAAACCTATCAAGATATTCGACGCCTTTTCGAGCGCTGTCTGAGTTCTCCAGTGCGTCTCCAAGCACGGAAATCAACTAATTGTCGTTTGAGGTCACGCAAATCTCCAGATGTAACCTTTAGTTTAGGGAAGGACCTGAGCACATCAAGATTTTCGTCGTGTCTGGTTTTTGTCTCTAATATCGAGATGTTATTCGAGGCATCCTCGAAAGGGTTATGATCCAGAAAATCCACGCCATCCTTGATAGCTTGCCGGAACCAGAGAGGTCTTGCGGGATCGTCCAAGACTTTTCTGCACACATCACAGACCCCAGCTTTGTCGATAAATGCGCAAATCTCGCAACATTGACGGCCGTAGGAGGCCTGGATAAGAGCTTTTTTTCTCCATAACCGTATGGCTTGACTGACGGCCTTGTATCTAATGAAATCGTGCTCGACTGGGGGTATGATAGTGTCTCTTGGGTCTTTCCAGGGATATGGGTTTCGCTCGTAGATATATCGCCCGGAGGTTGCAGTCCTATCGTATGATCCGTAGTAGAGAGGTCGACTCTTCAAAGAAGGGAACCATTTGAAGCCAGAGACACACATGCCAAACGTGTCTTCTAGGTTCCAAGGGAATTCTTGACAGAAATCGCGAGACTTTTGCGCAACCCAGTCGCTGCGTATTGTGTGATAGACGTCCTGGGCTTCAAAGGTCAACTTGGCTAATTCGGCCAGCTCCTCTTCCGTCTGTGTAATCGGGTCCTTTTGGACAAAGTAGAGGCACATCTTAGGCTCATTGAGAGTAATTTTGGGGCCAAGGCCATAGACCCAGACGCACCCTGTGCTCGGGACTTGAAGCTCCCCTTCATCGTGGGAACGAAGAGAAGGCTTGTTAATCCCCAGACGATCCTGTACATCGAATCTCTTTGAGACCCGGAGAAAAGGTTCCTCCGGCTCTAAAATACCCTTCTTAAAGTATTTGTATATTGCGTGAACTCCTAAACGGAACGGGCCTGAGTGTGGGGATAGAACGATGGGAAATAGTTTCCGTTTCCTAAATGTGTTGCCCGAGTCCTTTACCACGTCGCGAGGTTCAAGCATAACACACCTGTGGTTGATGGCGTCGAGGAGAATATGAGAAGGTAGACCGGATTGTAGATACCCAATTGCCGACAACGCAGAGTCTTGCGAAACAGGGAAAGAGGTGCTTTTGCATCTTGTCCAGAGAGACAAGATACGATCTTTGACCAGCTCATCGTTTTCTACTGCAAAGATGTGGAGTTCCCGAACCAAATGCCAGTCCTTGTTAATGAACGTTGTAAAGCATATGGCAGTCAAGAAGTTGGTTGACGGGAGGCAGGCACCTGAACGTCGAGAGTGGCCGGTCCATTGCTCCTCTAAAGCATTTATCGTTCCCCCGTCTAAAAGCAAAGCCTTTTCCAATTGTTTGTTCACCATTTCCTCATGATGTTTGAATCCTGAGGGTGGGAGCGAGTTTTGGAAGGTTTTGAAGTTATCCCTTGTGATGATGACACAGCAAAATCTCGACTCGATGTACTTCGCGCTGCGACATTGAAGTTCGAGAGGTGCCTTGCGAGTGGCAAATCGGTCTAGATAAGGCTTAAGAACATCGTCTTCCGTTTCATCGGCTATCAAGTCTGTTTCTATCGGCTGGCGTGTGGAAAAGACATCAGTATCTGCGTAGAGCACCGTGGCCGCATCGTTTTCGCCTGATGCCAGGACTCGTAGGTGCTGAATGATGTCTTCGCGATACAAATCTCGCGCCCAGTCGAAGATGTAGTCAATTAATAGTAGTAACTGCAGAGCTCCATTGGGACTGGTGATGGAGCCTCCCCAGACCTGGACGACTTTCTAGTAATGGATAGTTAGCAATGCAAAACAGCTTAAAGTCTAGCAGGTTGGCTTACGCAGTAGAATGCTTCCTCTGTACCTTCCCCTGGAGGTACCTGTTGCGTAAAAGCGAGTGAGAGCCGCCAGTCTTCGCCTTTGTTAGAGAGGAACCAAACCATGGGCTCAAACTCCCGATCCGACACGCTGCGGGTGGCTGACAGCAGCTGGTGTTGGGTTTCAAGAAATCTGCGAATCGGGAAAGCCGTCTGCAGTTGAATAGAATGCCAATCTGTACCGGTCATGCCTGATTTGGCTTCCAACAACAGAAACGGGAAGAGGAGTGCGTCCCCGGTCTGGTTCAATGGCTGAGGCACCAGCTCGTGGACCTGTGGCAGCTCTGAGTCTGAACCTCCATCGGAAAGTTCGGCGTTGCTTGTGTCGTACAGGAGGTTCTCAATGTTCCTAGTTTGTCGTAGTCCGAAGACTTTGTCGGGCTTTTGGAGCTCTTTGCTCAGCCTCTTAGAGACCTTTGCATCAAGTCGCACAGCCTCGTCCTCGCGATGGCCGAAGATGCGATTTATACCACTCGCCTCCAAGCTGGGAAGATATTGCGTCAATCGCTGATGGTCTCTGGGAAAGTCCGACACCACTTACTAGTCTTGGGAGCGCTCTTCTCTAGGGCAGCGACAAGGCTCCCGGGCTTGTTGCCGATTTTTGAGAGCGGTTGCAGTGGTGGATTCGTCCAGCCGCTCAGCCTCAATCTCTGAGCGCCAAATGCGCTTGCGACATCTGCGACTAGAGGCAATATGGTCAGCTCAATTAAACAAAGGTATTGATATAGTACACCACGAACCAGGCTACTTCGGCAGACAGTCGGGAGAAAACGACATGCTCACACGCTGCTCTCCAGCTGGTCTCGTTTCTTTGCGTGCATCGGCAAGCCCTTTCCACGAGGTTCTTGGCCACAGACTTGACCTCTAATTTCCAGGGTTCGTCACACGTCGCTTGGGAACCTATTGCGTAGGCATCGAATTGTTTACTGCCGATATCAGTAATATGGCCGTGGACTTTTCGTAGAGAGCGCGGCCACTCGTCCACGGGTAAATCGTTGATGAACTCGATGCGATACTCTTTCGCGAGACGAGCCAATGTCTGGAGCGAGTCTGGTGAGACTGAAGGCATTTTGTAAACTTGTTTCACATAAGAAGAGAAGAAAGAAGAATGCGGGGAAGTTTTATCAGATGGAAAGTAGGCGGCTTTTTGCATTTGAGGTGATTTCTGTTGGCGGCAAAAGCCATGGTCTGATTGGTTTTGATGTTGGGTGAGGCCTGTGAGGTCTGGTTAGATGGCCGCGGCCGCCTGGGCCTCTGATGGCTGTTGGTTCTGCCTTGTGTGCGGCAGTGCACATCCGCAGCGGGGCCGAATAAAAGACGTCCAAGCACGGTAATAAGAGACCGGAATGGATATGAACTTTTTTATTTTTGTGAAGCTGATAAGTTGACTCAACTAGACGTTAACTGCGTTGGGTATTGACAACAAGTCCGTGGACAAGATTAGGTATAAATACTCCATGATCATAAACAATGCCCTCCTTTTCATTCAACGAGCCACAACTTCATTCGCATTCTCGTCCTCTAGCTGTCGTTGGTATTGTCCAGCCTGTATCGCAGGCATGCCACCCAACGAAGCAGGAATCCCTAGATATGGAGGGATATCCTCATACAACTCTGGAAAGTGGGTAAAGAAGTCGGACGACATTGTCCACGCATTGATATCCCGAATTCGTTCCTCAAACATTGGTGACAGTTGGAATTTTCCAGTGTGTGAGTTTTGAAGGTAGGTGTCCCTAAAGTCATAGGGCCAGAGGACTTTTAGATTTGACTGGAAGAGATCCCAGAATGTGTTTGTGCAGTACTGATGTTGGGAGAAGACGAAACGTTCTCGCACGCCGGGCCTGTGAAAGAAGGTTAGCATATGCGTTTGTGTGTTGCTGTTGAGGACCTACCAGACAAAGTAGTCGATGGCGTAGGAGTGTGCTAGAGCCTGAGATGGTCTGATATGCCGTCAGTAACTATAATCATCCATACGTTGTACATGCACTCACCTCATCAAGAACCACCGTGGTAAAGAAGCGCGCCGAGTCAAAGTTGGTTCGCCGTGGTAGGTCATCAGAAGGTGCATCATTCTTAGAATGGCGAGACGCTCAGTATTTGGACACTGATGAAAGCAGACTTCATCTATCTTTCGAAGTTTCCGCCAGGATGCCGTCATTTTCCCTGCTCGTTCCACACTATCCCATCCTTCCAGAACGGCGCGGACAGGTGTGTCTTCGGCTGTGTAGTCTTCAACTGTTGCCTCTTCTGGAGAAAGCTTCGTAGACTTTCCCAAGGCTTCGTTGGCTGCGCGCCAAGTATTGCCGGACGGGATGGCATGGTAATTAGAAGCACAAGAACTAGGGCTGGTGCAGTGGCAGATCATGGGAGGAGTCGGGATAATGACATCCTCTTGTGTGGTTTGGGGGACGTCAGGTAGTAGGCCAGGCAAAGGGATCAACTCTCCTCCTCCATGGGTGATCATGGAGTTGTCGAACGCTATGGCTGGCGGGAGGGAGTCGTCACAGGTGATTGAGCAGTCCCAAGCATCGTTACCGAAGGTGCTGACCAGTTGAGAGTCCATGGGCTGGAGTTCCATGCCTGTCGGCCCACTTGCCTCTGATGATGTTCGTGATGCCTGTCGAACCCGTTCCACCCCGGTCGGCACCAAGGATACCCCACTCGGGATCTGTGACGATGCCTCGAGTTGAGCATTTCGAGACTGTTCAGCAGGCGACGCGTCATCCAGATGACGTCGTATTGTTGTGCCTAGAGAGTTGAGAACTTGAAGGAGGTTATCCCGCTCCTTGGTGACCTGCCCTAGTTGGTCCATCAACGACGAGATCTGCGAGTTGGAGTCGGTCTGTCGAAGGTTCTCGACCATGGTCTCGAGCTGAGCGATGCGGCTCTTTGTGCGCTCGCGCGCCAAGCGCTGGGCTTTGCGATCGAGCTCGCGCTTCTTCAGACGACGCGCGTCAGCCGCGCCGTCCTGCGTCTGGTCGTGCATCGCGGGTTCTCGAGCGATGGGTCTCTCGTACGATATGCAGCAGCAGCAACCGCGGGATCCCGGCAATTCGGGTGCAGGAAGAGGAGAGAGATCTTTTCAGGGTCAGGGAAGATGGCAAATGCGGGGAGCGTGATTGAAGTAGATCTGGGGAAGCGGGCCAAACAAGCTTCGACGCTAAGGGCAAAAAGGGGTCAAGATTGGCAGGGATAGCGCCCATTTTCATGATGTAATGGGACCGAGGGAAGAAAAAGAATCGATCCGATTTGTCGGCCTGGAATTGCAAACTTCATCTCGCCTATCGCTGAGTGGCTCAACGCAGATACGTGCACCAGGTTCTCAGCTCAAGTGGCAACTCGCTGTCTGACCTGAGAGAACTCCCTACATATCCAGCAAAAAAGCAAAAAGTATTACGCTACATGTGGCCAAATTCATCCCGTCTTGCGTGGCGTAAACACAACCTGGAGGTTTGGCGCCGCCAGTGTGAAGCCGTCCTTCAATCCAGACAAGAACTGGTTAGCCGTGTCCTTGGTCGCCAGCCTGACGTCGTAGCGCCGAAGGATCTCGGCAGTTACGAAGCGCACCTCCATCAAGCCCAGCTGTCTGCCGACGCACGAGAATCGGCCTTGGGCGCATGATTAGCGACCGTCTAGAAGAGAGCGTAGAACGAAAACTCACCGACAGAAAAGGGCGCGAAAATGGACGCGTCCTTGGTCAACTCTTTTTGCGTAGTCCACCGTTCCGGGATAAACTCGTTCGGTCGCTCAAAAGCCCGCTTGTCTGAGAATGCAGTTAGCCAATCAGTCGCTAGAGGCGCAAAGTAGTTTAAACTTACCTCGGTTGATTGTGTACGTAGGCATCTGCAAGATGGTATTTCCAGGAATGAACTTGTCGCCAACTTGGAGGCCTTCAGGGGGCGTCATCCTTTGCAATCCAGAGGGAACTGGAGGATGTAACCGCAAGGACTCGTCAATGCATGCCTGGAGATACTTGAGCTTCGAGAGAGCCTGATGACTTGGCCCTTCGTTCTCGGCGTAAAATGCGTCAATTTCTTGCTGGAGAAGCTTGCACGTCTCGGGGTTGTTCGCAAGCTCGAAGAACAGACAAGTAAGCGAGGCAGCCGTGGTATCACTTCAATTCGTTAGCTATTGCTCACTAGCGCCTCTTATGCTAGCTTACCTTCCCGCGACAACGATCAGATGCGCATCACCATGGAGATTGGTAGTGTCCTGCTTGGTGGGGCGCTCAATGGCATCATAGTCGTCCAGGATCCAAGAGAAGACATCGGGCAAGTCTGGCTTGTTCTAAGACTTTGTTAGCGACACTCCGCGTCAACGAGCATTTCTCATACCTTTTGGCGCTCAACAACTTGGGCCGAGAGCCACTTTTGGAACTTGATGTGCTCGCCATTCAGACCGGGAGTCTCCTTGAACAGTGGGAACATCCAGACAAGATGGCTGAAGGCGCTAACGAGCAACATGTTGGTATGAACCGACTTCATGTAATAATGCACCACTCCTTCCTTCAACATGTTGAAGCTCTTTCCGAAGGCCAAGTCGCCCATGACGTCGAAGCTATAGAAATTGAACCATTTGGATGCGTCGAATACCTTGCCAGAGGATTCTTCGATTCGGCTGATGAGGAGATCCGTGTAACGCGCGACTCGTGGCTCGTAGTCTCGGAGGGCTGAAAGACAAGAATATTAGATCGAGTCGAGATGGCAAAGGTGTCAAGAGAAAGCGTACCTTTGGAGCTGAAGCCCTTATCCCATGTCTTTCTGCGGACTGCATGCTCTTTTCGGTCCCTAATCATGTGCAGGGAGATGACAGGATGCATAATGTTGTACCATGGTCCCTTTCCGCAGGGAGAGTTATTCGAGTGGATGAGGTTGAACGCTTCGGGGTCGGCGACGGACAAAGTGGATGGTCCTAGGAGAATCAGCTTCAACTCTACTAGGGAGACAGCAGCCATCCAGGAGGTCGAACTTACCGACGCGAACATAGTCTCCATACTTCTCATGCAATTCCTGGACCTCCTCATAGAGATGAAACTTCTTGATCGAAAGAGAAGTAACATAGAAGTTGGAGAGCTTTGCTGCAAATGGCCCAGGGAACCGTCGTAGACGATGGAATAGACCTCGATAAATTAGGATACTGGTATAAGTACCAGCCAACGTAGAACCGACGATCGAAGAAGCGACCTTGAACGCCTGTCCTCGTGCATAATCTGCGTAATGAATAAGGCCGCCTGCCAGTGCGCCATTGATGGCAAGGAAAGCGACCAAGATCTTCGTTGTGTGAAGATCCCATTCGCCATGGCGAAAGGCCCCAACGTGGAGTATTATACCTGCTGCAAAAGCAGCAAGCAAACTCTCAGTCGGAGAAGACTCGATGAACTGGAGTGCAGATGACATGACGGGCGTGGCGTTGATGGACCGAATTCAGATGCCACTGAAGGTTTCTCGAGTCATTTAAGTAAACAGGCAGAGATAGGCAGTTATATATATCTTTAGCTAGTTTTCTTCCCCAGATATTACGTCAACCTCACGATCCCCGTGGGGATTAACCCGTAGGTCTAGACCTTGACTCAGAAGAGTAGCGTTTTCTCTAGTATCTGAATCAGAACCTAGCCCACGGGATCTAGAACTGTAGAAATACGCCTGTCCTGATTGGTGAGGAAGCCTTTAGGGTATCTGACACGTGCTGCGTCGACCGGAATAGTCGCGTGGGCTGGTCGAGTCAGACCCTTCTGAGTCGACCAGAGCCAGCCAGCTCACATAGGTGCATGATAGTATTCGGTACTAGACCAATCATACCCCGCCTATTATTAGCCGAAACCTCGGCAATAGAGTTCAAACCTTTCTAAAAACCGTTTGGCCATGGTACTTGGTTAATATCCGACGCCAGCATTCTGCTATCTGGTCTGGCGCTATCCCGTCAAGGGCAGGGCTTCCATAACAACAAAGAGCAAAATTCTTTTCATGTCAATAGCATCATGACCCCATACCAATACAATAGCCTAGATTGCAGTCTTTTAAGTCGGTATTCTATGAAGTTATCCGGCACGCACAAGAAAAGCTTGGGCAGTCTATTAGGCTGTACAAGCTTCTACCACAGCCCGGGCTTACTACTCTATAATACGGTTTCACTGAATCAGAAAAAAAAGGAACATGAGTGTTATTCCGAGTTTGTAAATTTGACTTGCAGTAACTACGCTATAGGACATGTATATGAATTGAATCAGTCAACGTAGGTCGAGGATCACTCTGCCCTGAATCTTGCCAGCCTCCATCTCTCCAAAGATCTAGAGTTGTCAGAAGACATACAATCACATTTACGAGTCATTCACTCACATTAGTAAGACTATCCATCCTTCGCAGTTGGTAATGGGTCTTCACACCGCCATCCTTGGCGATGTCGAGACATTCTTGGGCATCTAGACGGTTACCAGTTTTTGTAGCTTTGAATTTGATTAGCATGCGGCCATAGAAAAAGTTCAGCAATCAGCTTACCAATGATCTTATACTCATTGGTGACCATATCGGCGATGCTGGGAATCAAGCAACCCTCTGCCTCCGGAATGCCTAGACACGCAACTGTGCCTCGGAATCCTAGCCAAGACATGGCTTGTGAGTACGACTTGGAACTTGCGGCGCACATGAGGGCAATCTTGGCACCCCCGTTAGTATGCTCCTTGACCTTGGCAGCAAGATCACTATCCTTTGTGAACTTGGCAAAGTCCAAGAAGGCATCGGCACCAAGTTTCCGACAAAAGTCTTCCTTGGCGCCCGAGTCAATACCTAGGACTCTTCCTCCCATCTTCTTCGCATATTGAACGGCTAGATGTCCAAGGCCACCGCCTGCTCCCGAGATGACTACCCAGTCGCCAGGGCGAATCCCTACTGTCTTCAAAGCCGTGTAAACAGTAATTCCGCCACACATGAGTGGCGCTACACTTGGAAGGTCTAGACCTTCAGGAAGTGGTGTGACATAGCGGGCTGTGGCTAGGCAGTATTGCTGGAATGTTCCAGGCGTGTAGTACCCAGAGACCTTGGCGCTTTTGCAAGTTGACTCGCCACCTTGGATGCAGTTACCTTTTGAATTCGTTAGCCCGGCCTTTGTACTTTGGAATTGACTTGCGCGTACTGCAGGACAGACAGGCGTCGGCTGCGTATTTGATGCCCACATAGCTGCCAATCTCTGGGGAGGTGACATTGTCTCCTACGGCGACGACTTTTCCAACGCCTAGAGACAATTAGTTCACAGGCCTACAATCATATCACTTAGAACATACCCTCATGACCGCCGATTTGTCCTAAAGATCAAGTCAGCCGTTTGATATCTATCATTGAATTGCAGCACATACCTTTGGGCGTAGGAGCAGGCAGGTTAGGAAATGCATTTAAGCAGAACGCAACATCGGTGTGGCATACGCCAGAGTATAAGCTAAAAATTTCAGAAAAGACGGTAATGTTCAAAGATACTACATGCTTACAGTCTAACGAGTACTTCCCCGGGACCTGGTTTCTGAACTGGGAGCTCGACAACCTCTGTCTTGATGGTTCCAGGCTCCGCATAAACGACGGCACGGTTAGTCTCTGGGAGAGAAACATCAGAGTTTGTAAGAGTCGCTTGAGTCATGTTGAGAGTGGTATCGCTATCGTGAAGCTTAAACTGATTATGCGAATCGCGTGCTGATAGACCACCGTAATATACAGAGGCCCCTCATCCCAGCCAAGAGTTGTCCCGGACTAGGTAACATGCCGCAGTCCGTACAGCCCTGGTCCTGGAAATTCATCGGGTCAGTGGTGGTTGACTCTAATGCCCCAGTTACCCCATGTCGACTCAGTGTTGCTTGAGTCAGAAAATCCGGGGATGCCCCAGTTCCGCAGCCTCCCCCGCATTATCAAGCCGATAATCCCTCGGTGCTTCATGTATAGCTCTCAATTAGGAAAAGATGCCTACGGATAGTTTGTAAATGCCGAGAGGGGTTTTGTTAAAGCCCTGGCACGATCTAGGCCCCGGAGCATAAGTTGAAGAAAACAGCCCACCATCTCAGCCGAACATCCAGGATAACTTCAAGCGTGTCGAAAATATGGCAAAGGTCACATTCAACGAGTTTTTCAACGTCATTGACGGCAAAAGTGTCAGTTCCGAGACTACTCGGCATGGCGTCAATCCCGCAACCCTCCAGCCGCTGGCCCCGGTTCCCGTGTGTACCCCCAAAGAGGTCGATGCAGCAGTTGCTGCTGCCAGGAAGGCCCTCGCAACTTGGGGGCACACTCCGGTTCAGGAACGACAGCAAGCTCTGCTACGATATGCCGATGCACTCGCTGAGCAAGTAAATGACTTTGCCAAGATGCTGGTGTTGGAGTCTGGGAAGCCGGTGAGTACTGATTGACATCAAGAACGACATTCGCAATAGAGATCTAACTAGGCTTAGATGGTTGTGGCTACCACAGAAATTCAGAATGCCGTGGATATGTTTAAGGGGATTGCCAAACTCGAATTCCCGGAGAATGTTATTGAAGATAGTGCACAACGCCGAGTGGTAACACGATATGTTCCTGTTGGTAAGATATATCCTTACTCTGCTGATTGATAATTGTTGCTGATATAAATGACTATAGGAGTGTCTGTTGGAATCGTCCCATGGAACTGTTCGTTGCTCCTGTCCCTTTCCTCCAGCCTGAAGCATTCAAAGCTAACTTTTAATAGTTCCTGTCGTATTGAGTTAGTTAAAAGCTCATCTGTTGGTAGACTTCGACGGGATGTACTAACTGCCGTGATAGCCTCCTTCAAGATGGGACCTGCCATTGTCGCCGGAAGCCCAATCATATTGAAGCCGTCGTATGTTGGCTTTCTCCTCTTCTTTTCTCCTTACAACTAACAGATAAGGCCATTTACTCCTTACTGTGGCCTCAAGCTTGTCGAACTCGCCAGCCACTACTTCCCGCCGGGTGTCGTCCAAGCTCTCAGTGGCCACGATAGCCTAGGCCCGTTGCTAACGAACCATCCTGACGTGGATAAAGTCAGCTTTACGGGCTCGACTGCCACTGGCATCAAGGTTGCGCTGGATTGTGCAAAGACATTGAAGAGGGTCACTCTTGAGTTGTGAGTATACGCCAAATGGGAAACATAGTATCAAGATATTAACAGGCGATAGAGGTGGAAATGACGCCGCTATTGTGGGTGCCGATGTCGACATTCCCACAGTTGCTGCCAAGGTATTCGCACCAGGACATACATAAAATAACTATATTAACGGTAGCTAGGTAACAGCACTTGCTTTGTATAATTCGGGCCAGGTAAATATCCCACTGTGCGATCGTGTCGAGGCAAAGCTTACAAGACCTAGGTCTGCATCGCCATCAAGCGAGTATACGTTCACAAGTCCATATACCCAAAATTCCTCTCTGAAATGGTCAAGTCTGCTCAAAGTTTAGTATTGGGCAACGGCCTTGAAGAAAAGACGACTCTTGGGCCGGTGCAGAACGTGATGCAGTTTGAACGAGTTCAGGCTCTGATCAGTCAACTCGAGAAAGAAAAGCTGAAGCCCGTCACGGGCGACCTCAAGGCAAACCCAGCCAAAGACGGATACTTTATCAATCCCATCATTATTGAGAACCCACCGGATGATTCCAAGATCGTCGTGGAAGAGCCGTTCGGTACGTGACTTGTTGATAATAAAGTAGCATGCACTAACTTGCACAAGGCCCCGTATTCCCAGTTCTGGAGTGGTCAGATGAAGAAGACCTATTGAAGCGAGTGAATCATACAATCTACGGTCTCGGTGCATCTATCTGGTCTCGGGATACAGAGCAGGTGGAGCGACTTTCGAGGAAACTCGACGTCGGCAATATCTGGATCAACACTCATATGGAACTTCGGCCCGACGCGGCGTTTGGTGGCCACAAGCACAGCGGCATTGGCTCCGAGCTGGGCGTGGAAGGTATCAAGGCCTACTGCAGTGCTCAGACAGTTCACTGGAACAAGGAATGAGAACTCTAGAATTATGTTATTACGTATTAGATAGTTGGCATTTGACTCGTTGTTGACTATGAAATCTATATGACGCTGGTATGCTTGTCTAAGTGGGTGTCCTGTAATTCGTTGCGATTTCAGGTTATTTTGCGGATTTAGGCTCGAAATAGGCGCCCAGTCTGGTTGTGCTTGTTAGCTGGAGTTCTTGATTGGATGATAAAGGTCACTTACCCGATGATGATATAGCAGGCGTACATCAGGGCTCCTTTTAGCCCGACTGCCCTAACAGTTGTACTCGCACGGCTGAGGATAAGAAGGTTGATCATCAGCCCAGTGCCGACGAGGGTTGTCGTCTCGAAGACGTTGAAAGCCATCTCAAGATCGCGGTGCAACATCCAGGCTATTAGGACGGTCAAGGGAGCCACGCAAAGAGCGATTTGGATAGCCGACCCAACAGCAACAGAGATTGCGAGGTCCAGCTTGTTCTTGGTAGCCACTGTCACGACAGTCACATACTCGGCGATGTTTCCAACCACTGGTAAGATGATGAGCCCGATCATTGCCTCGGATAGGCCACCTTGGTGCGTCACGTCATCTATCTCCTTGACGAGGAACTCGGCGTTCATAGACATGAGGGCGGATGTCACGACCAGGACCGTCACAGAGGCCAGCGTCCCGCCTGGAGTAGACGGCTGATGCGGCTGAACAGATACCACTTCGTGAGGCCGCTCGTAGGAGAGTGGTCTTGACAAAGGCACCCCGGTTATGGAAGACTCCCTGCTGTGGTGGCCCTGGCTAGCGCTAAGCGATCGTGTGCGAGAATGTCCTCTTGAGCGGAAATTCTGCTGATAAGAATTCATTCGCGGATCGGGCAGGCCGAGATCATGATTCACGCGGTCCTCTTCCTCGCCGCCATCCCGGATCACTCCGGCGTGGTGCCTATCGAGTGTCGTGCTTCTGGCGCGGCCTTGGACATCGTCATCAGCAAAGCGAATGATGCGAGGGCCAGAAATCGAACCTGCACCACGTCGATGAGAGCCATGCTGGGGATGAAGGTTCTGCAGCGGAATAGGCAGAGCCTCGACCGCCTTGGGCCTCATTTCATATGCAAAGTACAAGACATAGATGACCAGCACGACCAGTGCAGAAGCGCGGCTCATGCTCAAAGCAGCTTCACTCTTAGTTCCCTTGAGATGAAAAGTGTAGTCAAACGCAGTCTGATGATATTAGCGGATTTGACCCAAAAACATTGAGGGCATCCTTACAGGAATGAGAATGACAAAGACGGAGATGAAGAGCAGGCACGCCAGGAGCTCTGACTCTTCAATGCTGCAGTGCGGGTCATGGCTGGACATGCTGCTGGCTAGGAGAGCAGAGCCCAGAATCAGGAGGAGATTCACAAGGACACTGCCTAGAATGGATGCTTGGACAATGCGGATGTGGTTGTTGACCAGTGCAACCCTGCTCATGTCAATTTTGCGCTATTTCAGTCTGTTTGGTGTTGACTTACACTCTGCTCTAGTCAGCGACATTCACTCAAAAATAGTTCTCATTAAAACTCACAAAATAATTAATTCGACCAGATTGCCGAGCGTAATGTTCAAAAGTGCACCGACTGTGTCTCCGGCCTCGGCGGCTATCCGCTCCGTGGCGTCGGTCAACATGACGGAAAGGGGCACGATGGCGATGGCATTTGTGATAAAAGTCACCAAGGGCGCAATCTCAAATGAGTGCGCAGCCAGGCCAATGGGCACAAAAACAAGCAGCCAGTTCAGCTTGGAAGCGACCAGAGTGGCTCGTATCTGGCCGAAAAAACTGAGACTGGCATCGCCGTTGCTGGCGTGGAGATCGAATCCATTCCAGTCGGCGGGCGGAACGGGCTGCTGCGTCTCGAGGTCGGCGACACCGACACCGACACCGCCAGAAGACCCGAGCTGCTGGTAGCGGAAGCCATCGCCAAAGCGTGATGATGCACGGAGTGCTCGCTTTATCGTGTCTTTTTGCGAGCTGCTTGATCAGTTGCGCGCTCTTGTGTTGACCGAGACTCAAAAAAAAAAAAAGACAGGGGTCACGCACCTCGGAGCAGGAAGTCTACCCCTGAGACGGGGTGATGGCTGGCGACGACGTGCTGGGAGGCCTCTGGCTGAGGGCGCATCCCGTCGGGCGAGTCGTCTTCATCCTCGCTCGCACTTGAAGCTGAGCCGTCGTTGTATCTGGCAGTCTCGGCGACGCGGGGACTCATTGATGACATGAGTTGAGTGTGGTGAAGGTGAAGGGGGCGGTCAGCTTGGCTCTGCGTGCGCGAGAAAACAGGGTGGGCAAATTTAAAGGCTCTAGGTCCCTCCCCTTCACGATGCAATGCTCTGCCCGCTAAGCTAACCCCCATTTTAATACCCCTATTCGCGCCTTAACTTAATTGGAAACATTGGGTCCCTGGCCTGGCGGATGATGCGGGATTTAGCGCTTGTTCGCTTAGTGGACATCAGATTTGACCGCTAGAACCGCCTCCATTGGCAGCACCTGTGTTCTCGAATCTTACATCCCTTCTGTCTGCTGAGGCTAGGTGGTTCATCTACTTATCTAGATAACCCCTTTGAGGGGACCCCTTTTTACTAATCCGAGTAGAGGTTCAATTGCTCCTCGTCCGCTTCACCGTTGACTCCGGTGACATTAGCCCCCTGTCCATGAAATGACAGCCCCACCGTGGATTAATCGATGCAGAAAAATTGCGGCGCATAAAAGTAAATCGCAATTAAAGTAATCGAGGCGGCTGCTACTGCGACTGTCGCTGACCAACAGCGACGTTTTCGTTTCGCATCTGCTGCCAGGGGTTTGTTGTCTCAATCTGGAGTCTGTATCAACTCCCCCTTCAAACCCAAAAAGTCCATGTCATTTTATGTCAGCGCACAGGCCCAATCACCGGCACTCAATGCTGGAACAACCTTCAGCCATCGGAAATAGGCCTTCGCCGGGCGTAACACTATTCCGCATGCGTCGATTGACCAAGGAATGGCTTGAAACCGCACGTGCTCATTTTCCAACACCGTTTGCATCACCGCGATGAATCCGGTAGTCAACCCGGGCATTGAACATGTCAATTCATGCGTTCATCATTGTTATCGCCTGATCAAAATATCACTGTCTGCACTGTGTCTTATGCTTTCGGCTCTAAAACAGAAAAGTTAGGGAGTAAATGTTCGAATAGTTCCTAGCGATAAGGAAAGCAAGGATTATGAACGGAATGAGAGCGTCATGTGAGAAATGGAAAGGACAAGGTCGAAACAGATTGAAATATAAAATTTGCGATCGATGAAAAGTTATCGAGCTCTTACAGGGCAAACGTGGCCTTAACAAGCGATACCTCATCCTGACTGCCGGGTAAGTGATAGCTGAGCTGAGGTACTGTCATGAGGGTGATACCTACATCAGTTGCACACGACATGGCTGACAGACATCTCGAACCCCATATCCACTGAAGCGCTCATATTTAATGGAAATGAGATCAACTGTTTTTCTTTTTTTTCTTTTTCTTTCATAATATCTTGAGATATTAGGACAAAGAGAACCGTCAAGTAAAAAAGGCTTTAGATATATGGAAACCATCTAGTGCCAGTTTCTCCCCAGCTATCATGAAACCTATCTTGATCTTAATAGGAAATCGAATGATCAGCTCATTCATACAGTATCACGGTTTCATCTCAAACACATCTCCCGTCGCGCTTGTCGTGTCTCCATCAGCTGACCTAGGGCGACCTACAATCGCCCATGGAAACGAAAGTAAGCGAAACCATAGACTAATGTCAAGTCACAACATGTATTTTTTTCTTCTTTTGCCTCTAATTGTGTTCGTAAACATCCCTACTGAAAGTTATACAGCTGCTTGTGTGTCTGATAACTACGGCGCGATGGATATTTTCAGGTATAAGTACGAGGGTTGAAATCGAGACGTTGAGTCCTGTGAAAGTATTTTCTAAATGTAGAACCTAAAGTATTTACTGCTACCTTACCAAGAGAATCTGTATCAAACCAGATGGTTGGAGTGGCTCAGCTTGATTGACGAAATTAGTCATCATTGAATTCGTAAAACTAGCAGTCTAGCTATCACGTGAACAGACCCGTATCCATTTTCAGCTGAACCTCGCCCTTCGTTTCCAGCTCGGCGCCTAATCCTCACATTTGTCTGTTTACTTGAAACTTTCATCCATCTGAGGCTCGCCAAATTATGTCAGTTGATTTAGATTCGTGTACTGGCCTCATCCATCCAGAAAAGCGTGCCCGTGCGTGCGAGCGCCACATCCTCTGCCTGCCACCCTACTCCTTCTCACCGCTTCCAGTATGACGGGTCTCAGATGGCCTCTGGGCCGCCGCCGAGGCCCTGACCCAATGGTGTCGTATGCCATAGTAGTTCTAGGCGACGGGGGCGTAGGAAAAACTGCTCTTGTTATTCAGGTATCTCTTTCAAAAGGGGAGTATATGCGGTAGTGCTTCAAGCTAAGAGACAAAGCTCTGTTTGCAACACTTTGTGGAGACATACGATCCTACAATAGAGGATACTTACAGAAAGTCAGTCCCTGTGGATGGGGTCAACTGTATGCTGGATATCCTCGACACCGCTGGGCAGGAGGAATACGTGGCACTCCAGAAGCAGTGGATTGCCACGAGTGAGGCTATCGTCCTCGTCTATTCCATCAGCTCTCGGTCAACGTTTAATCGAATCAAACGTCTCCATGAATTGATTCAACAAGTTCGAGATGGCCGCCCAACCCCTATCTGTCTCATCGGCAACAAGTCCGACAGAGTGACAGAGCGAGAAGTATCTACCACCGAAGGGTTTGACCTGGCATTGAGTCTTGGCATTGAGTTCTTCGTAGAATGCTCGGCGAAGAATGCCATCAACGTGGAAAAGGCCTTTTATGACCCCATACGATCCCTTAGAGCTCAGCAAGGGGACTCAGCAGGATTATACGAGAGACGACAAACTGTTTTTGGATCTCGGCTCATCATTCCAGCAGGAGAGAATGAGACATCGATAGGACGCGATAGACTGGCGAGGTCTTTGGTCAATGCTGCAAAAGTCAACAACCTAAAAGAGGTAATCGAGTTTCTCGACGCGGGAGCTGATGTCAACGCTCAGCCAAGCATCTCAGGCAGCGCGCTCCACGAAGCTGCAGGACACGGCTATCTAACTATGGTCAATCTTCTCCTGAAAAAGGGTGCTGGGATCAACGCAAGGGCTCCATCTGGCGTCTCGCCGCTGCAAGGTGCTGCATCAGGTGGACATCTCGAGGTAGTCAAGTCACTCATACAGCAAGGTGCCAACCGAGACCAGACAAGCCCAGTCCGGGGTACCGCTTTGCATGCGGCGGCATCAAGAGGCCAAGCCACTGTGGTCAAGTATCTCCTAAAGCAGGGAGCGAATCCTAATGAGAAAGCCGGCCCGTACGAGTACGCACTCCATGCCGGGTCATGGTTTGGCTCGGCGGGTGTTGTTAATGCTCTGTTGGATGGCGGCGCCGACATAGGCCAACTCACCGAAGAGGGTTGTACGGCATTACACATGGCAGCATTCACAGGGAACGTCAATGTTCTGCAAAGCCTCATTAACCGCGGGGCAAAAATCTACATCAACACTGTTTCTACAAAATTTGGAACTGCTCTGGACGCAGCAGACAACAATGGGCATTTCGCGGCCGTGCAGCTTTTATTGGACGAGAAAGCCGCAAAGTCGGGTCTTCAGCCTGCAACAATACGTGGGAGGCCGAATCTTTTGGATCCGCAAGAAACGAGCAGGCAGGACGAGCCGTCAAGTTCAGCTGACGACAACGAGCACAACGACAAGGTTGACAACAATGAACAGGTTTCAGAGAAGAACAGAGAATCTGCAACAAGCAACGAAATATCTGACGGAATTATTTTAACTTCAGAGTTTGACTTTGGGTTCTCAAGCATTGAAAAGGCACCTACCAACATCAAGCCCAAGCCACCCATTCAGAACATAGGATTCACCACTCTCCACGACCCTCCAGGCGCAAGAGCCGAGTAAGCCACCTTCACAATGAACTACCGCACATTCAGAGTTGTTAATCAGTATAATTTAGCATTGTGTTTGTCCATGGCTTACAAGGTCATCCAGAAAAGACTTGGACCTTCAAGAGTGAGCCAGACGACGTTCCACTGACCTGGCGGGAAAGATTGCTTCTTCAAAGGCGTAAACAACGAGCTGCGGGTCCTTCAGTCTACTGGCCGTATGACTTACTCTGCCAACACGAGGAGTTTGTCTCCTCAAGAATCATGACTTGGGGATACGATACCAAAGTCATCCGTGAGTTCTTTGGGGGG
Organism: Fusarium sp. JS1030; assembly: GCA_000966855.1. Classification (NCBI taxonomy): domain Eukaryota; kingdom Fungi; phylum Ascomycota; class Sordariomycetes; order Hypocreales; family Nectriaceae; genus Fusarium; species Fusarium sp. JS1030. The sequence goes on along the minus strand of JWIW01000047.1, from coordinate 343,873 downwards.
AGTGATTTGCAGAATATTTCGCAGCATGGAAACAACTTGCTGGTTAGACTACAGCAAGAAAGGAGGGATAATGTGAGTTGTTTTGAGGCAGCCCTGACGCGTGCAGCGGTGCTGAACTTGAGCTTATAGCCGACTCGACCTTTGATATTTGTGGCTCACAGTTTAGGTGGCATTATTGTGAAAACGGTTAGTATTTCGGGCTAAGATGCTAGAAATTGCCAATAACGGCTGGAACAGGCACTCGCTATCGCCAAAAATGCGCAGTATCAGCCCCAATATCTACCTGTTTACTCATCCGTCTTGGGCATAATCTTTCTGGCGACGCCTCACAACGGAAGCGGCACAGCGGGCTGGGGCCTCATCGCTAGCAACCTTACAAAATTGGCTCTCCAACGACCCTCAAGCAGTATCTTGCGAGGACTTAATCCGAACAACGAAGTGCTCGAGAATCTGCAGCGGTCATTCTTGCAAATGCTTGAAGACGGACATTTCACTATCCATTCGTTCTTCGAGACTCTACCTATGCGCGGCGTCAAGGGTCTCAAGGGCCTAGTAAGTCATCCACCTATTGCTAATTTATTGCGTTACTGACTTACTCAGGTTGTCCCCTATGAGTCTGCAGTAGTCGGGCATGCAAGGAAGGAGATATTTCTGGGAATAACTGCCACCCATGCTAGTATTTGCAAATTTTCAGGTCCGAGTGATCCTGGTTACCAAGCCGTCTTTGGGGCATTGCAAGATTATGCGAGAGCTTCAGCAAATGCTGGAACAAACAATTCAGTCCATGTTTGAGATTTTCTCTCTTAAATAGTTTTAGCAGAACAGCGTGGCGTTTTGTATTATTTATTAGACCAGCGTAGAAAACGTCTTTAGCTTAGAGGCCTTTTGTCCCAGCCCTTTCTTTCTCTTTTAAATTGCTAGAAACTTAGGTTAAAGTAGTAAGAGCTTTGTTTTAAAAATAAAAATAGTTTTTGGCATAACGTGGTTGATAAGTAACCCGACCGGAAAGGTAGTCCGACCAAAAATCCTAGCCCTTAAACTTCTAAGTACTATAAAAACATAACAAATCAATTAATCAATTAAAACTACTCACTATACTCTTCTCCAGATGACTCTGGAACTATCTGACACGTTCTTGCATTATGCCCGGGATTACCGCAGACACCACAATGCCGAACACCCAGTCGCGACGACCTCCCTCGACCACCACTCCTCGATGATTCCGCCACTACCTGCGCATCAACATCCATCTGATCAATTACTTGCGATGCTTCTTGTACAGTCAATATCCCTCCTTTTTGTAGTCTAGTTCTTTTTGCCCTTCGGCGCCGGCTTAGTATCTCATTTGCTTCC